>CM055904.1:50244689-50569689 GCA_029582155.1 Panopea generosa | reverse complement strand
GCTTTGGAAGAATCCATGCAGAAGAGAGAGCGTGTGCTGGAAGAAGTACGGGCTATAGAAGTATTCATTGAAGATGCACCAATAATCGTAAAAACGGAAATTAAGAATGAAATGGAGAAACTTGCTGCATCATTGGTAATGTATTTGAATGATAATAACTTCAAAACAAGAATGAACGTTTGGAGTTACAAAGATTTTCCTTGCGGTTTATTTGGTAGCTCTGACAACATGATTAGGAACGAATCGATAAAGGTGATTTTAAAAAAACTGGGGAGAATGTTATTAGATGAAAATCAACAACGCCTGGGGAGGTCAAGAAGCAAGATATCCTCGTTTTTTGCAAAAAGCAACAAAGAAGTGGAAAAGCGAATATCCCGTCTTCATCAGATTGTACCAAAAGACAATGAATGCTGTAGAGAACTAGAGGTCAAGGTGCTTGGTTCATATGTTTCAATTTTTGATAGCAGAGAACGGGATTTGGTGAAACCATCACAACTGAAAGAAATTAGACCGTTGTCCCTTCCACCCCCCATAGGTCGTTTGTTCTGGTTTGGACTGACAGCTATGGGTGGTAGCTCGCCGCATGCATTCGTTTTGCGACAATATACCACAGAAATACTCGAGCAAATCGACAAGGACTTCTTCATGGAGAAACTATTTCAAACAGCGCATCTGGAGAGGGAGATAGACTCATTATCTAAAAAGCATGGTGACCTTTTAGACACGTTTGATAGGCCATGCAGGTGCATAGAGGCGTTGATAAAAGAAGAAGAGTTGGAACACAAAAGGTACAAGGAGTTGCTCAAAAGTTTCAGTGTGTAAAGAAAATGGAATGAAGCGTCATAATAGAATGACATTACGGTCAATGTAGACTGTAAACACATGGAATGAGATAACAGTTAATGTAGAATGCTTAATGAGACAGAATGAGACATTAAAATGCTTTTTGTAGAAAATAGTCACTCGGAATGAGGAGGATTAATTAAATGACACTGCAGACAATGTAGAATGTAAACAAATGTAATGAAACGCTTTAATAGTATAGTCTCTTTAGAATGTAAACAAGCGTAATGAAACGCTTTAATTGAATGATATTATAGTCACTTTAGAATGTTAACAAATGTAACGAAACACTTTAATTTAGAATTTAGAATGTAAACAAGCGCAATGAAACACTGTAATTGAATTATATCATAGTCAATGTAAAATGCAAACAAATGTAATGAAACGCTTTAATTGAATGATATCATAGTCAATTAAGAATGCAAACAAATGTTATGAAACACTTTAATTGAATGATATCATAATCAATGCAGAATGTAAACAAACGCAACGACATGTTTTAATTGAATATCAATATAGTCAATGTAGAGTGTAAATAAATGAAATAAAAATATAATCAATGTAGGATGTAAATAAATTGAAATCTAATACAAGTCAACGTTTAATGTTATCGCTTGGAATGAGGCATTTTAATTGAAGGATATAATTGTCAATGTATAATGTAAATAAATTGATTACGACATTTAATACATTTTAAGTATAATGAAAAAAATGTTTAATGAGATAATGTAATTGAATTTCATTATAATAATAAGTACTTGGCATGAGCATTTTAACCAAATGGCCCTATAGCCAATGTGTACTGAAAATAATTTGAATGTTAAATGAGTCAATGTAAAATGTAATCACTTGGAATGAGAAACTTTAATTCAATAAAACTACAGTCAATGCATAATGTGAACCAGTGAAGTGAGACATTTTGAATGACTATAATTATAATCTAATGTAGAATGTACTTAGATTTTATAACAATTTTTTAGATAATAATTGGATTTAATATTTGATAAGTCAATCGAGAATATAATCACTTGAACATAGTTTTTTTATCAAAGTATACATATAACACCCATCTAGAGTGTAAACACTTGAAATGAATATGTAGCATGTTAAAAAACTGAATGGAACATTTAATTGACTCTAACATTAGTCTATTCAGAATGCAATCATTTGGAATGAGGCATTTTAATTATATGACAGTATGGTCAACACATCGGAACGGATATTACAAACTGATATAAATGGAGAAAAACACTAAACTGAATGAGGCGTTTTAATTGAAACTACTCTAGTAAATGTAAACTGTCAATAAATTGAATGAAACATTATAATTAAATGACTCTATAAAAATTATAATGCAATGTAATATATTATGCTTGTTAAGTGCACTATCTGAGCAATGCTTCGTAGAACAATTTTCGTCAAATATTTGTCATGATGCATGTATATATAGACAGCATAATAAAGATATTTAACACTAGTACATTTTATATTGGTATTTGTTATAGCAGACCGCGGCGTGGTCTAGTGGTAGAGCGTCCGCCTCGCATGCGGAAGGTCGTAGGTTCAATCCCCGGCCGGGTTATACCAAAGACTTTAAAATGGTATTAGAAGCTTCCTCGCTTGACGCTCAGCATTTAGAGGAGAGTTCTAGGTCTGGTCGGCCCGGTGTCAGTATAACGTGACTGGGTGGGGTATCATACCATGTGTCTGCGGCATAATACTCCAGTGTGACAGCGCTTAGAATACTGTCTCAAGTAGACACCGTCGCGATATGACTGAAAATTGTTGAAAGTGACGCTAAACACCATACAACATTATTATGGCATACTTTCCAATGCATGGTTTATAAGGACGTGCTGTGGTAAACGTTATTTGAAGATGAGTTAAATCTCTAAGGCGCTGTATGTATATATAATTTGAATATTTATCCTCTTGAATATTTATTCCTTGCAGTCAGTAAAACATCATTTAAGGTTTAATGAGTGTTATGTTTCAACCAAGATTCAAGATGTACACATAAAACTTCCTTCAATTCTGCACTTATATGCTGAGAAATAATTATATAAAGAAGTAATACAATGTTGTTGAATAGAAAAGTTAATACAATGCAATATTGTACTCATGTCTGTGTGTTATTAGCGGATACTGCTGGTTGCGTATCATTTTTGTAATATATATCTAACAGGTGCGTGCCTGGTTGACTCTAATTGCTGATCCACAACACCAATGTCCTATATCTTTACTCAGCATCCAGTCCCAATCTCGCTCTCCCTGATGTTGTTCGCTCCTCCCAGTCGGGCCAATATATTTCTTTGATTCTTTTTATGTATTCGTTCAGGTTGGCTCTGCTTTCTGAAATAATGTTAAACTGTGGCATTTGCTAGAAACATCGTAATGTTTCCTTTATCACACTAACTTCATGTAAGCTTAGACGTCAGTAATGTATTACTAAATGTATTAAGACCATTTTTCAATTGTATTTTGTAAAGCAACACTACATTTGAAGAAAAAAATGATATCGTTTATCGTTAGTTGTGTAAGCAAATTAATATTGCATGAATTGAATACAGGCTTTACAGTTTACAAATACCGTTTAAAAACTTCCACGTTTGTGCAGCTTGTATAAACATAATGCCCGTGGACTTGGTTAACACCTTAACAATGTTGAAGCGTTAAATTGTTTATTATAAGCGGCTTTTGAAATGATTGATGGATTATGTCAAATATTAGCGACAACGTTTGACGGTCAAATTGCTACCCCAAAATTAGGGCTGTCGCCATGACGTTACAAACTCATAGTTTCGTCAAGCTGGGTTGGCTATAATTTATGAATACTATAAATATGAATAGCTTATATTTAAATCAATGTGTTTAATAATACATTGTAATTGTATAAAGAGTAGTTTTTTAATGGAGTTTAACCCCCTTTTTAAAACACATTTCAGGGTATATATGGCATATCTAGTTTTAGTGGTGGAGGAATACACCAGACTGAGTCAGACAAAGTAGAACCACCGTCCTTCCGCAAATAACTGGAAACATTCCCACATAAAGTTTTTTGAGCGAGCGAGACTCGCACCTACGACCTTAGCGGTGAGAAGTAAGTGATCTTGAGGCGGCGCCTTAGACCACTCGGCCACGGAGGACCCATATATAAAAAGTATAAACAGAGTATCTGACATGTTGTTGGAGCTATTGTGCCTATTAAGAAAGACGATAGTACCCTCGTTTTTATCTTGTCACAAGTGTAACGGAGAAAACAACCTGTTGGTATCTTAAAACAGAACCCAAAGCATCGCAAAAAGGAGTGCCAGAATTATGTCATTAACCGTGGCGTTAATAAAATAAATACTGGAACCATTTACCAAAGTTCCTGACCGCTGGAGAGCAATCTGGCATCTGGTATTTGATTTGAACAAGTTGGCCGAATACTGCACAATCAAAGGTTGTTGGCTCGTCGCCTCCTATAAGGTATTTCTTGTCTCCTGGAAATGGAATTACAATGAGTCATAATCATGAGTACAGTCAAACCTGTCAGGCGGTCACCTCTGTTAAGCAACCACTTGTCTTAAACAGCCATATTTATTATTCCCATGTATATGATTTCACATGAATGTGTAATCTGTATTAAGCAACAACCTGTCTTTAAGGGCAACTTTTGCTCCTTCCCTTGACTGATTTGATTGCTAATTACTTTCAAATAGATTTTTGTGTAAGATTTAATAATGATTTGTCATGAAAAAATATTTAAAAGCTTTAATTCAATAATACGCTATCATGCACTCACAGCAAATCCTTTTCAAATCGTAGTACTTTTAGATTCTCCGTCTATTATAGACAAGTTTGCTATTTTTCAAATCGCCATGATATTTAGATATTTTACCTACCAGAAGATAATATGACATTTCAGTTCACCATACTTCTTAAACGCCGTCAGACATTTTACATTCCATTTAGAATAACGTTTCGACACCATTCCTACTAAAACGCCATGGTGCATTTTGTTCACCATGATAAAAAGTGAAGTTACATGTGTGTAATATCAACTAGTGTCAAATTAAACAAAGGGTGCCGTTTACTTTTCATGACATTAACACAATTTTATGGTGTCATTAAATCAATATTATTTCAAATCACGATGACGATCCAATGATATCAATATCAGAGACGGATCCAGGATTTCAGTAAAGAGGCAATGTACTTAGGGACGCACATGGTTTTCAGTAGAGATAAAGTGAATTTAATAAATTTAGGTAATGGGGTGGGGGGGTAGGGTGGGTGTGGGGGGGGGGGGGGGTTAAATAGTAGATCCTTCATTGAATATATATATATTTATATATATGTTTTGATATCAATACACCATTTGTTATTAAGAATTACATTCAATGATATCAAGAAATAGTCCAAATAACTTTCTCTTTCATAGAGGGATTTTGAAATAACATGGCACAAGCGTTCACCATGATTATATTTTGCAAACTTACATGATAACAAAATAAGGGATGATATCAAATCATCAAAATTGTGAAAAAGCAACCTCCTCAACCCTGTTTTTTATGCATATTTGGACCAACAAAGGATTATCTATGGAACAATGCCTTTTAGAACCATTAGCAATGTGTTCAGCGTTCCAGAGGTGCATTTCTTTATATGCAAAACAGTGAAACATTAATTAATCTTCCCCATAGTCATACCAGAACGTATATTTAAATACTCCAGTCAGAATGTTGTGTTCCAAATGCGACGATGTGCAAAACAAAAATACTCTGGTGAATATATAATCATTTTATATAATAAAGGAAAAAATAGTTTTAAAATGATACTAGCTTCGCAATTACTTAATGTTCCAAAACAATTTGCCATGCAATACAATATTTTTCTGAATAAAATATTTTTAAATTATTTATTTTTCATTTTAAAATTGCTGTATATCTGCTTTATAAAAGGCAAAAGGTAATGCTTTTCATGTACAGCAATTCAACTTTATTTATGTCATTGTGTTGATTGTTGATTATGAAATGCACTTACCTAAAATGGTAGAAAGTGTATCTAAATCACGTGCCAGCATTCGTTCTAACTCCTCTACCGAGAATCTACCAGAACCCTGTATGTAGGCCATTTCAGTCCTGGCTCGTTTCTTCTTACCTACAACATAAACATACAAATATAATAGTAAAAATAGAATACGTGTTATCAATAAACAAGTGTGGTTCCTACTCTTTAAGCAAAGTTTAACAAAACAAAATTAGTTTAGAGCTGTAGGATAAAGTTTCAAATGACGTTTTACATAGGATATCACGCCATTTTCAACACATATCAGGTTGTTTTTGACATATCTAGTTGTGTTGGTAACTAAAGACCTCAGAATCACTCTGAGTCGAACCGCCGTCATTCCGTTTGTAACTGTCAAACCTGTCTCACATAAAGTATTTGGAACGAGCAGAAATCGAACCTACAACCTTAGCGGTGAGAGGTATGCGATCCTGATATGGCGCCTTGGACCATCCGGATATGAGTTTGCAAAGTTATTAAACTGCATGTATTATTCAGTATCTGAAACAGCGAAATGATATCAATTATATGTACATTTGTTTTCTAATTGAAATAAACGATCACTGTTTGCAAAATAAAAATAAAAATACTGATTTTATTCTTGAGAGAAAACAACAACAGTTAGTTCATCTCTTAGATCAACAGCAACACACGTTTTGAATGAATAACAAACAAATTTTAATATTGAAACAATAAACATACTACACATAATTATCATGTCAGGTCTTGGTTTGAAAGATGCTATAGAAATATTATTGTATAATTCATATACATGAACTCGTCTTCATAATATTGGCACATTCAGTAGTGCAAATATACATACTTGTTTTATTGTTATTGATGAATTAATGAAGCAGGTGAATTTCAGTATAAAATTGAAATCATAAATGCAATAGAACTGGCACATACACGGATGGTTTGGACACCTGGTATAGTTCGAACCATTGATCTGGCCCCGGCCGAATTCTTTTTTCGATGTATATTCATGTACAGTTATGGTATGATGTGGAACAATACTTGGCTGGAACAATACCTCAATCGGATTATTGTGTCCGGTCCAGTCAGGTTCGAGCAATCGAACTTCTACTGTAGATTCAATTTTAGTAAGCATAAAATATGTTAAATGATAATTAGTGAAATATTTAAATCCTATCGTAAACAGTGAAGTTTGAAATTGACAGGCTCGTGGCAATGATAACCATGCTTACCACTTTGAAGTAAATTTGACAATTGAACAACCATTTATTCTTCGAGTCTATACGACGATACGCTCTGATCCCCTCTAGCCCTTAAATAATTAATTACCTTGACTAGATTTTGGTCTACCAATATTTAGTGCATACATTGCGTCCGAATAGTGCACCCAGCGCAGTGTGACTGTGAACCTGTATGACACAACGATATAAAATATCATATCTTTATTTATTTTAAATCAATTCCAAAGAAAACAGACTGATATAAATCATTAGAAATCATGAAGATTGAGAAGATTTTGTGGCTGATATGGATTGTTTAGGAGAACACTAGATAAACTCATTTGTTCAGTTGGAAGATCCTGTATTCTTGTTATTCTTTTGATTTTGTTGTTCTTTCATTGATGAATTTGCCTTAAACATATAACTATTAATTGAACCACCGAGGACAAAGTGTTGAACAGAGGAAATCAGGTCAAAGATGCACTAAAATATATTGCTGTATGCATTGAGTTTTCATATGATTTTTGTTGTCTTCTGCGATACGTTTTGATTCGTATATAAAAAATCAAAGGCATTTTCTTTTCTCAAATTAATTCCTTATGAGGGTATATGTCTTAGAATATTATATATTATATTCTGAATATTTCATCCTATTATGAGTGGCCCAGATAAGGTGATTTTGTGGTCATTTCACTCTCATAGTTTAGTTTTATACCCCTAGTTTTCTAAAATAAAGGTAAATTTACCACACACTTTTAAAATTTGGGGGTAAAGTCACCCTAATACAAATTTTCGGGACTGAAAAATGAAAAACCTTGTTTAAAAATCATGTATAATGATGTCATATCTTGGAGACCCATGTGTCTTAGCAAATGAAAATGTAAATTACTTAATCTAAATAACATTATGTAAGTAAGTAAAGTTATTAATTGAAATAAATGAAAATTCTGAATTTTGCAATTAGTAAGTTTTTAATGTATATTTTAATTACCCTCACCTCTGAAAATCTTGGAGTTTTGGGGGTTAGATACCCTCTTATCAATAAAGTTCTCTGGATCACTGTATTATCATATATTTAATGACATATATAAAGACCTATCATATTATATGAGAATCATATACTCATCATTTGTCTTACCCTGCACGATAATCTGTGTAGAAATAGGCAGAAAGTTAATATTATTATCCTTTGCTCCATAGCACATATTGCAAAAGACTATAGTTTAATGCGTATCGTTAACTATATTTGTATCTCTTTTATTTTTGAGTTTGGAACTCATAGGCATGCGGAGTATTTGTCTTGTCTTGTCGTGCACCATATTCTGAACTTGCGAAGAATTGCGTCGCACAATTTGTGTTTCGTTTAATAAACGGAAAAGTATATAATGTACCAGCAGTTAGAAACATAAATGTGTACCAGTATGTCGACTCCTCCAGCCATCGCTGTATCGCCCAGGCCGTTGCCCTATCTTCTTCACTTAACTTTGCATCCAAGTCTTTATATAATTCGTTATTAAGGAACTCTATGATCAACTGGGAATCTGATAAGGTGTGGCCGTTGTACTCTATCCAGGGTATTTTATTCCTTGGACCAGGGATGAGGGAGTAATCAGGCTGAAACAAATAACAAACGTTTCACTGAAGCATAATGTAGACGTACCCATTGATTTTATTCTGATGCAACTATCATACGTTAAGCGACATCAGCAGAAACACAAAAACAAACATAGCACATGTTTCGTCCGGCACCTAGTCTGGATCTAATCAAAGCTACCCCCTACTACCCAACCCCTCTGCGAAAATTGTGTATTAAACTACTAAAATACAGAGCCGTTTCTGGTAGATCATAAGGAACATAATGTAGTCATCTTATTAGGATTATATGAAACTATGTACAAACGATTTTAATATCAAAGAAATAACATTGTTATAATGCTGCTATATCTCATGTTACTTAAATACTTTGTATATATTAGTATCTGCTTTAAGCGATATCTAGCCCTGCATTTTATTTGTCTGCCTGTCTGTCAATCTGCCTGTCTGTCCGCACTCCAGTCGACAAAGCTACATATGTATCTACCATATACCTACGCAAATTTGCCTGCCCAGTTATTGTTACTCATTTTATCAGTATAACTGATATGTTATATCGCCAACTTTTATTTATCTACCATTAAATGCCAGAAGCAACTTTATTCAAGCAGGCAACAGGCATGTTTTATTTGGTCAGAAAAAATATTTGTATTATTCTTATTCAACTTAAGTTAAATCATACACACTAGGCCAATTCCGTAACCATTCGGTTTTAGGCTTAATTAGGAAAATCGGTGAAGTGTTCCGGATGAGTATAAGTTTTACGTCTGTTTATGTACGGATATTTAAACTTACTTGATATGGGATATTGGCAACCCTTAGATACGTCTCTAACTTCACCACAAAGTGACCAAGCGACGGGGCATTAAACCCCATCACAGTCTGGTGAACTATCACCTTGTCCCTGGGATAATCTACGCCGCATACTCTGAAATATTAAAATAGCAGTATTTACTTCGAGAAGAAATGCAATTTTGACATAAACCTAGTCCATCTGCTTTCTCCCGAATCAGGTATGTTTAACCCAATCGAAAAGCAGGGAATTCTACGCCTGTTCCACACATGTAATGTTTAACAAATGGTGACGTCATTCAATTTCGCTGAAGCAACTGACCAATCAATGTGTTTCTCAAATCTCACTGCTATGTGACGGACCCAAAATGGTAGAGTTTGGTCCGTTCTACAGTCTATCATTGTTAGACGGTTCACAGTCATAAGGTTGCGGATTCGACACCCTCAAATGTCATATAATTCGAACCTCGATTGCAAGTGGAAAGTTAAGTGGTTTAGTGGTAGAAAATCAGATCTAGTATTAGAGAGTCATAGGTCCAATTCCCTGCCACGGTCATGTGTGCTTTTGTCGAGCGAAACTTTTATCAGCATTATGGTTATTGGTGGTTTTGCTCAGGATTTTTCGTAGTTAAAATAATAAGTTTCACAATCATCATAAAAGTAGTATGTTACTTACATTTTCCATCGGATGCTGCTCAGCGATCTGCGTATGGTTCCGGTTAATGATGGTGCGATATCATCTCATATCTTTTAATCATGAGATTTAAGGAATGGCGAGGGGGGTAGTTGATATCAAAGGGACACGCAGCAATTTTGATAGCATTTCACACTTTACTATTTTTATTTATAAATCATATATATATATATGTATGATGCATATATGAAATACGAATACCTAATAACCTTAGTTTTGGTTTCTATTTAAAAAAATGATATATATTTGTGTAAATGGCTGAAAATTTCATTTATAATTCTTGAATATTAACTCTCAATCCCTGGATCATTAGTTCAAGTCCCTGCCGGCCATATTATCCGTGAACGTTGATATATATAATACGACATTGAGTCTCATTGTCATTCGTCTTCCACCGCTGGTTCAATTGGAAACATATCAAATACTAGCGGAGATCGGTATGAGTGAGTAATGGCTTTCCTCTGAAAGAGATGTATGACGGACAGATAGTTTGTTAAACCCCGAAGGCATATCATGACGCTATATATTTAACTGCCATTTGATGATGTGTTAAGTGACATTGACTTGATGCACTAACACGAGACAAGGTTGATATTCATGGACTGAAAAATGTAACCAAATGACCTTTGACTGCACAGATGGATTGACCATGACATTGAAGATGGCGGTACTTGTAAATGGCATACCGTCCACATGCGAATAAACATTCTTGTGTAAAAGTTTTAAATCGGAACCGATACTGCATTGCTACAGAAGGGATACTGTTGAACTTAGGTAGTTTTCGCGACCTTTTGTCTCCATGTGGTGAATATTTCCGTCTAAAACTGGGTCATCGTCTGCAGAGTTACAACGAGTTAGATACCTTTGATCCCAATGTGACATTGACCTTAACTCGATGGGTGGTTTGCGTTATTGTGCCATTGTTATAACGGTTATCGTGACCCGGTACGATTCTACAATCCAATCTGCATGTAAAGCGGGCACACTCTGACACAGGAGTAAATCCGACTATTAATATACCGGAAGCATTTAACGTTATTTATTTCATCGAATTTGTACAAATATTTTAACATGATAGTATTATAAAAACGAATACCTCTGTACATATGTTTTAGTAGTTAAGAACTTGTATACTGCCCACGCAGTAGCTCCTGATGCGACGACACATCCGATATATGAGGCGAACTTTTGTACACTTTTCACTGTTTCGTTCATATTGTTTAAATCTATATATAGCAGCAGTTAACACAGCTATTCGATAATATAGGCTAGGTTCATCCCCTGATAAGACTCGATTGTCGTAAAATTGAAGTTCAATAATTTGAACAGTCATGGCAGGGACGGATCGAAAGCATAATGCAGAAGGAGCTTCGTCCATGAGTGTGTCAGATTTTGTTTGTTCTGATATTAATTTGTTTTCTTCTGATAAAAATATGAAAACTACGAGAGACATGTATACATGTATTCACGTTATGTCACCCGTGTACATAATTATACAGATACAACGTGAAGGTATGTTTATACAGAGTCTTAAAGGTAGTTTTTATTATTTATTACAAATGAATAAATTTCAGTTTTGAATCTAATTCTGCGAAACATCATTTGGATGATTTAGCGGCCATCCCGATCCATCGACAGACAGCTGAAACAAAAGCCTTGGTCACGCGATGTAGACCAAGAAGTCGCGGATCGATTCCAAGTCAGATCTACTGGCCTCTGAAACAATACTCAGTATTTGTTCTACCAAAGACAGTCGGTCACGCTGAACGATACTAATTTTTTTCATGATGCTTAAGATTTCGCACGCTTTTGCTTTTATATAATCGATATGTTTATGCTATGCTGGGTTAATTTCTACATGCACTTCTGTATATGTACCGGTGATGGTAAATAAAGCTTATATTGTTTGAAACTTAAAGTGAATATGTCTTTGAAGTGTCAAATTTATCAAAATTTATAACCTTTCAGGGAACTTACAGTTCTATGTTCAGCCATGATTTGGCTATGATAAAGAATCTTTGTCGACAATAGCAAATTCGATTGTCTGAATTTATTTCTTCAAAAATATCATTAATATGCATTAGAAATAGTAATGGTCAAAATAAACATCGTCACGGTAGAACCTTCTCGTGACACTTTTACCCTTTTTACTGACACTTCGAATGGTCACATCTAGACTTATAAATAATATCTCTTACATGTACCATAGTAACATGCCCAAAACTGATTATCTTCCGATTAGTTTCCGTATTGATTCTATTTCCACCATTGTAATATACATCGGAATCAAGTTTGTTATTCGTTATATGTCTTTTGTTCTCCAGTCAACAATTAATGCATCCACGGCGCATCCACGGCGAATCCACGGCGCAGATATTTTTCTAACTTTCAGAATTTTAAACGAACATTTATAGCGACTTTGTGTATGAATATACACGACAGATGTGCAGTTTTAAACCATTTCAGTTTGTAGTTATACAAATGTTTTGACCTTTGTAAAATATAAAGACACTCTAGTAACATAATGCATGCTTAATTTTATTTCAAACTCGCTTTTATCGAAATGCCGAGCTTAAAGCGAAGCTGTAATTTACTTTAAGACGATTCCTTTAGTTTTTTATGCGCACAAACTCCGCGCACAAAGAGAAGCTATTGTGTCGAGACCTGCCAGAGAAACTTCATACCATTATACTACAACTGACCCTATTTCGGATGGCATATTCATTTACGGATACGCCTAAAATTGGTCTCTTGTGTTGTGTTCAAAATATGGCATATGCATACTGGTATAAAATAATTGTTTATAGCAATTTAACCCGAAAATGAAATATAATGGAAATCTTAATATTTATATAAATATGTTCATTTAGTATAAAAAACGTTAATTTTGCAACTGAAGTTTATTTAAAGATGGCATACCTATATTTTTTTCTCTAATTACGCGGTAAAGTGTATTTTTTATTTTGATTGTCATTAGAATAGTTACCAGAGAGTATTTTGTGAGGCTTTAAGCAAATCTATTCATACACTATATCAAAATATAAAAAACGCTATATTTTTATAACAAAATTGAAAAACAATTATCATTTTGCCGAAATGATTAGATTTTTAAAAACCCTAAACAGTTAAATACAACCTTATAATTACTTTTACCACAATTAATATTATATACATTGATATTAGTAATAGTTTTAATTAAATACTAGATGTAAGCAATTTTGAATATTTTATCCGCATTGCTTGTTCATTCTACATTATTTCGCCAACTTTAAAGGACGGGTATGTTTATGAGGAGGTAATACCTAAATATTGTACGGTGACATGTGATTTTTATTCCTGATATTGCATGAACATACATTCAATTTAGATAATGGGAAGTTTCATAAAATTCTATCTTTAGGAGAAAAGTGACATTTATAGAAATCGTCCTAAACTGAACGTTTTTAAAATGACAAATTTGGTCGAACATCACATGTAAAACATAAGCACATCCAATACAATAAAATAAATCAAAGTGTCCAGAAGAACAGAACTCTTAATGCATTGTGTTATACTTCGGTTCATAATGAATGGCAAAAATATTCCGTTTTACTCCTCAGTATGCCGAGATCCTATTTCATTTACTAATTCAAATGTCATTCAAACTTATTAGCCGGGCACGATTAGCTCAGTCTGTTACGCGTTTGACTATCAATCCAGGGGTCGTGAGTTCGAATCTCCACCTGCAATAGTCTTCGTGATGACTGATATACGACATTTTGTCTCATTGTCATTCTTCTCTCATCACTGATTCAAGTGGGAAAGTTATGAGTAACTTGCGGAGATGAAAATTACGCTAAATATTCAATCAATCAATCATTCATACTTATGCAAATGAGAGGCAAATGCAATTAATGAGCACCAATCAGAGGCGAATTGTTCTCAATACTGCATTACATATTGATGACTTTAACACAAACACTTGTGTGATAAGCACAACGCGATTTCGTGACAATAACTAATAAGATGCATACAGATATCTTATTAGTTTTCTAAAAAGTTTTTTAATGCAGTGCGTATTGAATGAATAATTCCAAATGCTGCTCCAAACATTGACAGTGTGCATGTCTACTGAATCATGGGAAGGCCCATCCTCGCTCTTCCTGACGTTGTCCACTCGTCCCAGTCCGTCCAGTATCTCTCTTTTATTTGTTTTATGTATTCCTTCAATTTGGTTCTGCTATCTGAATGTGATGAAACATATATCAGTCATTTTCACTAGAAGCAACAATGCTGTTAACATAAGTACATGGAACCAATATCAGACAATTATATAAAAGTATACGTATATTCTGTCATATCTGACTAATTTTATGCAAATGGTGTATATTTATATGTTGAGTATAACGGCTTATGAATATAATTCATGTATATTTGTTTACACGGTCCGGTATTGCGGTTTATGAATATTGCTATGTTGGAATGAAGTTAAAACGTTTCGGCATGGCGTCTTATTCGTATATACGTTATACATTATGTTAATGCGATACAGTATGACGGTTTATGTATATGGTTTGTTGATTTAAGGTCACACAATCAAGAACAACGTTTTGCCTTTGGTGTATGCATGTTTGTCAGTCTAACAATAAGGATCATGCTGATTTTATGGCTTATGCTAACACAGTCGAGTATGGAGGTTTATGCATACGTTGCCTGTATGTACGTTTACACATCATGTGCATCATGTGCATATATAGGTTGATAAATGTAAAATTTAGTTTATACCAATTTAGTTTAACTCGATTGCAATGAAAGCTCAGAGCTTATCTAAACCACTCTCGAGTCTGCTTCCTGGGTAGAACAAGTACTGCGTGTTGTTTTATGACAGGCTCGGTCCGAGCGAGTAATCGAACCCGCAAACATTCGATCCATAACACTACCGTCCCGTTTATTACAAGTATTTATATAATGGCATCATGTTTTTTACCTTAAAATATATATGCATGAATATCTTATTATCGCAGTATGATTATACCACCTTTTATGTATGTTTATGGTTGTGTGTATAATGGTTCGCGGTTATGTTAAGTATTGATTTAAAAGATAATTACCAAAATTCCTGGCTGCGGGTGAGAAGTCGGGCATATGATATTTGATTTGAGCAAGTTAGCCGAATACAGCACAATCGAACGTTGTAGGCTCGTTGCCTCCCATAAGGTACTCCTTGCCTCCTGGAAATAGAATGATTCATGCTCAAATGTGTTCATTATATCTTCGGATGGGTTGAAATCACGTGCACTGTTTTGAAAGAGTGTTTCTTCAGTAACAAAAAATTTAGCCACCCTGATTCGGGAAAGAAATTGTATTTTCATTTGATTTACTCTTGGTCAATTTAAATAATGTAAATTGGCTGTAAATGAACAATTTACAAACATCATGTTTATTCCAAAATGTTAAAATCTCATGAAACTTCCGAAATTCTTTTTAAATAAATCATATTTTATAAATAGTTTCAATCGGATTGATTTGGTATAAACTTGCAAAGATCACTATCTTTTAATATCTTTTAATATGCGTTTAGCAACAAACGAGAGGTACAAGGTTCATATTATCAATGTTTTGCCTTCTGAATATTGGCAAAGAATTATCCGAGAAAACGACCCGAGTGAGAGAAATAGTTATATATAATAATTACTTTTAAAATATTTAAAACAAGATACTTACCTAATATGGTAGAAAGTGTATCTTAAACACGTGACAGTATCTGTTCCAACTCTTCTACTGAGAATCTACCAAATTCTTGCGCGTAGGTCCATTTAGTCACGCGCTTTTTCATTATGCATTGAATTTAGAATACATACACAATATAAATAGTTCGAATAAATCTATTTTAAACTGATTCCTAATTTTGTTTAATATTATAAATAATCTATACTATGTTATCTCGGTAGCTTTCTCACATAAAGTTTGTTTGATCTAGCTGTTCTTGAACTCAATACCTCAGCCGTGAAATTATGACACTGCACCTTAAACTTCTCAGTCTATTATCATTCCCAAATGAACCCCACATGAACATTATTTATATCAAAACAACAATATACCATTTAACCGACTTTGAACCATATGGCATGTGGTTGCATTGCACCACAAAATGAAAATCAACAACAGCAGACATAATCTATCCGGAGATTGGTTTAATATTGCCAATATCTGTAGCCACCTTGTTCGATAAAACACATTATTTGCAGCATCTTTAAACGCAGTATAACAATTACTAAAACATGGCCATACATACATGTATAAAAACATTCATCTAGTGACGTCGTGTTATATCCAATGTTTAGGATAGGCCAATCCCAATATCAAGGCAGTTAAACAAGTAACATATTGACGGAGGCGTTATATCCCATGATTAGGATAAGTTGCGCCCCATATCAAGGCAGTTAAACAAGTGACATAATGACGGAGGCGTTATATCCCATGATTAGGATAAGTTGCGCCCCATATCAAGACAGTTAAACAAGTGACAAAGTGACGGAGGTGTAATATCCCATGTTTAGGTTAGGCCACGCCCAATATCAAGGCAGTTAATTAAGTGACATAGTGACAGAGGCGTTATATCCCATGTTTAGGACAGGTCACGCCCCATATCAAGGCAGTTAATTAAGTGACATAGTGACAGAGGCGTTATATCCCATGTTTAGGACAGGTCACGTCCCATATCTAAGCAGTTAAATAAGTGACATAGTGACGGAGACGTTATATCCCATGTTTAGAACAAGCCACGCCCCATATCTAGGCAGTTAAATAAGTAACATAGTGACGAAGGCGTTATATCCCATGTTTAGGACAGGCCAAGCCCCATATTTAGGCAGTTAAATGAGTGACATAGTGACGAAGGCGTTATATCCCATGTTTAGGACAGGCTACGCCCCATATCAAGGCAGTTAAACAAATGACATAGTGACGGAGGCGTTATATCCCATGTTTAGGATAGGCCACGCCCCATATCAAGGCAGTCAAACAAGTGACATAGTGACGGAGGCGTTTTATACCAAGTTTAGGTTTACTCTGAAATATTAAGGTAGACAACATGCCTTATAATTAAAGTGACTCACTGCTTATGGAATACATGTAGATCTCAAGTATTCAATCCCATGTTAAAAAGCGACCAATAACCGTTTATTTTGTATGTTCCATTACGCATGTAGCATGCCCAATAAGGGATACTTTGCAAATGAGCTTTGACCTCGCCCTAACAGGATCGGGCTCAGCTAATCATTATTTTCGTTAAACCCACTTTAGTACATACTGTTTTATACTATACCTTTTAAAACAATTATAGTATTTATTCCTATATATTATTAAACATATATATACTACAACGTTTGCTATCACTAAACAATTTGTGTATTTATGTCTGAAATCCGCTAGACAGTTAACCTACGTGTATTAGACATACCTACTATGCAAGTAACTGACTACTTCCCATCATATCAATGTGACTTATATTCCTATTCCTATTTACTCGATCCATGTGTTGTTTTAACCGACCCTGTAAGACCCTTTAACAAGAAGATACATTGTTTGTTTAAGTATCTAAAAAATAATAATTATGTTCTAGATTACTGATTTGCAAGTGACTTTCTCGACATTTTACTTTACACTGAATTTTAAAATGACGCTACCGAAAGTGAGCAAAACTACACACGAATAGACATATATATGACCAAGTCACATCGGGTAAAATTATATTTATATAGGAATATTTAGACACGTTAAATTATGAGATGTGCGATTGATACCCATAAAACTTACGACCTCTGCAATTATAATGTAATGTGATAGCATTGTTTCGTTAAATCATCGCTAAAATGTATTATGATGCATTGTCAAGTTATTGTCGCTATACAACTCAGAGTCACGCTGTACTGACAACGAGCCAACAAGTCCCAGGGATGTCTTCTTAGTGTTGAGTAGTAGTAAGATGGCGAAAAAGTCAATAGTAACAATTTGAAAATTTGTTATGACCTGGTATATGTCTAAACTGACATCCTTTTGCAATGTCTTTCATATTGAAAGGCGGGCACATATTTGCCACAAAGCGATGACTCAGTTGTGGACATACTTTGAACAAAAGAGTTATATAAACATACGATGTTTAAACACACTATCAAAATTATTGACGATGCGGAAAATTATTTTAAACTTATTTATTTAACTTTGATTGTGAAAGAAGTTCTTACAAGGAAACCACGCTCGAAGTCTTCCTGGTTAGAACCAGTACTAAACATATGCGAAAAAGTGTCTTGCTCAAGAACACCACACATAGCCGTGGCGGAGGCGGTGTTCTACCACTGGACCTCGCTCCACACGGAATATTCGTGAGTGCTATGTAAGCTCTAGTGCAGAGTATGAATTTACCTCTGAATAATTACATTATACATTATATAAGGTATAAACAATCTATCAACGTAATAGATTATGTGTACATTGCAACGAGTATAGTACAAACTATGAATTTACCTCTATGTTTAGACCTCAGATACATGTAAACGACCAACGCGGCTGTCCCGGTGACAACGGAACATTCTATATATGACAAGAATCGTTGTACACATTTCATTGCCTCATCCATGGTATTTAGTTTTATGGAAACCCGTTCAACAAAGTCAGCACACCTGATCTTATCCTTTATTATTATATGACGGACGTGTGCATGTTAATATTTTAATTTAGATAACGATTACGAAATAGAGCGTTCAGCATTTAGAAGAATGACAGGTACAGATCAAGATCATTTAAAGGATTGGGTCAAACCTAACAGCGTTTGTGTTCATTTTATTTTGTTTTTAAACGTTATCCATTTTTAAGAAAAAAATGATGAACGCCTTATACATGTAAGGTGCAATTTATACCAGTTATGTGGCATCGTCCGTTAGCACAGCATCACACTTTGTTATTTTCCCATGAAACTGTGAAAGGAACGCAAGGTCCATTGGAAGATCACCCGGGATAAGGGGAGGAGTGTCATTGTTCCTCACAGCGGCTATGTGTGGAACGAAGTGTTTTATCCGCATATGTTTAGTACTGGATCTACCCAGTAAGAGTAATACATATGTAAGTTGTCTAAGTTGTAAAAGGTTGTTCCACAATTATACGTAAAGTAAGTTACTTTTATATCTAAAAACTGCGGCGATTTAGCAAATTGTGGATGTATGATACGTATAAATATATCATATTTTAGCCATTGTGACAAAGTCGACCAAAAAAAAGGCGATTGTTTTAATTGACTTCTTCAAAATTGTTGTTTACATACAAGAAACAAAAAGGGTCTAAAGATTCAGCCTTGCGGAAAATCGTCACGGTAGATACTTTCTCGTGAGCTTTACCCTTCATTACTGAAACCTGACCTTAAACTGTAAATTATTTGGTCTACAACATCTCATGGTACATCTATTGTCATGTCTACTTGTCCAACTGTGATTGCCTTCTTTTCGTACTGGTTTCGTACTGGTTCAAAAGTTATGCACCCACGTTTCGCTACCTGTCATCACCTTTACCAACTTTTTTTTGTCGTACAGTGGAATCAATTTTGAGGAATCAATTTTGTCAGTATTCGTTATTCATTTGTACATGAACTGTTCTCAGCAGCCGACTAGTAATGTATTTCTCGAATTTGGTTGTTGAATTAGAATATAACGGAGTTTTGTATCAATACAAAAGGAGAAATAAGACAAGCAAGTGTCCATTGCGCCTTTGTTAATTAAATAAACTGACACTTTATACACTATTGCTATGCAGTCTTAGACATTTCCGTTTTTGCATCAGTTTTTAAGGATTGTATACTCGAGGCATATTATTCTACCGGATAACTGTACTAACGAGATACCGAAATTATAGTGAACTTTGAAACTGTCATAATTTCTTTAATATTGTCACTTTATTTTACTTCCATTTTATTAAGTAGTCAACAACTTTTTCTTTTGAAATGACAAATATTGGCGTCTTGTACAATTCAATCAATGCTAATATTAGCAAATAATATATTATAAGCCAAGGACAGCAAGATATTGAACTTTTCATTGTGTTTAATAACAAGGATCTTTTTCGACGGGATTTAACGCCATTTGTAACATATTTCAGGTTATATTTGGCATATCAGATTTTAATGGTGGAGAAAGTCGTCTCATCTGTAGAACACCGTCATTTGGCAAGCAACTTTTTCACATAACGATTTTGGAGCGATGCGGACTCGAACCTCAGACCTTAGGGGTGAGAGGTTAGTAATCTTGAGACGACGCGTTAGACCGCTTAAGGATTGTTCCCCTTTACCCTTTTAATAATAGTTAACATTTTATTATTGTTAGAAATTTTGAAAGTTGATAGGCTGGTGTAATTAATCGTACAAATAATGTTCATCCGAGTTCTCAACGATGTGTTAAACAATACAAACTATGACACAAACACTTTTGTAATATGCACATCACGCTTCATATGAATAACTAATGAGTTACAACATTTTTCTGTTTATATGTAAATATCTAAATTATTATCTAAGCTCTTTACGGTAGAGTGGATTGAATGAATAATTCAAAATGCTTCTCCGAACATTGACAGTGCGTTCGTCTACTGAATCGTTGGAAGACCCAGCCTCGCCCTCCCTGACGTTGTCCGCTCGTCCCAGTCCGGCCAGTATCTCTCTTTTATTCGTTTTATGTAATCCTTCAGGTTGGTTCTGCTATCTGAAATTGATGAAACATAGATGCATATTTTATTTCGTCGTAATAGGTCTAATTGGGCCGAGAATACTACATACTAAACTGTTAGAAGTAATATACACATTGCAAGATTTTGTACATCTCATTTACTTTCTGTAAACATATCATTTGTAGTATTCTGAAGATAAACTATATATTTCACATCGTTACCCGTTGAAAAGATTGTTGCATTTGTGACATTTATTATGTTTAGGTTATCTACACCAACACCACTGACTAGCATAGAAATGTTCTACTTCAGTTGTTGCTTTACATTCTGAAGGAATATTAAAGTGACGGGTTAGAGGGGAAATGGGAAGATTTAAATTATGTTTCACCAAAGGAATATTAAGAATACCGTGATTATACATGCAAGGTGATTATACATGTAAGGTGATTATACATGTAATGATTATACATGTAAGGTGATTATACATGTAAGGTGATTATACATGTAAGATGATTATACATGTATAATAAACGGAACAGCTAACCCGTCGCTTAAATATTTCTAATATATTCGTCAAAATACGGAATAACGCTTATACAGTTTGTTTAGCACATAAACAGACAACAATTAACTATGTTTGCATATTTTAAATGCTCGTTCTTACTGAAGTCCAAATTTCATGGAAATTTCTTTGATACTTTTTGAGAAACTACATAAAATGTGCGGTGTTGGATTAGCTGCGGTCAGTATAAATATACTCTGCATATGGTATATACGTTCATACATTCATACTTTTCATACAAATAAGTACAGTTGAGTACAGGGACATACGAGTATGCGTTATGCACATACGTTTATACAGTTATGTTAGGCGGTTGATTGTGGTGTGCATATAGATTACCTGGCACTCATTAATATTCTGTGCATGTCCTTAACTTACTTATCGGTGTCCGAACGTGAATTTGTTACTACTGTTGATAAACCGATGCTAATACATTATTAAATAGACATTGTATCACACCCACGTAAACTGTACAAAGAAGGTATTAAAACGTCCGAACATATTGACGAAGATTAATGAGTACCAGGTATAACGTTACGAACAATAACACAGTCGAAAATAACGGACAATAACACAGTCTAAAATAACGGACAATAATACAGTCCAAAATAACGGACAATAACAAAGTCAAAAATAACGGACAATAACACTGTCGAAAATGGAGTCTTGCAATGAGTGTATGCATGTTGTTAACACCGTCAAGCATGGTGGCCTATGCATATGGCTCTAACAAAGCCAAGTGTAAAGGCTTATGCATATGATTGATGTGTATATGCTTACAAAGTTAAGTATGCATGCGTATTTATATGGTTTATGCATGAGAATTACACAACCTTCATAATCAATCACCTGGATATATTGATATTTCCTCAACGTGTTTGTCAATTTTATATTTTTACCTGCAATCTTATAAACAAATCCATTAGGCATATTTCAGAAATGTTAATTTAAATGCGGACATAAATAAGCATGTAGCATGTTTTTGAAACAACTGGCAAAGTCACAACTGTATGTTAGGCGATATATCTGGATCTCATTTACCTTAACCAAATTGGGTAGTTAAGGGATTTATTTAAAAAAAATTAATACAACGTTCATAACCACATATTTTCATGCCTTTCAAAACGCTAACCATGCCCGGAATAACATTGTCCGAAGATACTGACGGAGGTACATTGTTAGAATGTGGTCGAATCGTTGAAAATGGAACATACATGCATGATACTGATATGATTGTAAATTTCTGACTTAGCGGTTGGTGCTTACATAAAAGTTGGTACATAATTATTACTTTATTGTTTTAAATGAAATGCTTTGAAAGTGTGCACAATGCATTTTTTCATTAGCTATGAAATTTACAAACTCGTGTTGCCTAAATATCAATAAATCCAGATGATCAATATTGAAAGTCGAGCATTGTCTGCTTACACAGTCCAGTATAGATGCCTTAAGATGTGGCTAATGTACATGCATGTTTGCTTCCACAGTCCAGTATGAATGTTTGTTTCAATTTTTATGTATGTTTACTTCCATGCTTACATAGTCCAGTATTGAGGTGTATGTATAAGTTGTCTGCATGTTTATATATTGAGGCATGTTATCTCATTCAAAGGTTTTATCATTTAAAAGCATACAAAACATTATATATGAAAAGTATAGCCAACATTTATAATAATACCATTTATCTTACAAATCTGTCCATATCGGCATGTCATGTATTTGACCTTAAAATATATATGCATATATGTTTACACTATACACACTCATATAATATTTTTATTGTGCGTTGACTGGTTCGCAGTTATATTAAGTGTTAAATTACCAAAGTTTCTGACCGAAGGTGAGCAGTCGGGCATATGATATTTGATTTGAACAAGTTGGCCGAATACTGCGCAATCAAATGTCGTAGGTTCGTCGCCTCCCATGAGGTACTTTTTGTCTCCTGGAAATAGAATGGTTCATGCTAAAATTTGTCAGTTATATGTTTTACCGGTTGGAATCACGTGTACTAGTTTGAATTAATGTTCTTCAGTAAAAATACGTTTGAGCGACTCCGACTCGGGGAAATGAATTCTATTGTTATATACTTTAATCTTGGTGATTTTACTGTGTAAAGCGGCTGTAAAATTTTCAATCACAAACACCGTGTTTATTCCATAAATTTAAAGCTCTCATGAAACTGTTGAAACTCATTTTGGAATTAACAAAAAATGTACTAACATCGAGGTACACATTCTCAATTGATGATTTTTTCTCGAATATTCGCAGAAAAGTATCTTGGAAAACGACGAGAGTATCGACATTAATAACATATTATATTGTTTTAAATAAAATGATGATTACCTAATATGGTAGAAAGTGTATCTAAGTCACGTGAAAGCATTCGTTCCAACTCGTCTTCCGTATAACGACCAGATCCTTGCACATAGGTCGATTTAGAAATGCGCTTTTTCATAATACCTTGAATTTGGAACAAATGCAAAATATAAATAATTTGTATAATTCAAGTATAAAAAACTATATTTCAAGCTGTATCTTTTGTTGTGTAGTATAATAACTAGTCTTTACTGTTTTAGCGCGATAGCACTTTCTCATAAAGTTTGTCGGATCTGGCTGGTCACGAATCTATTACCTCGACCGTGTGAAAATTGAGACTCTGCCCTAGACCAAACGGCGTAGTAGGACTCAACATCAACATTGAGTATAGCAAAGCAGCAATATCCCATTTTACCCCTAAAATGTCCTTTGGTTGCAGTGCACCAAATATGGAATATCCGGATATATATCTCCGCTTGCCAATAGCTGTAGCTTTTTTGATCGATAAAACAAATTAACTGCGTTTTTTTTTAAAACGCAGTAAATTCGAAATTGGATAGGCGTATTTCATGGAGCTGGGCTCGGTCAGCTCATTCGGTAATGCATCTGAAAATCAACCCAAGGGCCATTAATTCGAATCATTATGATGCTGTTGACAATGAAAATGATGATGATTATGATGCTGACGATGATATATGTATTTATGAGTATTATTTTGATATAAAATATTTGGGTAGATGATGATGATGATGATGATGATGATGATGATGATGAGATGCTAATGGTGAAGTAGATGAGGACGATGATGAGATATATACTTATGAGTATAATGTTGATATAGGCGATAATGTATATTGTTTGGGATGATGATGATGATGATGATGATGATATTGATGATGATGATGATGATGATGATGATGATGATTATGAGATGAAGATGTTGATGTTGATGATGATAATGATTCATATGGGTATTGTGTTGATAAAAGGATAATATGTAAAATGACGATAATAAGATGATAATGATGGTGATATATACGAGTATTATGTCGATGTAGGTGACACTGTATAATGTTTGGGATGACGATGATACATATGTGTATTATAGTGATGTAGATGCTAAAGTATTATATTTTGACGATGGTGATGATAATGGTTATTATGATGATGATGATGATGATGATGATGATGATGATACACATAAATAATATATTGATATAGACGACGGTGTATACTGTCGGGATGATGGTGATACACTATGAGTATCTTTTCTGATAAAGATGAACATGTCCAACGTTGGAATGGTGATGAAGCTCATGAGCAATACGTTGAAGAAAATAAGTATGTAATATTTTGGGATAAAAGTGAACATAGATACGTTTATGAAGCTGCTTACTTATATTGCTGGGTGAAGTATAACGTTAGGATGATGATGCTTCTTATCGGTATTATAATGAAGAGTATGAATTTAAGCGAAATGTTTTGATGATGTTTACCATTATTTTGTTGCTGGGTGTGTTTAATTATACGGTACTAACGTTGCTTATAAGTATTGTAATGATGAAGTCTTTGTGCATAATGTAGGGATAATGCTTTTGAATAGTATGTTAAATCAGGTACTCATACAATACATTCAGATGATAATGATACTATTGGTTATTATGTTGATGTAGGTGATTATGTATATCGGTGGAAGGAAGATATAAACTGTTGAGTACTATGTTAACTATAATAATTATGCGTATTGTTGGGATGATAATGATACTATTGGTTATTATGTTGATGTAGGAGATTATGTATATCAATCGAAGGAAGATATAAACTGTTGAGCACTATGTTAACTACAATAATTATGCATATTGTTGGGATGATAATGATACTTCTTATAGTGATGATGGGAATCAAGATTACAGTTGATTATCCTTCATTCAAGTTACATAATTAGTTATTTCTCACTCGTGATCAGTAATTATGAGTTAATATAAAATATTTATTGCCTCTTTTTTTACCAAAACATGCTTTTTAAAGCGCTTTTTATTTTTTTCTTAAATACACTTCGATTAGGACGTTCTGGACTACCGCGAGAGAGATGGGGGGAACAGATGGAGCAATATAGATGTCATGCAATTTTGTGCTTGAAGATCGCATTTGTGTTGATGTCGGATATGTTTTTAATTTATCTTTCAACAATTACATGACCAGTTTGAAAACGTACTCTGACGCCAACACTCTGTCGATCTGCTTTAAATATAAGTTTGCAGCGTTGTTGCAACTATTAATGTTAATGTAACTGTACCAATGTCCATTGTGTCTTTTATCGTTGCTCATTAATATACACTGGAATTCACAATGTCATTCTGCGATTGTACACCCATACAGACACTTAATCAAAGGTAAAACATACACAGAAAATATAGACTTGACTAAATGCATTGCATCTATGATATTTGCGATCACTTTCCTAACTTGGCTATCGGTCATATTGTTGTTATCAGGAGATGTACACCCAAATCCAGGCCCCATTGAACTACTTACATCTGATACAAGCTCTGTCAGTAGTACTCAATCCACCTCATCTCATTATAATTTCGAAGCTCTAGATTTTTCGAATAATTTGTCGTTAGTACACTACAACGTTCAGAGTATAAAGCACAAATTGGATATCATCTACTCCGAGTTATATGGTTTTGATATACTTACTTTTACTGAAACATGGCTCGATGATTCTGTTTCAACTGATGATATTATGCTTATGCCCTTCTTTTAACAAACCAGAAAGAAAAGATCGCATTGGGGACAACCACGGAGAGGTCATGTTATTCATTAAAGACACAATACACTACAAACGTAGACACGATCTTGAAATCGACCCACTTGAATGTATATGGGTCGATATATTACTCAATAACAAACGTTTACTATTAGGATTATTCTACAGACCTCCTAGCTCTAGCTCTGTTTACACCAATATAATAGAAGATTCTATTAACCTTGCAGTCGATACTGGTATTAAGGATATTATAATCACTGGTGACTTAAACTATAATATGCTAAGTAATACTTCATCTACAAAAATAGATAAATTATGTCAACATCTAGGTCTATATCAGACTATTACCGAACCAACTCATTATACTGACAACTCCAAATCTTTGATTGATATTTTACTTTTAAGCAACAAAAACAGTCTGATAACATGTGGGGTGGCAGAACCTTTTTTTAAACCAAGATATTAGATTCACTGTCAAATATTTGGTGTTTTTAAATTTAATAAATCGAAACAATTTACTTTTAAAAGACAAGTCTGGAAATATGAACGTGGCGATTATGCTTCATTCAAGAATGAAATTAACGAAACAAACTGGAATAAAGTTATCACTGACGACACATAAATGTGTATGCTAGCAACTTATCTGCAAAATTAAAGGAAATTTCTTACAAATATATTCCAAATAAAACTGTTGTAATTAAACCACATGAGCCGAAATGGATTACCAGTGAAATAAAGTGCAGTATTAGGGTTAGAAAAAGATTATACAAAAAAGCCAAGAGATTCAATTCAATTTATAGCTGGAACAGGTTTAAAAAATATAGAAATGACGTTGTCAAGCTTATACGCGAAACTAAAAAGTTATACTACGAATATTTAGCTTCTAAATTAAATTCACCGTCTCTTTTGCCAAAGGACTGGTGGAAAACATTAAAATCATTTATCAATTCAAATGATAAACCAGCTGTCCCACTACTAAACGGTAATGGAAACATTGTCTCTGATAACAATACCAAAGCAAACATATTAAATAATTTTTTCCAGGAACAGACAATTCTTAATGATAACAATATTTTACCACCAATCATATTACCAAGTGATAACAATGATATCATTTCATTTATTAGACTATCGCCTAACGATGTAAGTAGTATCTTAAAAACACTGCCAACAGGCAAAGCCTCAAGTCCCGATGATATCAACAGTTACGTCTTGCGTGAAATAGCTAATGCATTATCGACGCCTTTATGCAAGTTATTTAACGTTTGTCTGACCAAAAGTGTTTTCCCAAAAGTCTCGAAAGAAGCATTTGTATGCGCTATTTATAAAAAAGGAGACCCTTCTTTGGTTAATAACTATAGACCTATATCTCTGTTAAGCGTAATTGGCAAAGTGTTTGAAAGACTTATTTTTAAACACATGTATAATTTCTTTCGTGATACTAATTTTATTTCGTCATTTCAATCTGGTTTTGTTCCTGGTGATTCAACAATTAACCAGTTAACTTATCTGTACAATATGTTCAGTAAAGCTATTGATGACGGTAAAGAAGTTCGCGTTATATTTTTTGACATAAGCAAAGCTTTTGATAGAGTTTGGCACAAAGGTCTAATAGTCAAGTTAAAAGCAGCAGGAATGTCAAATCAACTTATAAATTTGCTAAATGACTACCTACAAGATAGGCAACAATGTGTTGTTTTGCCTGGTACCAAATCTGATTGGACATTAATCAAAGCCGGAGTGCCTCAGGGGTCCATTTTAGGTCCGCTTCTATTTTTAGTCTATATTAATGACATAGTATCTGATATCGCATCTAACATTCGTCTTTTTGCAGATGATACAAGTCTGTACTTTATAATCGATCACAATAACAATATAAACAATGCTGCACAAATTTTGAATTCCGACATCAACAAAATCACTGAATGGTCGAAACAATGGCTTGTAACTTTTAATCCATCGAAGACTGAATCGCTTCTTATATCTAGGAAACGTAATCAACCCGTCCATCCACCACTATATATGCATAACCAACAAATATCAGAAGTACAATCACACAAACACTTAGGTATACTTTTATCAAACAACTGTACCTGGCACTCTCATATTCAATACATTATGGATAAGGCATGGTCAAGAATTAGAGTCATGAGAAAACTGAAATATCAGCTTGACAGAAGATCCCTGGAGACAATATATACATCTTTTATCCGACCACTGTTAGAATATGGTAACACAATCTGGGATAACTGCACTAATTATAAATTCAACACGAAGCAGCACGCATTGCAACTGGAACAACAAAACTTGTATCAATTAATAATTTAAACACAGAAGTTGGGTGGGAAGTCTAGAAACTCGAAGGACGAAACACAAATTAATTATTTTCTATAAAATGGTAAACCATATGACTCCTCCCTACTTATCTGCACTAGTACCATCCCAAATAGGTGAAAATTCCCCGTATAATCTCATAATCTCAGAAATAGTTATGACCTACAAATTCCAAATTCGAGAACAGCGCTCTACTATAATTCTTTCATGCCATCTGTTGTCCGTGATTGGAACAATCTACCTATTGAAACAAGACAAGCCGTTTCTATCAATGCCTTTAAGCACCAGCTAAATAAAAATCTTACCAAAACATCAAAACACTTTTACACAGGCACAAGAAAATGTCAGGTCTTGCATACTCGTCTTCGTACAAATTGTAGCACGCTGAAACAACACTTAATCCAAAAAAATATTGAAAATTCTCCGCTATGTACATGTGGAGCAATTGAAAGGACAAATCATTACCTCCTCGTCTGTCCTATTTATCATGACGAACGCGCTACACTTCTCGCATCAATCTCTCATAAATGCACTGTTACCCTCAACACACTTCTCTTTGGAGAACCTCATCTCCCCCACAATACTAACGTCGAAATTTTTAAAGCTGTCCACAAATATATACTCTCGAGTAAGCGTTTTAATAACGAAAACTAAAAACTTATCTAACAACGCTGTAAAGCTGTAGACTTGTAAATAATAATAATAATAATAATAATAATAATAATTATAATAATAATAATAATAATAACAATAATAATAATAATAATAATAATTATAATTATAATAATAATAATTTATATGTTGCTGTCTGTTTCCCTTGGCTCGCTCGCCTTAGTCCTGAACTCGTCCACCTTTTTTTTTTTGTTTATTTTGTTTTTATTTCTAATTTATATGATTAATTATAAAATTTTCTTTTCTTTCAAAACTTAACAAGACATACAACTTTCGATGTAAAAATCATATATCTTTTATAGAACTGTATTTTGTTAATATATCAAAACTAATCTAATGAATCTTCGCCACCTTACACAAATGTTTGTATAAGTTACTGAGGAGAGAAACTATATAAGAAATATTTTCTTTCGTTTCAATCCTTTTACTAAATATGTTGTGGAATATGCTGTACATAATTTATGAATAAATATGTTTAAACCAATCCGAATCACCGCTCGGTCACAGTCTCCATGATGGTGCGACATTGCGTCACTTTGTCTTTTGTTTCTAACCGCTGATTCAAAAGGGAACGTTATCAGTTATAGATATGGTTGTGCTTAAGTACAGGTTAACTTTCCAGGACCGCAACAAAAAATTATTATGTTAACAGATCGTATGATTGCACTTTATATTTGAACAAAGCATTTGGATGGATCGAAAAAGCGTTTGACAAATACATGTATATTCATATCCCCTCTCAAATATTTGGCAAAAAACTAGAGTCATCATGGAGTGATTGTAATGATACTACTAATTATCAAATCGCCTGTTGTCATAAAACCTATTAAACGAAGACTTTCAATTACTTATTATTCCATAATAAAACTATCATGCTCATAACACAATCACATTTAATATATTAATACATCACAAAATGTCGTTAAATCTGAGCCTCTATAATTAAATTTACAAAGATTGATTTAACACACACAACAGAAAGCAGTCTAAAACATCATGCATCCTTGTATAAAGGCATACACTCGCGTACTTACCTTTGTATATTTTTGGAAAGCCGTTAAGATCGATCATTGCATCAATATGGTGAACCCATCGCAGACAGACAGAAAACCTGTACAAAAATAAGACATCTCTTTAAAGTCCAAATTACGATATAAAAACCACGCGATAACCCTGGATCTTAAAAGGTTTAATATATAATTCTACATAAAAATAACTCTACTGTTGAACTACTTTTTCAGCGATAGAATTTCATGAAAAGTGTTACTATTTATAGAACATAACATTATGGTTTAAATTAGACTGCTATTTTCGTTTAAACAATCATAGTCACAATTGCATTTTTGTTTAATTTGGCTAAACTGGATAAATAATGATTATACAAAATTAATATAAAAAAAATAGTATCTATTTACTTATGGTCGTCACAAAACTAGCTAGAAAACCAGAATTATAATGGATATCAATCAAAATAAACTCTTTCTGGATATTTGTTTACATATGCATGGATATAAATGCATTCGAATAAAGTAATACTTTTCTTAAGAAGATTGACAATCTAAAATTGGAAGACTTCATTGCAATTAAAATATATATCTGCATTGAACACATCATTTGTGTACGTGATATTTAATATTCATATTTCGAAATTGTAATGTATGCAAGTCTCGATTTCGTTATCACATTGACTTGGTAGTCGGATAAAAGCGAAGTATTATATTTTCGATTTCAGATATTAATGTTATCAACCTTTAGAAAGACCAATTGGCAAGTATGATTTGAAATTTTGTTAAGGGTAGATACTTAAACATACGCATTCTCATACAATTAACTTTACAGCATTACAGTCAAACCATGCAGGGAATACATATGCACCTTTAACGTAACTATATAACTATTATGATATCTATCTGTCTTATGAGTGACGCTGTAGAATGCTTTACAAGGAATACTTCTTAGAACAATGTTTTGTTCTATATCTAAGCAAGATAAATAAAAGCTGTGGTATATTGTATTTTATAATTCGAACTAACGGGAGTGAATTTAGTCATGTAGTACCACTATTTCTGCAAACAGACGGTTATTAAAATTCTGTGGGAATCCTCTCTAATGAACACGTCCCTGAATGGTCTGTTGATATGGCGGGCGTAAAACACCATTGTCTAAACATATCACGTGAGAACTGCATTGTCGTCTTCTTTCATACCTCATCTTGTTTCGCAATAATTTGGGCAATCATTAATGTTTTATATTTAAGGAAATAATATTTTGCTAATGTATTTAATCAAACCGTCATTTTTATTTTATATGTTGAGTTTTCTTTTCAATAATTGCTAAATATGCTTTTGAACTATTGCTTTTGAAGATGTACTATATAAAACGGTTACGACACTAGTGTGCGTATTGCGTCGGACCGTTGTAAAATATAAAACTATTGTAGGATATGTGCGATTTTCTTGGAATATACATACATTTGATTATAATGTGTTAACCATATGTAATGACACATTGTGTTTTGCATATATTGCATACTAATTATCACTACTAATTCATATGTTCGGCTCATGAACAAGATTTATATTAGGTGTCAAAATTGCAAAACAATGGCAATTTACATTAATGACATTACATGGATACATATACCAGTATGTCGATTCCTCCAGCCATCGCTGTATCGCCCAGGCCGTTGCCCTATCTTCTTCACTTAACTTTGCATCCAAGTCTTTATTGAATTCGTTATTAAGGAACTCTATGATCAACTGGGAATCTGACACGGTGTGGCCGTTGTATTCTATCCAGGGCATTTTGTTCCTTGGACCAGTAATGCTCGTGTAATCGGGCTTGAAAGATAGATATGTATTAAATGCATAATTGAATCAAAGCCGAATTTCAAACATCCCACTACATACTTAGTATCATGTGAGTGACGATAGAGCAACCCTTTACGTCATTTACAGTTTGAATAGTGTTATGGCAAAGGTTATATAGTTTTTGTCTTTATTGAAATAAACACCGATTTATTAGAAGTAGTTCAGACAAGAACGTCGAAAGTTTTACAGAAATTACAATAACAAATAATTTGAACTCACCTCATATGGAATATTTGCCACTCTCAAGTACGTCTCTAACTTCACAACAAAGTGACCCAGTGACGGAGCGTGATATCCCATGGTAAACTGATGCACTATAACCTTGTTTTTAAGGTAGTCCACATCACATACTCTGAAATAGTAGGGAGGTGAATTTAAGTGACAAAGTCACGGCGCGCTACGTCAATTGTAAATTGGTGCACTACGATCTTACCTTTAGGATAGTCCGCGCCACATGGTCTGAAATACCAGGGAAGTAAATATGCATTTTACTTAATTGATCCACTTCATATTGAATAAATGCCACTCTCTATATACTACGAGAGTGTGTTATCGCTAAGTGTATACTTAGTGAACCAGTCGACAGTTAATCACATTTCTATAGTTTGCATGTGCATGAAAACATTTCAAATCAAAACCATGTATGTTTTTTTAGTTAGTATATTTATCAACCAAATGCGTCGATGCCTTAGTGGGTCCTGTACTTTATCCGGAAGAAGAAGAAGAAAATTAAGAAAAAGAAGAAGACTATACTGTATGAGGTTAACTTGCATTATAATTAAAATGACACGCACTGTATCACATGTTAAACTAATGACTAGGCGAGGTATTCGAACTCATGGCCCTTGACTGATAGTCAGACGCGCTTCCAAATGAGCTTATCGAGCCCGGTTGGTAAAACATCCACATTTTAGTTTTAACTTTTCTTTTTAACATCGACTGTTTTCAAGTTCGTGTTAAGAACAAAGTCTTCCTGGATAGGTCTAGCACCAAAAGTGACTGACGCACGACAATCCACATATGGCCATGGAGTGTGATCCACGACACCCGTAACCTTGGTCCGACTCCATCGCCCTATTACCAGACTCCTTACGCAGTATATAGAGGCTGAGCCTATTACTGGTCGACCACCGGTAACATTAAATCGCCGAGTCACGATATATTGACAACGGGCGGACAAGTTCTATAAGGCCTAAAAAAAAAGAAGGTTTGTTTCCTGTTACATGCCCAAAAAAATATGGGTCGGTAGGTAGGGATTTTTTTTTTTTTTTTTTTTTTTTTTTTTTTTTTTTTTTTTTGTCGTTACCACACTCCTTTATTAAATGGAACATCAAAATGAATGAGTTTGTTAGTTTCTATTACATGATAATATATGTCATTTTGGGGGTAGTGGTGTGAAAGTAATATATCTTTTAAATAGTACTCAATTTCAGATATGAAACTGAAATCTGAAGTGGCTATAATAAACCGAGGAAGATGTTTGATATAGGCTATACTGTCTTCGCAAAAATTATACCTTGCACCGTTTCTGTGAGTCTATATCGTCTAGGCGTATGTAGTGATTATTTTATAATGAGATTACGAGCGTCTAAACGACACAGCGCGCCGGTGCGTAAGAATTACTTCGTTGTGAAAATCACCAAAAAGAGCGCGAAATCCGATGCCGATTTTTTGGACATAAAAACTTTTGAGTCGGCAGTTAAAATATAGGGTCGGTCGGGTAACCGGAAACAAACATCTTTTTTTTTTAAGCCTTAAATTATCCTCTTAATTAGAGTAATAGCAAGAAGGCAAGAACGTCATTAGTAACAGCTTGTAAACTTGGTATGACCTGGTCTCGTAATGTGTTATTTTGAATAAATTAGTTACGTGTATATAAACATATGTTTAAACAAACTTACAACATAACATGTTAAGTTTACACAGCTGCGAAAATAGTATACAAACTATGAATTTACCTCTTTGTTTTAGGCCTCAGATATCTGTAAACGACCCACGAGGCGGTCCCGGTTGCCACAGCACATTCTATATATGGCCCGAACCGTTGTATAGTTTTCATCACATCGTCCATTGTATTTTACTGTGTAGAAAACCGTTAAGCAACGTCTACACACCGGATTTTATACTAAACTGTTATATGTCGAATGTACACATGTTAATGTTTATATTAAGATAAGGTTAATATATCCAGCATATGAAATAATGGCAGATGCAGATCAAGACCATTTACAGGACTGGGTCAATTCTTTTTTTATACATTTTGCACTAACATATAATCAATGTTTTAAAGATAAACTGACGAACATAGTATATGTGCGGTTTATACTAGTTTTGTGGCGCCGTATTTCAGCACATCACACTTAGTAATTTCCGCATCAAACTTCGACTCTGTGTGTGGAACGCGATGTCTACGTAGGGCATCGGACCCGGGATAGGGTGGTAGAGTGTCATTGTTCCTCCCTCACGGCTACGACTCATTATTCACATATGTTTAGTACTGGTTCTACGCAGAAAGACTTCGTAAGTTGCCTAAGTTGCAAAAGACTTTCACAGTCTTTGTAAAATGAGTAAGTTTAAAAACCGCTACGTTTGACAAACTGTGGATACATAGTAATATTTTAATTGAAAGTTGTTTTATACCCGTGTAGTTTTATATTGTAACATATCTATATATAATATTTTAGCCGATGTGGCAATGTTAAAACAATAGATCAAATATTGTACAATATGTTGTTTTTACATAATCGATATATGTATGTCATGCCATGATATCTTGTACGTGTGCTTCTGTATTAGTAGTGTCATTTATATGTCCTGGTGAGTTGATTATCTCGTGTGATTTTGTATGTTAATAAATACATTTACCAAGCCATCTGTCAGCGCACTGGGATATTTCAATCAGGCCACTATTTAGAGTATATTCATTTTTATGCTCCCCAAAAGGGGGGAAGCATATAGTCGGCGCTTCGTCCGTGCGTGCGTCCGTCCGTGCGTCACCAAATTCTTGTCCGGGCTATTTCTCTACAACCTCTGGTTGGAATTTTATGAAACTTGCTAGGATGCACCACTACCAAGTGGAAATGTGCATAATATCTTTTTGTTCGGGTTCGATGATTTTCACGGAGTTATGGCCCTTTGATTCTGTCTGTGACCAAATTATTGTCCGGGCTATTTCTCTACAACCCTATGATGGAATTTTATGAAACTTGCTTGGATGCATTACTACCAAGTGAAGATGCCCTTAATATCTTTGTGTTTCGGTTCGATGATTTTTCACGGAGTTATGGCCCTTTAATTGAGTATGTAACCAATTCTTGTCCGGGCTATTTCTCTACCACTTCAGGTTGGAATTTTATGAAACTTGCTAGGATGCATCATTACCAAGTGCAAGATGTGCATTATATCTTTGTGTTCCGGTTCGATGATTTTTCATGGAGTTATGGCCTTTTGATTCTGTCTGTGACCAAATTCTTGTCCGTGCTATTTCTCTACAACCCAATGTTGGAATTTTATGAAATTTACTAAGATGCATCACTACCAAGTGCAGATGCGTGTATTGTCTTTATGTTACGGTTCGATGATTTTTCACGGAGTTATGGCTCCTTGATTTTGTCTATGACCAAATTCTTATCCGCGCTATTTCTCTACAACCAAATGTTGGAATTTTATGAAACTTGCTAGGATGCATCACTACCAAGTGGAGATGCGCATATTGTCTTTGTGTTCCGGTTTGATGATTTTCACGGAGTTATGGCCCTTCCGTAGAGTCTGTGACCAAATAATTGTCCGTGCTATTACTCTACAACCTCAAGTTGGAATTTTATGAAATGTGCTATGTTTGTGTTCGAGTTCGATGATTTTTCACAGAGTTATGGCCCTTTCATTCCGTCTGAGACCAAAATCTTCTCCGCTCTATTTCTCTACAACCTCTGGTTGGAATTTTATGAAACTTGCTAGGATGCATGATTACCAAGTGGAGATGTGCATATTGTCTTCATGACGCTATTTCGCTACAACCTCTGGTTTTAATTTTGTAAAACTAACTAGGATATGCACGTATTGTCATTTTGTTCCGGTTCAATGATTTGTGAATGAGTTCTGTAAGTGCAGAGCCACATATTGTTCCTGCTATGCAGTTTGGTATTTTTCAACCATGTAGCCATCAGCACTAAGGAAATATGGTACAGAGCCAGACACTCACTTAGGGAGCATCCATCGGTTCCACCGATATTTTCTTGTTATTTGGATTATTACCATGTTTATTTGTCCAAATCTGATGACCGTCCTTTCGTATTGGGTCAAGATGAAAGACCTACGTTTTGCGACCTTTTATCACCTTTGCATACTTTTTGTCAAAAAGTGGTATCTATTTTGTCAATTCGTTATTAATTTACATATGAAATGCTTTCAGCAGTCATTAAGCAATGTTCTCACATCTTAGATATTTTTTTAACTTTCAAAATTCGTTTTATCATGGATTTAACTATGGGTTTTGTATCACTATTAATCAAGAAATACGACCAGTAAAGGTGTTTATTGGACTCTTTTGAATTAATATAACTTGAACTTTATTCACTATGGATTGGTCAGTCTTAGATGTTTCCGTTGATGCAGCATCTCTTACGGAGCTCTCACTCGGAGCATTTTTCCACCGGAAATTGCTGCACCACGAGTGTACTAAACACTATGGCAACTGAATGCATGGTCTACATTATTGCATATCTGCTTTGAACGAAATGCCGAGTTAAGAGAGAATGTTGATATATGTTGATGGTATAAAGTGGTTGAAGACTTATTAATTTGAAATAGCATAGAACGGTCGAACAACACATGTAAACGTTTAGAAACGATCTATCTAAAATAGTCAATAACAACACATACACATACTATATTATAAGAAAAGGACATCAATACATTAAATTGTTTTGACCTTTTATTGCATCTATTAATAATTGCTCATTTCTAAGACATTTTAAAAGTTCATGCTTTGGTATAGTCAATCGTATACAGACTGTTTATTCGTGTTCTCACCGATGTATTAAATATTGAAAACTATGACAAAAACACGTGCAATAGGCATATCACGGTTTCGTGAGAACAAACAATAAGTGATAAAACTTGTTCTGTTTATATATAGATATATCTATATAGTTTGTAAAAAAGTTTTTTATTGTAGAGCAGATTTAATGAATACTTTTGAATGCTGCTCCAAGCATTGACACTGTGCACGTCTACGTAATCTTGGGAAGACCCAGCCTCGCTCTTCCTGATGATGTCCGCTCGTCCCAGTCCGGCCAGTATCTCTCTTTTATTCGTTTTATGTATTCCTTCAGGTTGGTTCTGCTATCTGATATTGATGAAACATATATCAATCCTTTATTTTACAAGAAGCATTAATATGTTACAGGTTTTCGTGAAAGACTTTTTATTACTTATTGTCAATTTCAAATAATTACTAATGTAATCACGATATCTGCTCTTGGGTTATCTTAACACAGTGTATGATGTCTATGTTGTACAGATACTGGTCTGTTATACATCAGCTGCTGCATATTGAATGGTTTGCAGTTTATATAGAAATGTTTATTAAAAACCCATAGTATCTGAGAAATTGTATCAAACGAGTGTATACGAATCCTATGTATATCCTGGCATATCTAAATTATAGTATGTATTAGGTGTATATCTGTATCTTTTTATAGTTGAGTATTACATGTTATGCATATGTATTTATAGTCTGTTATGACGGTTTTTGAATAGTATTATGTTGTATGGACATATGTTAAAACCATTTTGCAATTGTTGCATGCTAACACAGTTAAGTATGGCTACCTATGCATATGGTCAGCTACCACCATTGCGTTTTCCATAGACTCACGTTTTAACGTTTGACCTAAATTTCACTATTTCTAAAATTCGTTGGCCAAAAAGTCCTTTATCATATTAAAGTTCTTTTCTAAACTCAAATGAAAATATCCAGAAAATGTCAAAATTGCTAAAACTTTGTGCCCCTTGAAGTTGAGTACCCCCACTTTCAGTATGGAAAAATATTTCACTTTTTTGCAATATAGAAACATAAATTTAATTTTTTGTTGACACAAACATGACAGACATATATTTTATTGTGATCGTTTGCAAATTTGACATTTTCTTTCAATCAGAAATCAGCTTATTGTAAACATATATGCTCTGAACATCACTATACTTTTTCAGCCAATTAGAGAGCTCGTTTCAATGATGGTAGCTGACCATAATGGTTCTTACAAAGTCCAGTATTGAGGCTTATGTAATGGTTTATGGATGTGTTCTTATATAATTCAGTACTGCGTTTTATGCATATGGTTTGTGTATGTCGAGTGTGCAAGTTTATGTATATGCTGTCTGTATGAACGTTTAGGTATGGCATATTATACAAAAGTTGTTTAATATAAAATCATATAAGACATTGTTTATGAGAAGGATAGCCGATATTTATAATATATATAGCATCATTTATTTTACAAATATTTTCATTTCGGCATATCATGTATGCATTTGTCCTTAAACTATATACATATGTGTTAACACCAACTCATAATTATAAAGTTTGCTTATGGTAAAAAAGGCTATATTGAGTATAAAAGCTAATTACCAAAGTTACTAGCCGCAGGGGAGCAGTCTGGCATGTGGTATTTGATTTGAGTAAGTTGTCCAAATACTGCGCAATCAAATAGAATGGTTCATGTTAACATTGGTTTAACAATTGTATAAAAGAGGTTTGAATCATGTGAACAATGAGTTAATGCTTCTTTAGTAAAACATTAGAATGAACGACCCTGACGCGAGAAAAAGATTATAATGTCATTTAATTAACTCTTGGTAAAATTAAATGTGTAAAGTGCTTGTTCTTGTTTATTCCATGATAATACTAACTCGTGAAACTGTCGGAATTCATTTCGAATTTAACATTACCTTCAATCGGTTTGAAATCGTTTTTGTTTACAAAAGTTGCGAAAAGTTTTTTGTATAGAAAATTATCATGAAAAACGGGGTGATAGAGGACATTAATTATACTGTATATTATAAATGATTTTACAATATTTAATAATATGATGCTTACCTAATATGGTAGAAAGTGTATCTAAATCACGTGACAACATCCGTTCTAACTCTTCTACTGAGAATCTACCAGATCCTTGCACGTAGGTCCATTTAATCGCGCCCCTTTTCGCCAAACCTTCAATATGGATTACATACACAATAAATATAATTAGTATAAATCCGAATTTAAAACGCCCCTTTTATAAATGGTACCTATTGTTGGGTAGAACTATAAATATCAATCTATTGTAGCTCGATTACTAAGTAATTTTATTAAAGATACGCATAGATTTTGATTAAATTTTAAATATTACTACTTCTACTACTACTTATAATTATAATAAGAAGAAATAAGTAAATAAATGAATAAATAAACAAAGTTACAATTTGGTTGGTCAAACAGAACAAATCTATGTAAAGGTATTATATGCATTTATAAGCGTGCTTTGGTCAACTCGACTTGCTAAATTGAAATAAAATACATTGTAAAAAATATATGTTTTCACGCCTGCTCAAATGGAGATGAACTTGTATATACTACCAAATCAATTTATATGAACGTTTTGCCTTTAAATATATTATATATTATTAAATTGAAAATATGCACCTATTTGGGTGCTACTATGTCCTGTTCAAATACAAAGATATAATATCTGAATATGCCTGTCAAGGGGAGAGATATTAAATGTTAATCATATATTTCTTTTTTCTTTCTTTCTCTGCTTATAAAATCTCTCTCTCTCTCTTTTCCCCTCTTTCTATCGCTATACATTTCATCATCTCACTGTTTGTTCCTCTAACTCAATTATCAACTGTATGTTTATAAGTGTTCATATGAGCACCTACATACACATATACACAAACATATTTATTTAGATATACAGACACACCCTTACATATATGTGAACTTACTTTGAACATGTATATAAAAATGTAATTTGGTTTGAAATATTTTTACAAAATGGATCATAGTGGTTGTGATTTCTTGCTGCAGATGAGTAGATCAAAAGCTTGCATAGCATATACTGCAAACAAACATCAATGTTGCTAAAATCTTGAATGTTATAGTATTATAACAAATGCATGTATTAATGAGCTTGAAAGCACTACTTTTTTTGAAAGCTTAGGGTGTCACTGCACACTCTTTAAAAATATCCAAGCTGGTCAACATACCAGTTAGTGCGCTTTTTTATGTAAGATACATTCCTACTATGAAATAAAATACTATGTGGAATATGCTTTTTTACTTTGAAAATCATAAACCTCACTTTATATAGAACAAAGAACAAAATATAACTATGTAGTGAGACCTTAATACTAATTCATACCTGCAAATCAATAAAATAGCAGAATATTTCTGTAGAGTGTTAGAACATATAATCCCCGGCATATTGGTAATTGCAGACATAACATCAATGCTCGAATTTCATTTTTACAATTTATCCAGTACAGCTGTATAGCTATAATATATATATAATGCTATAAAAATATCACTACGGTTAACGTGTGATTTGTTTAAATAATCTAAGTACATAATAAAGTTATATCATTATATAAGTGATATTGTGCCAGATGAATGTGGATTTACGCCCTTTTCAACACATGACAGAATATATATGACATATCCAGTTTTATTATTGGAGGAAGTCCTCAAATTTAATCAGGTTTAAATTTGACAAAAAATTCTTTCAACGAGAAAACGCTAACTTTGTTGACATGAATCAACACAGTAAAATAGTAAAAAAAGAATTTAGATTACTTATAATTCGTGTTCAAACAAACTACACTGCTTATGACATTAACACATTTTATATAACATCAAAAGTTTTCGCTACAACCCAGCGTCGTTGATCTGATCCAATAGATTGCCGAATAGATAATCAGAATGCAATGAAAACGTCCTTGCATCCCTGGTATAAAAACATACACTCGCGTAATTACCTTTGAATATTTTTGGATAGCCGATATCGTTTTCGCACATTGCATCAATATAGTGAACCCATCGCAGACAGACAGACAACCTGTACAAAAATACCATGCGTTAATGTCCGAACAATGATATAAAATCTCAAAGATGACCCTGGTACATTATAGTTTAATATACAGTTGACGTGACCCGAGAGCAAATATCGACCCGCCAACTCGCTTCGTGGCGTTGTTTGTCCAGGTATATATAATGTAATACATTGCAATGTTTACTAGAGACCGACAGTTTTTCCAAGGAAACAATATCGATCGTTGATTGGATTATCGACTTGTTTGATTGACAGCCCACGTCAGGTTAATTATACACGTAATTAACTACCTTTATGACACTTTGTGCTTTGCTCATTTTGCATCATATATACCGCTCACAGTGAGACTGATCCAATGCATTCACTGCTGATTAGTTGTTCTGCTCCTGAGCAATAAATATATTAACATTGCAAATAATGGCACAATTAAGTTTACATTTTCTTTCCCAATAGAGTCTATACACATACCAGTATGTCGATTCTTCTAGCCATCGCTGTACCGCCCAGGCCGTTGCTTTATCTTCTTCACTTAAGTGTGCATCCAAATCTTTGTGAAATTCGTTATTAAGAAACTCTATGATCAACTGGGAATCGGAAACGGTGTGGCCGTTGTATTCTATCCAGGGTATTTTACTCCTTTGACCAGTAATGCTGCTGTAGTTAGGCTTAAAGGAGAAAGATAATTATATTAAATACACAATTGAAATATAACAGACACAGAAACACCCCACTACAGATTATGTCCTTTGTAAGTTAGGATAAGTCAATGTAATTTGGTTTGGTTTTCAAAACGGTCAACATGGATTGTTATTTCTTTTTGTAGTCCAGCAGATTAAAGATGCTGGTGTAAATTATACAGCAATGAGGACTTTACTGACAATCAAAGTCTTAAGCATTATCTCCCTTACATGCGGTAGCAAGTTTTTTGTGACCATGAAATTAGAGCTGTGTAAGTCGGTTGGGCAATAATCTAGGTGAAAATACATAATATTGTCATATTTCGTACATATGAGAATATTGGAATATATTCATGAGTTCTGCTTAGTTTGGATTAGGCTGGATACTGTTTTGATGAAGCTATAACTGTTTTAAAACGCGTAGTGATACACTGCAACAAATGGGCAGTATTGTCAAAAGTTAAGGGGCGTAATCAAATCGTCAAAATTGTGAAAAAGCAACCAGGTCAACCGCAAGTTTTTGTCTGCATATTAGGCCCAGCAGAACACTTTCTATGGAAACAAGACACTATTAGAAACATTGGGATGTGTTCAATGTTACAGAAGTGCATTGGATTATATGCAGAAGAGTGCTAAATTAATTGTTGTTTGAGACTTCCAGACAATTATTTCGGATAGCGAGTTAAGTTAACCACTGAATATAATAATAGCACAGACTATGTCGGGTTTTCATTAAAACACACACTATTTAATAAAGAATTCAGACAAGATTGCTAAAGATTTGGTGGATATCACACCATATATCAGTCGCAAAATCAAATAATTGGAACTCACTTCATACGGAATATTTGCCACTCTCAAATATGTCTCTAACTTTACAACAAAGTGACCTAGTGACGGTGCGTTATATCCCATGCACATCTGGTGTACTATAACCTTGTCTTTAGGATAATCCACGCCGCATACTCTGAAATATCAAGAAAATTAATCAAAGCGACCCAGTGACGACGCGTTATATTCCATATACAACTGATGCACTATAACAGTGCCTTTAGTATAGTCACGGTGCGTTCTCTGAACTATCAAGGAAGGCAATTTAAGTGACCCAGTAACGGGCGTTACATCTTCTGTAAAACTGGTGCACTACAGCATTGTCTTCAGGATAATCCACGCGGCATAATCTGAAATATCAAGGAAGCTTATTAAAGTGACCTAGTGATGTCTTATCTCATGCAAATCTGGTGCACTATAAAGTTTTCTTTCAGGACAATTGCTTTTGTTCTTCATGAGCACCAACTCTGCGCACAAAGGGAAGCAATTTTGTCGAGACCTGCCAACGTCATTACAAATCGCTATTCTACAACTGACCTTATTTCGGATCGCACATAATTTACGCATACGCCTAAAATAAGTCTTTTGTATTGTGTTCAATATATGGAATATTCATACTAGTTTAAAATAGTTGTTTATAGCAATTTAAACTGAATATAAAATATAATAGAAATCTTAATAGTTATACAAATATGCTCAATAAGCATAAAAACAATATATTTTACAATTGCAGTTTATTTAACGATGGCATATTTAAACAGCGATTTTTTTCCCTTAAATCATGCGGTAAAGCGTATTATTTGAGTTTTACTATCAATTAATACATGTATTCGGTACGTACTATCCTTATTTATTTTTTTACTCATATTGTGGTCGCCATCATGTTAGGCCAAGGAAATTTAGAACTATTTCTGTACAAAACGTGTTTATGCTAAATGTCTAACAATTGCAAGTGGATTTACGTTGGATATAATAGAATCAAATTCGATTTGGATCAATCTATATGAGAAAGGTTGCCAGTTATTTGCGTAAGGATGTAGGTCCTTCTTTGATTCCTCAACCATGATGGGTATTCTATGTATAAACTGGCATCTGTTAAATAGGGCGTTATACCCCACCCATTGAAAAGTACATATATAATCAACATCATTAGTGATATTTTTTCCGAAACAGTATTGTGTAAATATACAAAGACTGCTTGTAACCGCAGCCTGGTCTAGTTGTTGTTGTCTCGATGCCCGGACGGGTAAAACTAAAGACTTGAAAATGGTACTAGAAGCTTCTTGGTTTGGCTCTTGACACGTAGAGGATAGTTCTAGGTCTGTTCGGCTTGGTGTCAATATAATGTGACTTGGAGGGATATCATACCATGTGCTTGCGGCACTCAAATGTGTCAGCGCTCAAAACACTGTATCAAGTAGACACCATTACGAAATGACGGAAAATTGTTGAAAGAGGCGCTAAACACCATGAAACAACAAGACTGTGGACATCATTTAAACACATAACGTATATAGATATTCCCGCTTTACACGAACTATCAACATACGCATTTGTAAATTGCAACGAAAATAATAAATATGCCTCTGAATAGATTAATGATACGGTGTGTAAACAAACTATTTACATATTGTCTGTAATGGTTTACCTGGCATTCATTCATTAATCTTCGCCAATATGTTCGTGCATTTAAACGTTTTATTCCGTACAGTTATTCAGTTATTCGTGAGTGCGATATAATGCCGACTTTAATAATGTTTTGATACCGGTTTATAAACAGTAAATTCGACCATTGATAATTAATTTACAGATACACGCGGAATAATCATGAGTGCCAGGTAAATCCAAACGCACAGTATGAATTTACTTCTGAATAGTTACATTATATAAATATACGATGTGTAAACACACTATCAACATAATAGATTAAGTGTATACAGCAATGGAAATATTACAAACTATGAATTTACCATTGTTTTTTACGCCCCAGATATCTGTAAACGACCCACGCGGTTGTTCCAGCGGCGATGGCACATCCTATATATGGCCCGTACCGTTGTACAGCTTTCATTGCCCCATCCATGGTGTTTTCAGTTTTGAAGAAACCTGTTAAACGAAGCTAACACACCTGATCTTATACTACACTGTTATATGTCGGAGTACACATGTTATCTAGACCGTTCAGCAGGTGCAAATCAAGACCATTTACAGGACTAGGTCAAATCTTGTAATTTCAAATATTTTTTTTTATTTAATTTTGTTTTAACACATGCTCTATTCTTTAAAGATACACTGATGTTATAGTATTATTTCGTTTTTATCTCACCTATTTTATAAAGCATCGTCCACTCAATAACAAACATGGCCGAGTTAATTTCTTTGTGATTAAGAGGATTGTTCAACTTCTAGGTCTAGTTGGTCCTGTGTCAGTATAATGTGACTGAATGGAGGATCATACTATGTGTCTGCAGCATGATAATCCAGCAATACTTATCAAGTAGACACCGTCACGATATGACTGATAGACTCATCCGGGTCATACACAATATATATATATATACAAATTCATAGTAAGAACCGTGTTTACACTGTCAGTTATACACAATATCCATGTACATATACATGCAAATGTAACTGAAACATAATTTAGTATATAGAGATTTTCGAAGCATAATACAAATGCATTGCAATATTTTTAATAAATAATTGTGTTCTATTTTAGTAAATAAGTATATTAAATGTATGCGATGTTGGTAGAATGTCTGTCGTAGAGAAAGATAATTCGAACAAATGAGAACAAACTGCTAACTGATTCTATGATAGTGACCCAGTATGGACACAATCTTTCGTATGGATTATCTAAATGTAAATGTCGTCCTCTCTCTATCATAAGTTTATATGCAGACAGTCTAAAACTTGTGGCAACTGTCTGCTTTCTGTACCACTATTTTTCATAACAACGCTTATCTCATTGATACATAAGGAAAGCAGCACTGGGCTTAAACAACAGCTTAATCCAATAGGACAATTAATAGGACATTATCAGAAGATCCATTACGGATACATGCTTTCAATGAATTGAACAAATTGCATTACACTCTATTTTATGTTATTCTTTTTAAAGCTTCATTCTATCAACGGAGTCTAAGGCTTTTTTAAAATCGATAATGGCTACACATACAGTTTTCTGTTGCAGCTAAGGTATTTGTTTACTATTGAATATAACACAAAACCGTTTTTAAAGTGGAGTATCCGGAATGAAAACCCGAATTCGGTTCACATAATCATTTTGTTTAATGCATTTTGGTAAAATGGCAATTGTTTATAAAGAATATTTATGTATACCTGACCTAGCACATGTAACAAAGCGTTACTCCTATAATAAGCATGATCATATATCCAATTGTTCTTGTAAATTGGCACTAGAACTGATATTGACAATTTATTGGAAAGTTGACACACTTAAATATCTTATCAAAACTTTTACATATGTAGTTAATCAATAAAATATTATCCTGAATTGCTTATATTGATAGCAAAACTATTCATGTCTAATGTCTTCATTAAATATTATTTTATTAATAATGTAAATGTGATTGTTCATGAACAGTATATACATATTCATTTTCAGTATCCTCTGTTTTCAAAAGTATTAAATACATCTCTAAAACATTTAAACATTTGTACTAAGAGTTGCAAGATGTTATGGTGTTGATGTAGCATTTCTAACCCTTTTCCAAAATTGCTGGAGAATTCCACATAATCCTTGCAGATTAATCTGCTATGGTGCCCGACACTTGAGCATTTCAATTGTACTGCCAAAAGTCACGACCAAAATCTAATTGAAAATGTTTGGGACTTGCTCAAACGTCGCGTAAGGATACTACACGTATTTTTTTTATTCTCTGTATTCTTTTGGGAAATATGCTTATATTTAAACATTACACTCAACATAGAGATATGTAGTCATTTACGTAGACTCTCTTACGGATCGTATACTCGAAGTATTTTCCCCACCGATTGTAAGAGTTTATAGCAACTGAATGCATGGTCTATGTAATTGCATATTTGCTTCAAACGAAGTACTGAATTTAGACTAAATTTTGATACTCTCGTTAAGTTGTAATTTCTTCAATATTGTCAGTTCATTGCCCTTCTAGTTTAGCAAGTTGCCAACGATGTTCTTTTTTTGAAATAGAACAAACACCAGTCGAACAACACATTTTAAATATAGAATGTCGTAATCTGATACAATCAAATATAATACTTACACATAATATATTGTAAGCCAAAAACAGCAAGATATTGAATCTTTTAGACATTTTATTGCATTTATGAACAATTGTTTATTGTTCATTTTTATACACTTTATAAGCTCATAAATCACAAACGGACTGTTCTTCTATGTTCTCAACGATGTATCACATATTGAAAAATATGACAAAACCATCGTTTCTTGAGAAGAACTAATGGGATGGAAAACATGTTCTGTGACACTGTGCACGTCTAATTGATTTTGGGAAGACCCAACCTCGCTCTTCCTGATGTTGTCCGCTCGTCCCAGTCCGGCCAGTATCTCTCTTTTATTCGTTTTATGTATTCCTTCAGGTTGGTTCTGCTATCTGATATTGATGAAACATATATCAATCATTTATTTTACAAGAAGCAAAAAATATGTTACAGGTTTTCGTGAAACACTTTTAATTACTTATTGTCAATTTCAAATAATTACTAATGTGATCACGATATCAGCTCTTGGTTTATCTAGTGACAGTGCATCATGTCTATGTTGTACAGATACTGGTCTTTTGTAAGTTTACTAAAATAATACTTTGTGTTCACTATAAAACATTTTTTTAATTTGTATCAACCTACTTGTGACAATTATTATATTCAGATTTTCTTCTTAAACATCAGCCAATAGCATTACGCTGTTATACATAAGCTGCTGCATATTGAATGGTTTGCAGTTTATATAGAACTCTTTATTAAAAATCCATAGTATCTGAGAAATTGTATCAAACAAATGTATGCAAATCCTATGTATATCCTGGTATATCTGAATTATAGTATGTATAAGGTGTATATCTATATCTTTTTATAGTTGAGTATTACATTTATATAGGGGTTTATCAATGTGCGTTAGTCTGTTATGACGGTTTTTGAACAGTATTATGTTGTATGGACATATGTTAAAACCGTTTTGCAATTGTTGCATGCTAACACAGTTAAGTATGGCTGCTTTTGCATATGGTCAGCTACCACCATTGCGTTTTCCATAGACTTACGTTTGAACGTTTCCCCTAAATTTCACTATTTCTAAAATTCGCTGGCCAAAAAAGTCCTTTATCATATTAAAGTTCTTTCCTAAACTCAAATGAAAATGTCCAAAAAATGTCAAAAAATTTAAAACTTTGTACCCCTTGAAGTTGAGTACCCCCACTTTCAGCATGGAAAAAAGATTTCACTTTTTTGCAGTACAAAAACATAAATTTAATTTTTTGTTGACACAAACATGACAAACATATGTATTATTGTGATCGTTTGCAAGTTTGACATTTTCATTCAATGAGAAATCAGTTCATTGTAAAAATATATGCCCTGAACATCACTATACTTTTTCAGCCAATTAAAGAGCTCGTTTCAATGATGGTAGCTGACCATAATGGTTCTTACAAAGTCCAGTATTGAGGCTTATGTACATGGTTTATGCATGTGTTCTTACATAGTTCAGTACGGCGTTTTATGCATATGGTTTGTGTATGTCGAGTGTGCAAGTTAATGTATATGCTGTATGTATGAACGTTTAGGTCTGGCATATTAAACAAAGGTTGTTTAATATAAAATCATATAAGACATTGTTTATGAGAAGAATAGCCGATATTTATAATATATATAGCATCATTTATTTTACAAATATTTTCATATCGGCATATCATATATGTATTTGTCCTTAAACTATATACATATATGTTAACACCAACTCATAATTATAAAGTATGCTTATGGTAAAAAGGCTATATTGAGTATAAAAGCTAATTACCAAAGTTACTAGCCGCGGGTGAGCAGTCTGGCATGTGGTATTTGATTTGAGCAAGTTGTCCGAATACTGCGCAATCAAACGTTGTAGCCTCGTCGCCTCCCATAATGTATTTCTTGTCTCCTGAAAATAGAATGGTTCATGTTAACATTGGTTTAACAATTGTATAAAACAGGTTTGAATCACGTGAACAATGAGTTAATGCTTCTTTAGTAAAAAATAGAATGAACGACCCTGACGCGAGAAAAAATTATCATGTCATTTAATTAACTTTTGGTAAAATTAAATGTGTAAAGTGCTTGTTCTTGTTTATTCCATGATAAAACTAACTCGTGGAACTGTCGGAATTCATTTTGAATTGATCATTACCTTCAATCGGTTTGAAATCGTTTTGTTTACAAAAGTTGCGAAAAGTTTTTTGTATAGAAAATTATCTTATAAAACGGGGTAATAGAGGCCATTAATTACACTGTATATTATAAATGATTTTACAATATTTAATAATATGATGCTTACCTAATATGGTAGAAAGTGTATCTAAATCACGTGACAACATCCGTTCTAACTCTTCTACTGAGAATCTACCAGAACCTTGTATGTAGGTCATCTTAACCACGCCCCTTTTCGCCAAACCTTCAATATGGATTACATGCACAATAAAAATATTAAGTATAAATACGAATTTAAAAACGCCCCTTTTTTAAATGTTAAAGCACTACCTTTTTTTAAAAAGCTTAGGGTGTCACTGCACACTCTTAAAAATAACAAAGCTGGTCAACATACCAATTAGTGCGCTTTTTTATGTAAGATATATTCCTACTATGAAATAAACTACTATGTAGTATTTGCTTTTTTACTGTGGAAATCATGAACCATACTTTATATAGAACAAAGAACAAAATATAACTATGTAGTGAGACCGTAATTAAATCGCAGAATATTTCTGTAGAGTGTTAGAACATATAATCCTCGGCATATTGATAATTGCAGACATAACATCAATGCTCGAATTTCATTTTTACGATTTATCCAGAACACACAGCTATAGTATATATATAATGCTATAAAAATATCACTACGGTTTACGTGTGATTTGTTTAAATAATCTAAGCACATAATAAAGTTATATCATTATATAAGTGATATTGTGTTATATGAATGTGGATTTAAGCCCTTTTCAACACATGACAGAATATATATGACATATCCAGTTTTATTATTGAATGAAGACCTCAGAATTAATCAGGTTTAAATTTGACAAAAAATTCTTTCAACGAGAAAATGCTATCTTTGTTGACATGAATCAACATAGTAAAATAGTAAAAAAAGAATTTAGATTACTTATAATTCGTATTCAATAAAACTCCACTGCTTATGACATTAACACATTTTATATAACATCAAAAGTTTTCGCTAAAACACAGGTTCGTTGATTTGATCCAGCGGATTGCCGAAAAGATAATCAGAATGCAATCAAAACGTCCTTGCATCCCTTGTATAAAAACATACACTCGCGAACTTACCTTTGAATATTTTTGGATAGCCGATATCGTTTTCGAACATTGCATCAATATAGTGAATCCCTCGCAGACAGAGATTCAACCTGTACAAAAATAATACCATGCGTTAATGTCCGAACAATTATATAAAATCTCAAAGATGACCCTGGTACATTATAGTTTAATATACAGTTGACGTGACCCAAGAGCAAATTTCGACCCGCCAACTCGCTTCGTGGCGTTGATTGTCCAGGTATATATAATGTAATACATTGTAATGTTTACTAGAGACCGACAGCTTTTCTAAGGAAACAATATCGATCGTTGATTGGATTTTCGACTTGTTTGAATGACAGCCCACGTCAGGTAAATTATACACGTAATTAACTACCTTTGTGACACTTTGTGCTTTGCGCATGTTGCATCATATATACCGCTCAGTGAGACTGATCCAATGCATTCACTGCTGATTAGTTGTTCTGCTCCTGAGCAATAAATATATTAACATTGCAAATAATGGCACAATTAAGTTTACATTTTCTTTCCCAATAGAGTCTATACACATACCAGTATGTCGATTCTTCTAGCCATCGCTGTACCGCCCAGGCCGTTGCTTTATCTTCTGCACTTAAGTGTGCATCCAAATCTTTGTGAAATTCGTTATTAAGAAACTCTATGATGAACTGGGAGTCGGAAACGGTGTGGCCGTTGTATTCTATCCAGGGTATTTTACTCCTTGGACCAGTAATGCTGCTGTAGTTAGGCTTGAAAGAGAAATATTATCATATTAAATGCACAATTGAAATATAACAGACACAGAAACACCCCACTACAGATTATGTCCTTTGTAAGTTAGAATAAGTCAATGTAATTTGGTTTGGTTTTCAAAACGGTCAACATGGATTGTTATTTCTTTTTGTAGTCCAGCAGATTAAAGATGCTGGCGAAAATTATACAGCAATGAGGACTTTATTGACAATTAAGGTCTTCAGCATTATCTCCGTTATATGCGGTAGCAAGTTATTTTGTGACCATGAAATTAGAGCTGTGTAAATCGGTAGGGCAAATATAGGTGAAAATACATAATATTGTCATATTTCGTACATATGAGAATATTGGAATATATTCATGAGTTCTGCTCAGTTTGGATGAAGCTGGGTACAGTATTGATAAAGCTATAACTGTTTTAAAACGCGTAGTGATACACTGCAACATATGGGCAGTATTGTCAAAAGTTAAGGGGCGTAATCAAATTGTCAAAATTGTGAAAAAGCAACCAGTTCAACCGCAAGTTTTTGTCTGCATATTCGGCCCATCAGAACACTATCCATGGAAAAAAGACACTATTAGAAACATTGGAATGTGTTCAATGTTACAGAAGTGCATTGGATTATATGCAGAAGAGTGCTAAATTAATTGTTGTGTGAGACTTCCAGACAATTATTTCGGATAGCGAGTTAAGTTAACCACTGAATATAATAAAAGCACAGGCTATGTCGGGTTTTCATTAAAACACACACTATTTCATAAAGAATTCAGACAAAAATGCTAAAGATTTGGTGGATATCACACCATATATCAGTTCGCAAAATCAAATAATTGGAACTCACTTCATATGGAATATTTGCCACTCTCAAATATGTCTCTAACTTTACAACAAAGTGACCTAGTGACGGTGCGTTATATCCCATGCAAATCTGGTGTACTATAACCTTGTCTTTAGGATAATCCACGCCGCATACTCTGAAATATCAAGAAAATTAATCAAAGCGACCCAGTGATGGCGCGTTATATTTCATATACAACTGGTGCACTATAACAGTGCCTTTAGTATAGTCACGGTGCGTACTCTGAACTATCAAGGATAGCAATTTAAGTGACCCAGTGATGGGCGTTACATCTTCTGTAAAACTGGTGCACTACAGCATTGTCTTCAGGATAATCCACGCCGCATAATCTGAAATATTAAGGAAGCTAATTAAAGTGACCTAGTGATGTCTAATCTCATGCAAATCTGGTGCACTATGACATGCAATCATGAGCACCAACTCTGCGCACAAAGTAAAGTAATTGTGTCGAGACCTGCCAACGTCACTACAAATCGCTATTTTACAACTGACCTTATTTCGGATCGCACAATAATTTATGCATACGCCTAAAATAATTCTCTTGTATTGTGTTCAATATACGAGATATTCATACTGGTTTAAAATAATTGTTGATAGCAACTTAAAGTAAATATGAAATATAATAGAAATCTTAATTTTTATACAAATATGCTCAATAAGCATAAAAACGTATATTTTACAATTGCAGTTTATTTAACGATGGCATATTTAAACAGCGATTTTTTCTCAAATCAAGCGGTAAATCGTATTATTTGAGTTTTACTATCAATTAATACATGTATTCGGTACGTACTATCCTTATTTATTATTTTACTCATATTGTGGTCGCCATCATGTTATGCCAAGGAAACTTAGAACTATTTTTGTACAAAACGTGTTGATGCCAAATGCCTAACAATTGCAAGTGGATTTACGTTGGATATAATAGAAAGAAATTCGATTTGGATCAATCTATATGAGAAAGGTTGCAAGTTATTTGGGTAATGACGTATGTCCTTCTTTGATTCCTCAACCATGATTGGTATTCCAAATATAGACTGTCATCTGTTAAAAAGGGCGTTATACCCCACCCATTGAAAAGTAACTATATAATCAACATCATTAGTGATATTTCTTCCGAAACAGTATTGTGTAAATGTACAAAGACAGCTTGTAACCGCAGCCTGGTCTAGTTGTTGTTGTCTCGATGCCCGGACGGGTAAAACTAAAGACTTGAAAATGGTACTGGAAGCTTCTTGGTTTGGCTCTTGACATGTAGAGGATAGTTCTAGGTCTGTTCGGCTCGGTGTCAGTATATTGTGACATGGAGGGATATCATACCATGTGTTTGCGATACTTAACTTTGTCAGCGCTCAAAACACTGTATCAAGTAGACACTATTACGAAATGACAGAAACTTGTTGAAAGAGGCGCTAAACACCATGAAACAACAAGACTGATTTGCGTCCCTTTAATTCAGGGTTTTACGAGATGATAAATTTTGAAAAAAAATGATTCCACAGTGTTTGAGTGCATATTGCAAATTGAATGTTCGAGCAACGGTCGGGTCATATCAAAGGTAGTAAAATGCACTTTACATGCAAATGTGGACACGTATTCGCCACAAAGCTACCGCTGTGGACATCATTTGAACATATAACTTAATATATAAATATTCACGCTTTACACGAACTATCAACATACGTATTTGTAAGTTGCAACGAAAATAATGAATGTGCCTCTGAATAAATAAATAGTACGGTATGTAAACAAACTATTTACATATTGTCTGTAAGGGTTGACCTGCCACTCATTAATCTTCGCCAAAATGTTCGTACATTTAAACGCTTTTTTCCGTACAGTTATTCGTGAGTGCGATATAATTCCGACTTTAATAATGTTTTGATACCGGTTTATTAACAGTAAATTCGACCACTGATAATTAATTTACAGAAACACGCGGAATAATCATGAGTGCCAGTTGATTCAAAATGCACAGTATGGATTTCCTTCGGAATAGTTACATTATATAAACATACGATGTGTAAACACACTATCAACAAAATAGATTAAGTGTATACAGCAATGGAAATATTACAAATTATGAATTTACCTCTGTTTTTTAGGCCTCAGATATCTGTAAACGATCCAGGCGGTTGTCCCAGTGGCGACGGCACATCCTATATATAGCCCGTACCGTTGTACAGCTTTCATTGCCTCTTCTATGGTGTATTCAGTTTTTTAAGAAACCCACTAAACGAAGACAATACACCTGATCTTATACTACACTGTTATATGTCGGAGTACACATGTTAGATAACGATTATAACTAGACCGTTCAGCAGGTGCGAATCAAGACCATTCACAGGACTAGGTCAAATCTCGTAATTTCAAATTATTTTTTTTATTTAATTTTGTTTTAACACATGCTCTATTCTTTAAAGATACAATGATGTTATAGTATTATTTCGTTTTTAGCTCAACTATTTTATAAAGCATCGTCCACTCATTAACAAACATGACCGAGTTAATTTCTCTGTGATTAAGAGGATAGTTCAACTTCTAGGTCTAGTTGGTCCAGTGTCAGTGTAATGTGACTGAATGGAGGATCATACTTTGTGTCTGCAGCATGATAATCCGGTAATACTTATCAAGTAGACACCGTCGCGATATGACTGATAGAGACATCCGGGTCATACACAGTATATATACAAATTCATAGTTAGAACCGTGTTTACAATGTCAATTATACACAATATTCATGTACATATACATGCAAATGTAACTGAAACATAATTTAGTATATAGAGCCTTTCGTAGCATAATACAAATACATTGCAATATTTTTACTATCATTGTGTTCTATCTTAGTAAATAAGTTTATTAAATGTATTCGATGATGGTTGATGGTAGAATGTGTGTAGTAGAGAAAGATAATTGGAACGAATAAGAACAAACTGCTAACTGATTCTATGATATTGACACAGTATGGACACAATCTTTCGTATGGATTATCTACATGTAAATGTCGTCCTCTCTCTATCATAAGTTTATATGCAGGCAGTCTAAAACTTGTGGCAACTGTCTGCTATCTATACCACTATTTTTCATAACAACGCTTACCTCATTGATACATAAGGAAAGCGGCACTGGGCTTAAACAGCAGCTGAATCCAATAGGACAATTAATAGGACATTATAAGAAGATCCATTACGGATACATGCTTTCAATGAATTGAACAAATTTCATGACACTCTATTTTATGTTATTCTTTGTAAAGCTTCATTCTATCAACGGAGTCTTAGGCTTTTTTAAAATCGATAATGGCTACACATACAGTTTTCTGTTGCAGCTAAAGTATTTGTTTACTATTGAATATAACACAAAACCGTTTTTAAAGTGGAGTATCCGGAATGGAAACCCGAATTCGGTTCACATAATTATTTTTGTTAAATGTATTTTAGTAAAATGGCAATTGTTTATAAAGAATATTTCTGTATATCTGACCTAACACATGCAACAAAGAGATACCCCTATAGTAAGCACGATTATATTTCGAACTGTTCTTGTAAATTGGCACTAAAACTGATATTGACAATTTATTGGAAAGTTGCCACATTTAAATATCTTATCAAAACGTTTACATATGTAGTTAATCAATATAATATTATCCTGAATTGCTTTTATTGATTGCAAAACCTCTTCATGTCTAATGTCTTCATTAAATATTATTTTATTAATAATGTATATGTGATTGTTCATAAACAGTATATACATATTCATTTTCAGTATCCTCTGTTTTCAAAAGTATTAAATACATCTCTAAAACATTTAAACATTTATTCTAAGAGTTGCAACATGTTTTGGTGTTGATGTAGCATTTCTAACCCTTTTCCAAAACTGCTGGAGAATTCCACATAATCCTTGCAGATTAATCTGCTATGGTGCCCGATACTTGAGCATTTCAATTGTACTGCCGACAGTCCCGACCAAAATCTAATTGAAAATGTTTGGGACTTGCTCAAACTTCACGTATTTGTTATATTCTCTGTATTCATTTGTGAAATATGCTAATATTTAGACATTGCACTTAATATAGAGATATGTAGTCTTAGACATTTACATAGAATCTCTTACGGATTGTATACTCGAAGTATTTTCCCCATCGATTGTAAGAGTTTATAGCAACTGAATGCAAGATCTATGTAATTGCATATTTGCTTTTAACGAAGTACTGAATTTAGACTAAATTTTGATACTCTCGTTAAGCTGTAATTTCCTCAATATTGTCAGTTCATTTCCCTTCTAGTTTATAAAGTTGCCAACGATGTACTTTTTTTTGAAATAGCACAACACCAGTCGAACAACACATTTAAATATAGAATGTCGTAATTTAATACAATCAAATATAATACTTACACATAATATATTGTAAGCCAAAAACAGCAAGATATTAAATTTTAGACATTTTATTGCATTTATGAACAATTGTTAATTGTTCATTTTTATACACTTGATAAGCTCATAAATCACACACGGACAGTTCCTTTATGTTCTCAACGATGTATCACATATTGAAAAATATGACAAAACCATCGTTTCTTGAGAATAAGTAATTGGATGGAAAACATGTTCTGTGACACTGCGCACGTTTAATTGATTTTGGGAAGACCCAACCTCGCTCTTCCTGATGTTGTCCGCTCGTCCCAGTCCGGCCAGTATCTCTCTTTTATTCGTTTTATGTATTCCTTCAGGTTGGTTCTGCTATCTGAAATTGATAAAACATATATCAGTCATTTTACTAGAAGCAATTTAACTATGTTAACAAAATAAGTGGAACATTAGCTGTAATTATAATTGTCACAATTGTAAAGCTTGTCATATATATGAAAAGTATGTTATTTGTGAAACTTTATATTTTTTATTTATTGTAAATATCAACTTTGCTTAAGTCATCCTATTTTGTCTCTACTCAGATCATATTTGGTCTCGTGATAAACTCTTGATCCATATTTACTCTGACACCCTCCCAGGGTTTTGGTGATCTGAGAAACATGACCAATTATTTTTAGAGATCTGGGGAAAATTGTCCATTACTTTTAGGGACCTAAGTCCTAATTTTAGAGATCTGAAGGAAATACTTTTGGGGATCTGTAGAACAATGGCCATTACTTTAAAAGATTAAGGGAATAGCACCGCCTGGGAGGGCTTCAACTCTGCACCAAACAGATCAGAGCATGTGTGAGTTATTATTGTGAATAAATGGCATTCACAATTGTGACAAGTAGGTTTTACATTTAGGAAATAATTGTTTTTGCCATTTGTGATAGGTTTCACATTGATGAAAATCATTTCATTAGATATTCTGCATAAATAGTATTCAACAGCATATATCTATTATTCTTCTGCTACATATATTCTTTATTGAAAATTATGTGTATGTTTCATCAAAAGAATAATTAGAATAACGTAGATCTATGCCATATGCATATACTGTTCAATGGTTTGTTACACAGTAGTTTATGTTTATGTGTATTTAATGAGCACGTATTTATATTTACAAAGAAGAGTTTTACAATTTAAAAAAAAAGGTAAACTTTTAAATTACTAGCATATTTCATCAAAGCATATTTAGAAAACATAGATCTATGTCAAATGGATACACTGTTGAATGGTTTGCAGTTGATGTTTACATATATATTTATTTGGGGGTTAACACCGTTTTTAATACATTTCAGGTTATATATGACATATATAGAGGTAGGTGAACGGCCACGGAGAACCGCCCTTATGTTTATAAAGTAATGTGTAGTAAATATTGTGTTCAGAAAGTTGTATCAGACGAGTATATAAGAATCATTATGCTAACATAATATTATACACATGGTGTATATCTGTATCATCACATAGTTGAGTATAGGGGTTTATAAGTCTGTGTTATGCATATGTATTTACACATTTTATGAATACTGTTAATTGCATGAATACACAGGTTTACACAGTCGAGGGTAGCGGTTTATTCGTTATGCTTTATGTATCATCACGTCTACGCGATTTAATATAACGGCTCATGCATATGGTTTATGTATGTATTTTCACACATTTCAGAACGGTGTCTTGCATTTGGTTATGCATGTTCGTTTACACAATCCAGCATGAATGCCTATACATATGGTATATGTATGTATGTCTATATATATATATGCATAAATGTTTACATATCGCAGTATTGCTTTACCACCTCACATATATATTTTTATGGTTGCAATTGTGAGTAAAATAATTTGCAGCTAAATTAACGTGAAAGCTAATTACCGAAGCTATTTGCAGCGGGTGAGCAGTCAGGCATTTGGTATTTGATTTGAACAAGTTGGCCGAATACTGCGCAATCAAACGTTGTAGGCTTGTTGCCTCCCATAAGGTACTCCTTGTCTCCTGGAAAAAATAGTATGGCTCATGTTAAAATGTATCCATTCGATCTTCCATTCCATGGACTGGAATCGTGTGCACGGTTTTGAATGAGGTTTCTTCAGGAAAACAAGATGAGCGATCTTGGCGAATGAAAGGTACATTATACAGTCATTTAATTAACTTTTGATAAAGTTAAATGTGTAAAGATCCTGTGAATTGAGATGTAGCACTGTGTTAATTCAATAATGTTAACAACTCATGAAACTGCCGAAATTACTGTTGGATATAGTATTATCTTCGATCGGTTTGAAATCGTATTTGTTTATTCGAGAAAACGACGTGAGTGAGAACATTAATTACAATCATACATTTTTAGATGTTAAATAAAATGACGATTACCTAATATGGTAGAAAGTGTATCTAAATCACGTGACAGCATCCGTTCTAACTCGTCTACTGAGAATCTACCAGAACCTTGCACGTAGGTCATTTTAGCCACGCTCTTTTTCACAAAACCTTGAATATAGTATACATGCACAATATAAATAATTAGTATAGATCCGAATGCAATCAACTCGCTGTGAGCACAAGATATCATGTTGGATCATGAATAATTTCTATAACATTCTTTTATATAGCATGTAAGTAGTCATGACTCCTTTACTGGTTCCTACTCATAAAAAGCTCAATTGAATTTTCCGTCCAGTCCAGATGTGTTGTATGTTGAACCAAATATATATAAGTCAAGGTCGGCATCAATTCTATTAGTTTGGTAGATGCCTTGGTATTGGACCTATAATATACATTGTAGCTAGGCGCGCTCGCCGTAATTTGGTCTGTACACTTATGTCTGGTTGTTCACAAATAAGTATCTCTATAATAATATAGATTTATTTGTTTATATGAATATATCACTATGTTTTACATGTGCGTTGTTTAAATCTAAGTACATATCTATAACTAATTGATACTGTACAATATTAATGTGGTTTAACACATAACAGACTATATATGGCATATCCAGTTCTATTAGTTGAGGAAGACCTCAGAATTAGTCTTAATAGTACCATTGTTTTTCTACAACTAAGAGTTTTGACTTATCTTGGCCCGAACCCACAACCACAGCGGTGAGAAGTAAGCGGCCATTTGACGACAGTGCACCCCTCCAGGCGTTTATAGGTATGTATTTCGTATCAAAATAAGAGGTTATAATATATAAGTCATGGCATTCCTTTACTTACCACACGCTACAGGTTATATATGACATACAGTTGAAATGAATCTAAGTAGAATCACCGTACTTTTTCACATTAAATTGATTTGATCAAGCTGGGATCGAACCCGTGACGTAAACCTTGAAGGCTAAGCTTTCATAGGACTGTGTCTTAGTATATTCGGCCTGGTAGCTCCCAATGAACATTATACCATTTTACTGACATCGCACCGAAAAGTACTTTGGTGACATTGTACCAAATATGGAAATCAACGACATCATTACATAAGCCGATAGTTGAACATGGCCCGGGACTGACCTCCCATTTGCAAATAGATATAGCTTATTAGGCTGCGGTTTCTTAAAAGAATCCAGTGAAACAGAGAGGCCAACAAACTAGCATATTCAATTCAAGTCTCTGATGTATCTCGAATCAGGTAGTTTAAACCCGAATAAAAATAAAAGGAAATCATATGCATGCCCTTGTCCCACAATTCATAGCACTACAAACGCTTACAAAACTGTGACGACATTCAACTTTCACTGAAGCAACTGACCAATCAGTTTATTCTCATTGCTATGTGATTGATCCAAGCGGTAAGACTGGTTCCGTTCTACAGTCTTAATTGATAAGTCCATATTAGTTGACTAACATATTCATACCTCCTACAAAATAAATGGCCAAATGATGGACTGATTATAACGATACATTAATGATAATATTAAATAATACATGTATTCAGGTCGATTTTTTGACAAACTAGATAGCTAATTATTAGATTTTTATTAATGCTATCATTCTTATGACATTAACAGGTTTTACATTACATCACAATATTTCGCTAAAACTCAGCTTCTTTAATTTAATCCTCAAAAATTGATAAAGAAAACAATAAGAAAGTCTGCATCTTTTGTTTTAGAAATAGACAATGACGCACTTACGTTTGAATGCTTTTGGATCGCCGGTATCCAGTTCAAACATTGCATCAATATAGTGATCCGATCGCAAACAGACAGACAACCTATGGAAAAAATAATATCATGCTTTAATGTCCGAACTACGATATAAAATCCTAAATATAATCCTGGTACAGTTTATATATACAATTAACCTGACGCGAGAGCAACTATCAACCTCCCCCCTCCACTGACCACGTGGCCTTGTTTGTCTATGTAAATATAATATATTACAGTGTAGTGTATACTAAGAGACCGTTAGCTTGTATAAAGAAAATGGCAACACTGGAAGAAATATCGATCGTTGCTTGGATTAACAACTTGTTTGATTGACAGCCCGTATAATGTCAAATATATACATGGCTTTATGACACTTTACGCATTGCACATATTGCTTCATATTAGCCGCCTACAGTGTGACCCGCTGTTGATTAGTTTGTTATATCCCTTAGCACGATTTATATTAAATATTGAAATAACCAATTTAATATAACAGTTTCTTATAAAACACACATCAAGTCTATACACATACCAGTATGTCGATTCTTCCAGCCATCGCTGTACCGCCCAGGCCGTTGCTCTATCTGCTTCACTTAAGTGTGCATCCAAGTCTTTGTGAAATTCGTTATTAAGGAACTCTATAATCAACTGGGAATCTGACACGGTGTGGCCATTATACTCTATCCAGGGTATTTTACTCCTTGGACCAGGAATGCCGGTGTAGTTAGGCTTGAAAGGTAAATACAAATATATTTAATGCACAATTTAAGTATAACAGTAACAGAAACGCCTCGCTACAGATTATGCCTCTTGTAAGTTAGGATATGGCAAATAATTTGGTTTGGAATACGTGTATTTTCAACATAGATTGTTATTTCGTTTTTGCAGACCAGCAGATAAAAGAGGCTGGCGTATACTAAACAGTAATAAGATACGTCACTGGCAATCAAGGAGTTACCGTTCCCCTTACAAGATGATGGCAAGATTCTTGCGACCACGAAATTATGCTGTATAAATCGGTTGGGCAATATTTTTGTTGAAATACATATTGTGATATTTCGTTATACATATGAAAATATTGGAATATTTTTATGAGTTCTGTCAGGTTTTGATGACGTTGGGTATTGTTTGATGAAGCTATAAAAGTTTGGAGATGTGCACTGATACACTGCAACAAATGGGCAGACTTGTCAAAATTTAAGTGGTGTCACCACACCATCAAAATTGTAAAAAAGCAAGTTTGTTAACCCTGTGTTTTAATCTGCATAGTTTGACCAACACAGGATTATCTATGGAAATAATGCATTTTTAGAACCATTTGTAATGTGTTCAGTATTCCTGAAGAGCTTCACTCCAAATTCAAAATAGTGCAAAATTAATTGTGTGTAAAACTTCCAAGCCAATCATTTCGGATAGCGAATTAAATTAACCACCCAATACCATTATAGCACAGGCTATGTTGGTATTAAAACAAACACTATGCCATTAAGAATTCAGACAATAATGCTAAATATTTGGTGGATATCACACCATATCAGTCGCAAAAACAAATCGTTTGAACTCACTTCATATGGAATATTTGCCGCCCTCAAATACGTCTCTAACTTTACAACAAAGTGACCTAGTGACGGCGCGTTATATCCCATGCAAAACTGGTGTACTATAACCTTGTCTTTAGGATAGTCCACGCTGCATACTCTGAAATATCAAGGAAATTAATCAAAGTGACCAAGTGATGGCGCGTTTCATCCCATGTAAAACTTATGCAATATATAGTATTGCCTTAAAGATAGTCAGCGCCGCACATTCTGAAATATTAAGGAAGTTAATCAAATCGACCCAGTGACGAGGCATATCCCATGTAGAACTAGTGTACTGTTACACTACTAAATTTGTATATAATATTTCCCAATGTTACATGAATATTTATTGCTTTTCTTCCATTTCGACGGTGTTTTATCGGTACTGTTACTGCGAAGCAACCAACCTGCTTCCTTGGATTTTTCTTCTCTACATCCTATTCGCTTTTTGAGGCCATGAGAAATAAATATCGAAACGCTTATATGATGTTCATGCCGTCTATTGGCAAGCGTGATATATCAAGCGTTTATATATAAAATCATGGGTGTTATCATAACCTGCAAAGATTACAGTTCTCTTTATTTGCATAATCAGAAGTGATATTAGCACTGACCAAATACTTTTATCAAGCAAATTTAGAGACATACCATATATTGCAATTTATAGTTAAACTCGTTTTTTTTTACAACTAAATGTTGCTGTTACAGTACTATAAACTTGTCTTTAGGAGAGTCAACGCCGCATACTCAAGAAATATCAAGGAAGTTTATGAAAGCAACCCAGGTAAATTTTGTGTAAAACTGGTGCACTATAAAGTTGTCTTTAGGATAGTTCACGCCGTATACTACAATGTATATAAATTTTCAGTTTACTCGTAATCATAATTAAAGATATGGCATTGAACTTTAAGTAAGGCGTTTACACAAAATTATGATATATTTATACTATATTGAATGGGAAATATATATATATATTTATTTTTAAAAATCATTTAATGAGCTAGGAAACAGATTCAACGTTTTTGAAAAATACATTAGTCATTCCCACCAAGTACTGATTTCTCCTTTCCCAACCTCCATAAACGACTACTGAAGTCCGTGCAGAATCAACACTTATTCATGTGGCGACACACTGCATAAGCTGTTGTTGGAATGTTGCGTGCTGGCTCTTCACAGTTAGTATTGACATTTCTGTAATTCTATTTACACAATCATGTGATGAGGAATCAACTATTTTTTCACATTGTTTTGGTTAATTGTTGTTTTATTAATTTTTTATTTTATGATTCAACAATATAACAAAATATAATGTACACACTTTCTCCACAATACATGTATTGTACCTTGAACTATCAACGTTTATATACAATTTTTACTTTATGTTCCCTTTCACTGTACGGCAATGCATGTTACTTTATCAACATTAATGTATAGAATGAAACAAACTTAGTACAATCTCTATGTGTCGAACTATCTAACAGATAACATAGATATAGATGCCGATTATGTGTATAATGTATTGTCCGTAAGGTTCTACCTAGCACTCGGTAATCTTCGGAAATGTTCGGGCGTTTAAACACCTCTTCCGTGCAGTTATTCATGATATGTGCCGATTTAATAATGTATTAGTATAGGTGTATCAATTGTTGCGGTAGTATCACTATTTACGTTCGGACATCGACAATTAATTTACGGATATACACGGAATACTCATGAGTTACAGGTAAATCCTAACGCTCAATAACGCATCCACAACAACGTAATTTAATGTAGTATAAAATAGACTGCCGAGATTCGGCTGAGTGAATGGCATCCACAACAATGTAATTCAATGTAGTATAAATAGACTGCCGAGATTCGGCTGAGTGAATGGCATCCACAACAACGTAATTTAATGTAGTATAAATAGACTGCCGAGATTCGGTTGAGTGAATGGCATCCACAACAACGTAATTTAATGTAGTATAAATAGACTGCCGAGATTTGGCTGAGTGAATGGCATCCACAACAACGTAATTTAATGTAGTATAAATAGACTGCCGAGATTCGGCTGAGTGAATGACATCCACAACAACGTAATTTAATGTAGTATAAAAAGACTGCCGAGATTCGGTTGAGTAAATGGCATCCACAACAACGTAATTTAATGTAGTATAAATAGACTGCCGAGATTCGGCTGAGTGAATGGCATCCATAACAACATAATTTAATGTAGTATAAAAAGACTGCCGAGATTCTGCTGAGTGAATGGCATCCACACGAACACAATGATTTTGCTATTGAAGTTATACAATCAAAGAATACACCTATACGGTACTGTACTATATGTGGTCGCAATCATGTAAGGCCAAGGAAACTTAGAATTGTTTTTTACAACACCCTAAATGCAAGAATTTTAGTTGGATACTTTATAGTGCAATTCGATTAGGATAAATCTATATGAGATAGGTTGCCAGTTACTTGCAAAAGGACGGCGGTTCTACTTGTATTCCTCCACCATGATTGGTATTTCATTTATAACCTGTCACCCGGACGTTAAATCCCGGTTATTGAAAAATAGTTCTATAACTAATATCATTTAGTGACATTTCCTCCGACACAATGTCGTGTAAATAAATGTTGTATAAAGACAGTTTTGTAATCTCAGCGTGGTCTTGCGGTAGAGCGTCCGCCTCGCATGTGGAAGGTCGTGGGTTCGATCCCCGGCCGGGTCATACAAACGACTTGAAAAATGGTACTTGAAGATACCTCGCTTGGCGCGCAGCATTTAGACGACAGTTCTTGTCGGTTAGTATATAGACAGTTCCAGGACTGATCGGCACGGTGTTAGTATACTGTGACTGGGTGGGGTATCGTACCATGTGTTTGCGGCATGATAATCAAGTGTGTCAGCGCTCAAAATACTATCTCAAGTAGAAACCGTCGCGATATGAGTGTAAAAGTGTTTAAAGTAACGCTAGACACCATACAACAACATCACAGATTTTGTACCTTTAATGCAGGGTTTTACGAGATGGGAAAATGTGAAGAAAAAAATGTGTCACAGTGTTGGAGTACATATTGTAAATTAAGTGTATGAACACTAGCCGCGCCATATCAAAAAATAGTAAAACGCACTTCACAGGTATGTGCAGACACGTTCACGCCACAAATCAACCGCTATGGACATCATTTGAACATAGCAAGTACATACTCATTCAAGCTTTACACGAACTATCAACATACATATGTGTAAATTGCAATGGAAATATTACAAACTCTGAATATGCCTCTGAATAAATAAAGTATATAAACATACGATGTGTAAGCAAACTACTTACATATTGTCCGTGAGGTTCTACCTGCCACTCAGTATGCGTTTAAACGCCTTCTCCGTGAGAGCGATATATTGTCGATCTAATAATTTATTACTATTGGTTTATTAACCGTAATATCAATATTTAAGTTCGTAAACCGATAATTAATTTACGGATATATTTATGAATGCCTAACAAATAGATGATGCATACATTGCGCAAAGAAAATATTACAAACTAGGGATTTACCTCTGCTTTTTAGGCTTCAGATATCTATAAACGACCCACGCGGCTGTCCCGGTGGCGACAGCACACCCAATATATCGTCCGAATCGTTGTACACTTTTCATTGCCTCGTCCATGGTATTTAGATTTTAGAAACCCGTTGAACGAAATCAACACACCTGATCTTAAATATGGCGGACGTTTACACGTTTTATTTAAATAGGTTAATAGAACACTTGAGCAAATAGAAGATGACAGGTGCAGATCAAGACCATTTACAGGATTGGGCCAAACATAGTTACTTCAAACATTTTTATATTTTGTTCTAACGCTTAATCCATGTTTTAAGATAAAATGATAAACACTTTATATGCCTCATCTATACTAACTGTGTGATAACGCTCTTAAGCGCACCACCGCCAGGTGTGTAACTACACAGGTTTGAACTGTACGCTGTTATCGATAGCGGCGCTGAGGGTTAGGTCTTCGTTGTCTTCAACAAATGAGAAGGAAAACGATTTGTTTTCATGCTTTATTTAAGTATTGTATGCTTCCGAATTCTATGCATTCGCGTACGTGCGTATGCCTGGATACGCACCGGACCATTGTCATTCAAACGATCCGTCGTCACGGCCATGTGTTTGTGGTCTTTAGCAAGGTCCTTCAACCGCATAAACCGCACGTTCTGGTGTCGAGCGTGATTTATCTAGGCTGTAACAAACAAAACAAAAACATTAAAGTTAATAATTAAACATGTAAGTTTTAAAACTGCGACGTTTTGATATACTGCGGATAAGTGGTTACCGTTCTTAACAGCTAATAGTGCATTCAGGGCAGAAAACGTATGTTGGTATTCATTTTTTGTCAATTAAATTTTCAAGAGGCATAAGTTTATGTAACAAAAAAAATATTTCTCTTACTGGTTATGCAACTATAGCGTACGAATGGTCATTAACAAGATTAATGCATTTACATACAAGTTTGCTTAAGCATTGTCTAGAAGTATTAGTAGTAGTAGTAGTAATGCTACAACTACTACTACTACTACTACTACTACTTCTACTACTACTACAACTACAACTTCTACTACTACTTCTTCTACTACTACTACTACTACTACTACTACTACTACTACTACTACTACTAATACTTCTGCTACTATTTATACCACTACTATTACTACTACAACTTCTACTACTACTTCTACTACAACCACTTCTACTACCACTACTACTAATAATACTTATACTACTACTACTTCTACTGCTAATACTACTACTACTACTACTACTACTACTACTACTACTTCTACTACTACCACTACTACTACCACTACTACTACTAATACTTATATTACTACTACTACTACTGCTACTACTACTACTACTTCTACTACTACTACTACTACGTACTGATACTACTACTGCTACTGCTGCTGCTGCTACTATAAGCATGTAATAACACCAATCAATGATTAATAAAGATCGAAACAAGTATATTACAAACTATTTTTTCTTTGTTCTTTTTCTATTTAACAAATAATGAATATTTACGTATATTTATGTATCTATATTTTATTCGACAGCAATTGAATTCACAACACTTGACACAGAAATTATTCAGCGCCGGTTGATCAACAATGGCCCTGTTTTAAACATCAATCAATTTCCACTGGTGGCCCAAATGTTTTATTGTAATACACATGATAAAAAAACGTAGTTATTGATTAATTTAAAATACCGTATTGACATTCAATATTCTTTAAATATCGTTTAAAAATATTGCGTAAAATGGTACTTACACTGTCGTTTACAACTTATATAACGCTATTTGTTTGAATTTGTTTTTCAAAGTGAGGTTTTGTAGGACCCAAAATGTAAAAAATGGTCACAAAAATGAAAATGGTCACAGACGTGAAATAATAATTTTACTACATATGTAAAAACATGTACAAATGTGATACCTTGCAAATGCAAAAATGATGTCACATGTGTCATCAGAAACGCCACAAATGTTAAATAAGATATCCTATAAATGTGAAACCGATTTGCTGTACAATGAGGTGCTGAAATACTTAATGTAACTAGAACATAGTACAGAAACTTTTTATTTTAGTTTTTCTACCTTAAATGTATAGATTCTTATTTATTCTGTCAATATAGTTTTGAAAAAAAAGAGTTTTATTTCATTGAAAACAAAGGGCGCCATTGAACAACTCGGTGTTTAGGTTTGTAGTTAAATACATTATTCCTGCAGATCTTATATTATCTGAGCTGCTCCGTGGGGATCGACCAGATGTTTTGTTTGTTCATTACCTCTCACACACATACAGCGACCAGGCTAGTATTAAATGTTTATTTGGTATAAAACAATCATGCTGTTATGTTTTCCATCCCAAAATAAATTTCGGTTCCCAATAAAGTAAATATAATCCGACAATATCTTGGAAAAAATAGGGCATTATATGATATAATGCCATAATATGATCCTGACATAAATACATACTTTAATATATAATAAATAGAATATTTCATTAACACACTATTGCTGTACCAATATTTGTAATCCCATGAGTTATTATTTTGAAATGCCACTCCTAATGGCATTTCTTTCACAAGTAGCTGAATTGAGTAAATAGTTAAAGTAAACTTAATATATTGTAATGTTTATTGTTACGAAACAAGTATATAAATATAAAATGGAGAACCAGGGCTGTCTTTACGCTAACCATTCAACAATGCGGCTCATTGTGCCGCCATTAATCAAAAGTATACATATATATATATATAACCATTTCATAACCATGCAGTCATACTTTTACATATGCTTCATATAGCGAAACACATTTTTATTTTTTAATATTAAATACTTTAACATTGCTATTTTTCTCATTCCATTAGCAAATCATATAATGTGTTCCAGATACCGGTTTTGTTGCATGTATCATATACAATGTTTAAGTAGGTGTCGTTGCATGTAACATATCAAATGTATAAGTAGGTGTTGTTGCATGTAACATATACAATTTTTAAATAGGTGTCGTTGCATGTTACATATAAAATGTGTCAGTAGGTTTTGTTGCATGATACAAATACAATGTTTAAGTAGGTGTCGTTGCATGTTACATATAAATTGTTTCAACAGTTTTGTTACATGTAACATATACAATGTTTAAGTAGGTTTAGTTGCATGTAACATATACAATGTTTCAGTAGGTTTTGTTACATGTTTCATTTAAAATGTTTAAGTAGGTGTCGTTGCATGTCATATATCAAATGTTTCATTATATTTTGTTGCATGTATCATATAAAATATTTAAGTTTGTGTCGTTGCATATTACATATTCAATGTTAAGTAGGTTTTGTTGCATGTAACATAGTAAATGTTTCAGTAGGTTTTGTTGCATGTAACATATAAAATGTTTAAGTAGGTTTTGTTGCATGTAACATATACAATGTTTAAGTAAGTTTTGGTGCATGTAACATATAAAATGTTTCAGTAGGTTTTGTTGCATGTCACATATACACTGTTTAAGCAGGTTTTGTTGCATATTATATATACAATGTTTAAGTAAGATTGTTGCATGTAACATTTAAAATATTTTAGTAAGTTTGTTACATGTAATATACAAAATGGTTAAGTATGTTTTGTTACATGTTATATATAAAATGTTTAAGTAGGTTTTGTTGCTTGTATCATATAAAATATTTGAGTAGGTGTCGTTGCATGTAACATATAAAACTTTTATAAACTCTTTTTTTTTTATAAAACTTGGTATGGTAGAGAAATACAACATATTGAGCTTTTATATGAATACATGAACATTTGTTCACAGAATTTATTTAATTATATGAATTACTGGCGCATTCTTTTGTGTTTTATGGATCTTTAAATTCGAGTATTCACAAATGATTGAAACACAATTTTAAGAATTCAAAGATATAAAAATATTAGCCAAACCAGGAAAAATGGGATCAGTATATCAATAATACCCTGTTAGATTGGAAATTTATTTATACATTACCGCCATTACCGTTTAACTTAACCATTCATACATGTTCCATTTCAACTTAACCATGTTCCATTTCAGGACAGAAAAGGTAAGCATTGCAATGTATGAGAAGACGAATACCATTGCATTATTGAGTGCCAATATTACGAAAAGTGTACAGTAAAATATGTTACTAGAAAAAAAAGTAATTATAAATTTGTAGAACTGACAACATGTACAAACTAATCAGTAACTGTTGTAAAATGGTAAAAGAATTATAAATATCAATCATTCAAACTGAGAAAAATCAACAATTCCTCTGAATAGAATGACTATTTCCAATAGAATCAACATTAAGAAAATATTAATTGAATTCGCGTATTTTTATTGAAACGTTGTATTGAAAAGATACATAAGATAAGTATGACAGAAACTGAATTGATATCTCTCTCCCGATACATTCTTCTAGTTGTAACGTTTTGCATATCGCAACAACCAACAACTTAAACACATAAACTGATTTGAATATAAACATTCATAAGTTTCATTATCTGTCAAAATTTGCTTTTGTAAAATGACTGTCATCTGTGCATGTACATTAATTTGTGTATTATTGCATGAATATTCATGCACAGTATTTGGTTTAAATAAGTCAATAAACTGTAAACTGTAAAACTTAACAAAACTTCGTGAACTCAAATACAAATATATTATTCGGATTATACATACAAATAAATATCTGTGCAAATGAATCTTATCATAGTCATATTTGTGAGATGTTTTTAAGTTATAGTTTAGTTTTAACATATTTTATTTCAATATATCATATAATGGGGTCGGACCACAAGTTCTGTTAACATATGATCCGACATTTGGCCAATTATAGTTACAGAGAAACGGTATACCAAATTTTGGGGAATGTAAAAAAACTCAAGAGATTTGATCTGAACTCAAAACCGTTTCATCCAATTTAAATATTGAACATATTTTTTGATTTTGTAACTGTTACTATGCTGTAAACTGGAAAGGTTTACAAAATGCGCTTATCAGTTTTATAATAAATAAAAACATATTATTGAAATACTATTGATATGACATATACGAATGTATGTAACAACCCTATCTTTATAATGAAATCAGTAACTTTATCCGTAATTTACTGTATATTTGTGATTAAAATGTTCTGAAATATTTGACCACGGGTAAAAATGACCTATTTCAATGTTTTTGTGCAATGTCGTTTATAAGAAATAAAACTGTTTTGAAATGTTATATACTGCATTTAAACTTAAACCGTTTCAACCGATTCACACTCAATGAATTTATGTATGTAATGTAGGCCATAGTCTAAGATCAGCAAATAATCTAGTTGTTTTCTGTTTATAGTAACAAGTTAGTAGAATAGGAGAGCACGCAGTAGCAAAAGTGACAATATCAATAATTATATCAATATTTATTAGGACCAACTGTCTGGATGACGCTGTTTGTTTTATTAACCTTAGCCCCAGAAATAAGCCAATGTATAAGTTAATAATTGATCAAACAGCACGTGCGTTAGTGTGTACACTTTTAATTATTTCCCGCCTCTAAAAGCAAATAAAGAAAAAGAAGTAATTGAAATATAAAATAAAACTTGTCACATTTGTAGCTGGCCACCACGCTTATCCTGCCTAGTTCACATCGACTGATAAAAAATGAGATCACAAATTTTGATTTTGATGGTTGGATGTTTGCAAATAGGTAAGACATTTTTATAATAACACTTATAACAGTATGCCATCGAGGAATAAAAAAAAATGTGTTATCTGGCAAAATTTATAATCAGAAACTAAAAACTAAGACAAGAAATTTTAAAATTTTTACATGATTCTTGATGCGATTTTTAATGACATTGTAATTACGGTTGTTTGAATGTCTGCTTCAGTTTTACTATGTTAAACCTATATATATTTGTTTGTGTTTTGTAAATAGTCATAGACAATGATTTGCTGATATGCCGATAAACTTGATAAATTGTAAATGAATAATACTAAACAACTAAAAGGCCATTTGATTAACTCATTTAAAATGGTTAAAGTTGTTTAATTCATTTTGATTATTATATGTGTTTTATTTAACTGATATAGTAAGATATTTTTAATTCCATTAAAACACATTTGTCATCTAAAAAAACAAACTTGTGAAAAAGGTTCAGTGACGTGCTCATTTTAGCGCTGTTTCACTTTACGATGATTGATATTTTGTTATTTTTTTAAGTAAGATGTAATTCTGTTATGTAAATTATCTAAACATATATCATAATGAAGACGCAAAGCAAAATGTTAATATATTCTAATATTTCTTTAAGCAAGAATGTTTTTGTTTGAGATAAAAATATGCAAAAGAACCCATTTTTTCAGTTTTCTTTGGTACATTCTAAATATTTCGAATATATAATAAGATATGTTGTTTGACGTGCATTTGTAAGAAATATTTATTCAATGATCTTGAATAGTTTCATTTCTTGTGTTATTATAAATAATGTTTATATTTTTTATATGAGTAAATAATTGCCGAATTTAATTACTGAGTTTCAAAACAGTCGACGACGTATACCGATATATGTGTACAATTTTTGGAAAAATAATTAAAATAATTATTTATTTTGATTAAGTTTCCCCCTGTCCGCTAATGTTCTTGGTAATCGATAGCAAAAACTAAAAATACATTGTTAATTGTATCCATATTCAAAATATTTAATTTAAGACATAAACATTTATAAATATGTATAATCGGAAAATGTCCAAATCAGGCAACCGATTTAAAAAGGGGATAGTGACCATTCATTTTTAAAACCTAACCTTTGCTTTTGACAAACAATGTAATATGTTACTGGTTTAACTAATCAAATAGGCGATATACAATTTTGTATTGGTTACTGGTTAAAGAATATTAGTAACTGGTTTAGATAGCTATGCCAAATCAAAAAGGATACAGAACTTGTTCTATGTCTAATATATCTTACTGATTTAGGTAGATATCCCAAAACAAACAGGAGACAGAACTTATTCTATGACTACTATCCCTTACAGTTTTAGACAGTTGCATGTATGTCAAATCAAACAGGAGACAGCAAGTGTTATATGACTACTATATCTAACTGGTTTATGTAGATATCCCAAATCAAATAGAAGACAGAACTTGTTCTATGACTACTATCCCTTACTGGTTTAGGTAACTATGTCAAATTAAACAGGAGATAGTACTTGTTTTATGACTACTAGCCCTAACTGGTTTAGGTAGTTATGTCAAATCAAACATAAGACAGTACTGGTTATATAACTACTATCCCTTACTGGTTTAGGTAGCTATGTCAAATTAAACAGGAGACAGTACTTGTTCTATGACTACTAGCCCTAACTGGTTTAGGTGGCTATGTCAAATCAAACACAAGACAGTACTGGTTATATAACTACTATTCCTTACTGATTTAGGTAGATTTGTCAAATCAAACAGGGGACAGAACGTGTTCTATGAATACTATCCCTTACTGGTTTAGACATGTTCCATGATTATTATCTCTTACTGGTTTAAGTAGCTATGTCAAATCAAACAGGAGACAGAACTTGTTCTATGAATACTATCCCTGATTGGTTTAGGTAGCTATTTCAAATAAAATAGGAGACAGAACATGTTCTATGACTAATATCTCTGAATGGTTAAGGAAGATATGTCGAATCAAATACGGGACAGAACTTGTTCTAAGATTACTATCTCTTACTGGTTTAGGTAGCTATGTCGAATCAAATAAGGGACAGAACACAAGTTCTGTCCCTTATTTGATTCGACATATCTTCCTTAACCATTTGAATTAACATAGCTACCTAAACTAGTAAAATAAATTAATTATAGTACAAGTTATGTCCCCTGTTTGATTTGACATACCTAACCAGTAAGGGATAGTAGGCACAGAACAAGTTTTGTCCCTTATTTGATTTGACATATCTTCCTTAACCAGTCAGAGATATTAGTCATAGAATAAGATTACTAACTCTTACTGGTTTAGGTAGCTATGTCAAATCAAATAGGAGACAGAACTTATTCTATGACTAATATCTCTGACTGGTTAAGGAAGATATGTCGAATCAAATAAGGGACAAAACTTGTTCTATGCCTACTATCCCTTACTGGTTAGGTATGTCAAATCAAACAGGGGACATAACTTGTACTATAATTAATATATTTTACTAGTTTACGTAGCTATGTTAATTCAAATAGGAGACAGAACTTGTTCTATGACTAATATCTCTTACTGGTTTAGGTAGCTATCTCAAATCAAACAGGAGACAGAACTATAAAATTCCAAAATGGGATAGAAAAATCCATTTTGGATATAAAAAAGTCAATTAATGGGTAAAAATTACATGCAGGCATTGCCGTGTCATGTGCTTGTGTACAAGAGGATGAGGTTGTTTTTATTCCACATTGATGAACTCATGATATATATTATTTTCCATTTAATCCCTATTAAGTCTATCTCAGACAAGTTTAGGAAGTGATTCTATAATTAACAATTCAAGGCACATAACATAAAAAGATATATCTACCGAAACTACACTCGGCAAAAAACGTTCTGCAAACTTGGGAATTCGCGCCCTGTTTGTTTGGTTTGAACTTGTGTTTATTGTGATATATATAACATAGCTGTATCAAATACAGCTTTCATTTTATAACCCAAATACCCAACACATATTTTTGCCGAGTATATATTAATTATTTATATAAACAATGTATAAAAATGAATGACAATACAAAACTTCAGAAAATGACTACTTAATACCACGGTAATACAAAATGCCGTTTTTTATGTAACCTTTTTTTTTTTAAATGAAAGACAATTGTTATCGTTTATGCTCTATCAAATGGGTTTGTGTACCTTTTACATTACATATTAGAAATGTACGTTCAATGTCTGGGCTCTGTATTTTAATCTTTTAATGGATTTTAATTTTATTTATAAATTGATGAAGACACAAAAGTCTTATTTTGGATAAATCTTGTCAAATTTGTGTTTAAAATATTAAAAAAAAAACACTATTTAACACTATATAAGAAGCTTATATAATTTAAAATTTAATTTAAAAAATACACCATCTTTTTAAATTTGAATATTCTGTGTTAGTGTCATTTGTGATTTGTTCACAAGGGAGAGATGATATATGGAAAAATGTTTATTTTCAGAAACTTTACTTTGATCTTGGATTATTTCGGTTCCGAATACATCATTTTAGAAAAGTATGGCTGCGGAATAAGTACGGAATCTTAACGTTTTGCAAAATGACGATACGAACCCAGCTCTCGCGATTGGTTCTGTTAAATAACAATATTGGGAAAGCCCCATTTGGGCACGTTGATTGGTCAGTTGCTTTAACTGAAAGTTTAAATGACGTCACAGTTTAATAAGTGTTCAATTGCTATGAATTGTGGGACAGGCATATACTTTCCTACTTTTTCATTGGCGGTTAATAGACCTGAATCGGGAGATATCATGTTCTATGATAGACTAAATCGCAGTTGGAATTCGGTTAACCTTTTAAAATAAATATGTGTATTTATGTCAAGAACAACTGTATTTTAAACACATATGTACTGAAAAAATAAAAGTCGGTAATAAAATTAAACTTACGGATTTTTTTTGCATTATTGGCTAGGGGTCACACTTAATCGAAATAAAACAAAAGTCAGTCTATATTTATGAGATAACGCAGAGTGGGAAATTAAGACTTGCTTGAATATTCAGACTCATTTTATTGAATCGAGGGCTAACATACGATCATTTCACGTTATCACTGTTTGCTGCGATCCAGATCCTGTGTAGTTACTTTATAATTTTTCGACTCGAATCAGCGGTGAAAGGCGAACGGCAATGAGACCTAAACTGTATATAAATTATCACGTACATGAATACTGTAGCTCGATGGGAATACGAGCTCATGGCCTCTAAATTGATAGTCAGAAACGCTACCGAATGAGCTAACTGAATACGGTACAATGCATAGAATGACAAGGGAATTAAGACAATAATATGCAAAATGTTTAAAAGAACATATAACATATATAAATATATATATAAAAAGTCATGTAGTCAACATGATTCGTAAAAAATACAGATTTTAATAGTTTGGATTTTGCAACTGTTATATTTACCTTTTACTTCTGTTATTGCTTTAATGATTTGCTAAACTAAAAATAAATGATATATCAAAAAAATATAATTTGTACAGTGTGTCTTTTGATAATATATGTCCATAACTTCATTGACAAATAGAAACAATGAATTAATAGAAACTATGTGGTTTTTATTTTATCATGTCAATGCATTTATTTCTGTTGATAAATTGCCTGCCTGATAAACATAGGTTTATCATATCAATGTAAGTTTATCAGGCACATACCGTCATTATGTATAATTATACATTTTGAACTAAAAGGAACTACTTTAAACCCCTACTTAAAATGAGTAGAAAAACGAAATAGAAATATTGACATGATAAAAAGTATATCATAGCCTCTTTTTTTCTTAGCCTCACCTGATAAAGTTGATAATATCAGACACTTACGTGGTATTCTCTATATATTAAACAGTACACGGTCAGCACTACAGCTTCAGTGAGTGGTACAGAGATGATTTGATGAATGATGCCGTGGCTACATCCGGGTACCGACCAAATATCACAACAGTACGGAGCATTCATGACTGCGGAGCCATCTGTGGACAGGATGTGACGTGTTTATCATTTTTCTACGTCAGTAGGACAAAATTCTGCCAACTACAGGATGTCGTTTTGAACACGACCACGGGTCTTATCTATGAAATGACATCGAAATATTTCATCAGGGTAAAAGGTATATGGTAAAATATAAACACATTGTTTTCAGGTTAAATAGAAATATGTTTTTTTTTATATACCCAGTTTTAAGGAATCCGAATAATGTATAAGATTTTAAGATCTAACTAAGTCAGCCAAGTCGAAAGTCGACAGTGACTGAAAGTAAATTAAAATACGGTTAATTGTTTGTTTATTATAATAAAACAATTTTAAAGAGCCTAGCCGCAATGGGCTTATGTGATATCTTTATGTTATACACAGTTATCCTTACCAGGCGTCAGACTGTTAGACATTCGGTACCCTCGAACTAGCTGCTGGGTGAGCAACAAGTCGTAAAAGTAAAAACAGAGTACTTCAACTGGGATTCGAACCTTCGATATCCCGCTTTCGACTTTCCACTACACCAGTATTACTACGAGATGTGTGACGACCGCAAAATGTCGTATTTGCCTCAATTATGTTATTAGTTCTTGTTTCTTAAAATCATGGAGCGTTGTTGTTAATGTTTGATTGGATACAGAACACCACTGAAGCCGTGTTAATGGACGTGAGAGGTGCTGCATATATCGTATCTGAGTCTGTTGTTCGATATTTCTGTGTTGCTTTCAATAAGTAAACAATATATTTATTTGCAAATGACACTGTACTTTTAATATTTCACTTCGACATTATAAGGAACACGGAATGCATCATTCGAACCACTACTATCACTATCCCCTAAACCGTAAACACAATGATACTAGTGAATTATAAAAATGATTCTTACACTATTACAAAAAAAACCCGTGACCTTTTGTTGGTTTCTACAAGTACCCTCGAGGATTGTTTATAAGATGGTTTGACGACACCCCTTCATATTTAACAATTATGTTCAATTCTTGCAGTGTATCACTACGCATCTTCAAAGTTCCCTCGAGGATTGTTTATAAGCAATCAATGGGAGAAAATGAGATAAACTTCTATTTTACTTATCAAACTCCTGCGCACAATGCTTGATTTCTTTGACAACAATCGCTATGCCTACTAGCAGAAATATATCAACGAAAAAAACCCCAAATTATCTCCTTACTTCATTCAGATATACATCATATGGGAGTAAAATACCTCATATAAAGATGTCGAAAATTAAACAACATAATATACCTGTAGGGTCATCGCACACCCATGATTTATTGCATTTCATTCAAATTTAAATAATTTGGTAGAAAATATAAACAATCTATTGAAGTTATTCATTTTTATTTTCATAATAGATAGTTTATGTTTTATAATTATTCTTACTGGCAATGATGTTTGTAAAATATTTCGTATTTCCATTCTTAAAAGTTCAACTTTCCGGAGAAGCTCATCGTGGAACACGTTGTGTTTTCAACTACATTTTATTTTCGAACTAAACAGTGTATTATGACATTTAGACTTCTCCCCATATTTCAGTTCAACACCCCACATTCACGTGCCCTGAAGATGACACCGAGTATCGCACAGTTGTTTTATCAGACGCCTCCTTGTTCACATACAAGTAAGTTACACATATACAGGATAACGTTGATCATTGTTTAAATATGTTCGTCTGCGCGTGTTCCTAATACATGTTTATAGAGAAAAGTATAATAATGCCATTCCCAAAATCTGGTATTATACATTTTTGTAATTAAACAACAAAAATGGTTTTGAAACCACCATATAAGCGAAAATGTAGTTTGATTTGCTATCGCTATAAAAACGAAAATGTAGTTTGATTTGCTATCGCTTTATACACGAAAATGTAGCTTGTTTTGCTATCGCTTTATAAACAAAATAATGTTTTGCTATCGGCATATAAACGAAAATGCAGTGTGTTTTTGCAATCGCTATATAAACAAAAATATAATTTGTTTTGCTATTGCTATATAAACGAAAATGTGATGTGATTTGCTGCCGGTATGTAAACAAGAATATAATGTTTATATCGCTATATACGATGTAAAGGAACATGTAGTTTGTTTTACTAAGGCTATATAAAGGAAAATATATAGTTTTTTTTATCGCAATATTAGCGAATTCGGTAAATAAACGAATATGAAGTTTGTTTTGCGATTTATGAATTATAATTAGTTTAAACAATATTTTAGTCACATTAGTTTATATATTCAGCATACTTTTAATAATAAATTCATACATCCGACACATTATGTGGAAAAGGATACAGAAAAAAGTTAAGAAGCTTAATTAAATCTGCTTCCGTACAATGCTTATATCTATGTATAAAGTTTAAACGTTTGTAATTGTTTTATCATTGAACAAAGTACAAACATTTGTAATAAAATGACACATAACAACATTGTGGAGTGATTAAAATTAATTTTCAAAACACTCAGGCTGAGCAGTTTATTTTGCTATCGGTGTGTGAACGACAATGTAGTTCTGTAGTGTTTTGCTACCATTATGTAAATTGTAACTAATATGTGTTACATGTATGTATTATGTCTTACAATTAATTTTGTTGACACAATAAAAAGATATATAACAACATTATGACGTGATAAACATTCATTTACAAACCACCAAGGGTGATCGTGACACCGTTGGTAACACACGCCGTGGCTCTGGCGAACTGTATTGCCGATGGAGCCCACCTGGTGCGAGTAACATCTAGTGCCAAGATGGACATTCTGATGAATCTGACCAATTCTTGTGGAGGTGAGTTTTGGACAAAACAACAAATATATTCTTTACGTCTCACAAACCAATTAATTTTACACTGTTCTACATACAGAGAAATGCGTTTCTTGATCACTGAACACATTGCCAAGGGTCTTGCTAAAAGTGTCACTTTTCCATAGATAGTTATCAGTCGCTCAAAAAGCAGGAAACTAGATGAGGATGACTTGATAGCTATTCCACAGTTTCGATGGTTTGATAACACCCCTTCATTTTATATAGTTATGTTCTTGTAAAGTAACACTACGCATCTACAAAATGTTATATCTTCACGCAACAGACTAAGTGTCAGCCAAACGTGGCACAACTCACCACAGTGTTCCTTTCTTCTCATCTGTAGAAATAAAAAAATGATCATTTTAATAGTTTTAAAAAAAGAATACCAGTTTACAAAGCTATAATATCTTGCTACCGTCATGTAAGGGAGGTAATTGGTAAATGAGACCTATTTTTTTTTAAAAAATACCATAGCGCGTCTTAATTAAGATTTCAAGTTATAAAAACTTGTCAATATGCATGTGCATTGATATTTAAGATTTTAAGCTTCTACCATATCTTAATATTGTAAATGTAAGCAAATTACACAAATTCGGATTTCTTTATATCGTATCGAAATGAGTTTTAACTTTTTATTTTTACTTTGATTGTGAAATAAGATATTACAACTTACAATGTATTCAAGTCACGTTCACAGTATTCATGGCTTGAACCAGTACTTAGCATATGCGGAAACATGTCTTGCTCAAGGACACCATATATACCCGTGTGTGGTGTGTGTGTGTGTGTGTGGGGGGGGGGGTCGAACCCACGACCCTCTGATCATAGGTTCGATGCTATACCACTTGATCACACTTTCCGCATATGGAAGGCAATGGACAATAAAATACTTAGGGAAAGTAGGAAATGTTCTTTATGTTTGAATATCAAATGTATAACGATTTAAAAAATATACATTAAACCTTATTTCAGGTATTGTAGAATGTTTTTTTAAACTATAACGTTGTGTAAGTCTAAAAGCAGATGCGATAAGCAGAGTCATACACCATTTGTTTGCATTGCTACACTCACATAATACAAAACATGTAAAAATAATAAAAAAATGTAGATGCTGCAAGCTTGACTGAATTCGATCTAGCTGGGCCCGATTAGCTCAGTCGGTTACGCGTCTGACTATTAATCCACTGGTCGTGATTTCGAATCCCCGCCCGGCAACAGTCTCCGTAATGATTGATTTACGATATTGTGTCTCATTGTCTTTCATCTCTCACCTCTGATTCAAGTGGGAAAGTTATCAGTTATTTGAGGAGATGGGGTGTGCTCGAGTACTGGTTAACCATTCAGGATACCAGAAAACAGTGGTTAGGTTAACTGATCGTTTGTTAGCCCTCGGCAGCATAAAATGACGCTTAATATTCAATCAATCTGATCTGACTTTGTTAAAATGTGCACGAATGAGCAATGTGTCAATATTTTTTCTTTCTGACAATGGCACAATGTTTAAGTAAGAAACTGGCATGCACTCACACCTTCTTTATTTATGTATGTGTGTACCCGTGTTTGAATTCCTAATTCCTAATTAGTATATTATATATAATTAAACTGTTATCCAGGTTACAGCCAGTTGGACTACTGGGTGGATCTCTCCAATGCCGGTGCTACTGACTACAGTGATATCAATCAGTGGGTCTCTTCAATCGGAGAGCCTCTACCGGACGGTAACGACTTCTGGGATCCGAGTCAGCCGAATACACCATCAGCAGATCACTGTGTCGTATTGTGGAGAATATTTAACTATAAACTGTGTGACAGGCACTGCTCTAGTTTTTCATATGCCTACATTTGTGAAAAGGACTTGTAAAGAGAGAGAGAGAGAGAGAGAGAGAGAGAGAGAGAGAGAGAGAGAGAGGATAAATATATAAATAAAGAAGGAGAGGAAAGGAAGAGAAAGTGAGAGAGAGACAGAGAGAGAGAGAGAGAGAGAGAGAGAGAGAGAGAGAGAGAGAGAGAGAAGAAACGAGAGATGTAAGAGAGAAAGAGAGAGTCGTACAGAGATAGAATACATTTTACAAGAAAATATATATAAAAAGAAGGAGACAGAAGGAAGAGAGAGAAGAAAAAAACGAGGGATGAGAGAGAGAGAGAGAGAGAGAGAGAGAGAGAGAGAGAGCGAGAGAGGGGCGTACAGAGATAAGATTTGACGAGAAAATAGATATAAAAAGAAGGAGTGAGGAGGAAGAAAGAAAGAGAGGGAGACAGCGGGGGAGGGAGAAAGCGAGAGAGAGAGGGAGAAAGAGGGAGAGAGATAAGTTAGGGAGGGCGGTGGGAGGGGTCAAACGGCCAATATCTCATAATGTCGTACTCTTAAGGTGATGTTCTTGCAAAATAATTAGTTAAGAATTATCAAATTAAATGTATTTGATTATAACGTTTGGTGACAATTGAAATGAGAAGTATCATTACAGGGACACACCGAACTTGTCTTAACTAAATATGCTATCAAAATTCAATTTTCTCTGATTTATGTTTGACCTAAGAATAAATGTGAGCTCGCAAGTAACTGGGGAACATTCTCTTATAATAAAGAGTTTTGGATCGAGCTGGGTTCGACCCGGGACATCAGCGATAGTGAGAGATACATATAGGCGGTACTGAAACAGCCAATCAGATCACCGAGCGTCGGAGTGCCCGTACTATGTTATTATCTTAGAACATTTTTGAAGCCCATTTTCTTCTGAATGAAAACCTAAGATTAAGTATTTTATTCTTATACCACCTTGTAGCCAACGGTAAGCAATAACTTATTTATGGTGTCCCGTTGGGGGTCATCGCGGCGTATTTATTAAATTAATTAAACTCGAACATCGAAACATTGAAACTACGATAATGGAAAGTCGAAAGAACGAAACTACGATGGTGAAAAGTCGAAATGATTTTAGGTCCAACTTTTCATAATCTTTGTTTTGACTTTTCACCATTGTAGTTTTGCGTTTTAACCATCGTAGTTTTGACTTTTCACCATTGTAGTTTTGCGTTTAAACCATCGTAGTTATGAATTTTCACCATTGTAGTTTTGCGTTTTAACCATCGTAGTTTTGTCTTTTCCTCATCATAGTTTATGCATTGAGTTTTGCTTCGCGAATCGCTTATGAACAATACGAAATTACATGTGGTTAGGTTGGAAACTTATTTGTTGCCAAAAATACTGACTTTCCATATTGACAGTCTACTTGGTGCCATACTAGTCTTGTTAAATTTCTGATGTATGTGGCTACAAATCGATGTACGAGTACACAGTGTTCATGGTCGGCAACCGGGCTAAATGTAGTCAACCACTTTAACCTATATTAGAAACAATCGGTTGCCAAAATATTTGACGTTTTGACTGAGTTATAAGGTCAAAGGTCACCATAATCAAAATGTTTAACTTGGAGGGATAAAACCAAAAACATTCATATTGAAGACATCTGTTTGGCCATCACTATTGGTTTATATCAAATAACCAATATATTATTCACTGAAGTCATTTGTTCAAAGTTCAACAACTTGAATATTGAAGAATTTGCTCGAAATACGACATGATATTAAATTGTTTTAGTCTTATGCAAGACGATTCAGAAGGGTTTTACGTAACATGTGTCTAATGCCATTATACAAACTTAAGCACAGCATTTAATGTTGTAATGTTGCAAATACCAGGTATATATCTAGCTTAACAGACTTAAAATGCCAAAAGTAGTCAAATAGTATCATGAGCAAAATATTAAGATATAATTGATATATATGAAAATGTAATATAATTTTATGTCTTATATATTTTACCAATTGAACTGATTCATTTTAAATATATATCTTTAAATGTGCTCAAAATGATATGTATGATTGATTACGGTCATTGGGTCAAAGGTCATCTATTAAATTTTTGAGGACGGAATTGTTCAACATATGTCAAATTCTTTATCAATTTTTAGTTTTATTATAGAATATTAATCAAAATGATGTGAAATGTTTGTCTAATGTCATCATACCCACAACGATTTGCTGTATATTTTGTTATTTATGAGTATATTAATATACACATTGTTCGAATGAACTTGACCTGACATGCCTTTTTGTAGCATTTTGTACAAAATGCAGCTGCATTTTATTGAAGAGATGTCCTGTATGTAGCAACAATTTTGGAGGTTATGATTCTACGCATGTAGGGGATATTAAGACAATAAATATGATATAAGATTTGTCCATAACAACATTACAGCAGTGCATCATTATAAAAGTTAAGCTTACCATTAAATGCCTAGCACATTAAATGTTTTGGTCCTCGAAATCTTTGTATAATCAGGCTGGTAGCAATACGATATGTGGTATAAAACTACCTGGTGTTTGGCAAATCTATTGAGAACTCTCATATCTAACTTAATATTTAGCTCAATAAACTGCTTCTTATATATAAAATAAATATAATGATTATATTTGTCCATATACGCATTTATATATTTACGTTCTTTTCTCACAAAAAAATATCTTCATCATTATTGGATCTTGATGAACATATCAATTCCATAGAGAGAAATATGCTGTAATGCTGCGGTTGAAAATTTGAAAAACGGATATTTACGTGTGTTTTTTTAAAAGGTAGTTATTTTTATTTGTAATACAAATCTTAAATCTTACATTATTAAATAAGAAACCAGTCAGCTTTCGTATTCTCAAGTCAGGAAAAGTTTGCTTGGAAAGATTAAAGTAATATTCTTTGAAAACAATGAATACAGAATTGCAGAGATTACTTCTATACCACAAACTTATATGAGAATCAAAACTTGAAGCGTTTCCTGCCTGTGTTCTCTTTGACAACATATCAGTTTCGCTTTGTCCAAGTGGAATATTTAATACAACAATAGAACATGTGTTTGTTTGAGTATTTCGCTTCATTTTATGACATTGCCGGCTAACAGACAATCAGTTGACTTAACCACTTTTTTCTGGTATCCAGGAAGGTTAACCAGCACACTCATCTCAGCAAGTAAGTGATAACTACCCCATTTGAATCCGCGGTGAGAGACTAATGACTATGTCGTATACAAATCATCACGGAGACATGACCCGACGATGATTTGAACTCACGATTTGGGGATTGATAGGCGCTACCATCTAAGGAGGTCGGGTCAGGCTAAAACACAAAAACTAAAAAACAAAAACAAAAAATAAAACGAACAAAAAATAACAATAGAAGTCATAACAATTAGTAACTTCAGGAAATTATATCACAAAGAGAGACAACAAAAAAAGAAGGTGCAAAACCCTCATTGATAAACTTGAAAAGATGAAACGATAAACACTATGTTGTATAAAACAATAGGCGATGGATTACAGATTCAACTATTTCATACTTTATGTTCCGTATTTAGTTTTTTTAGTTTTTGTATATATCTTAAAATATACACGCCACTTTATCTTTAACTATATAACTCTTACCATTGTTAGTTGAAGAAACATTTGTTTGGTCATACTATTTCCATTGTTTGTGACATAATGGAATATTAAAATGATGCAGAACAAGCAAAAGTCACTCCTGACGCGGGTATTAAACCAAACACACACGTTGAAGACACGTGTATAATTATATACGGTCGCTTGATATCAGTAACGAAAAGATAATGTCTGAGGAATCTGAAATGACGTACGCACAACTGAATAAACCAAAAGAAGCGGTGCTGCCAAACAAGCATATTTCAATACCGGGATATACTAAAAATTCTGTGGTTTTACACCTGTTTGCTTTGAATTTTATAAGTATAATTGGAGTTGGAATCCTGGTTTATTTGGCAGCCGCAGGAAAGAAGGAAATAGATGTGAACTTTCCTGACGATAGTGTGGCGTCTAAATCAAACCCAATACGAGCTGGTGAGTCTTATAATTATTTAAAATATATTCATGTATGATATATATGACCGTTTTTGTTATAAATAAATGTGACATTCAGCCACGTTTTCTTCTATTGAAATACGATGAATTTATTATGTCTTATGTTATTAAACAACTGATACATGACAATCTAGAATAAGACTAAATAAAACAGTAGTTACATATTTCGGAATCATGTTTCTACATCGTCTCCAAAGAAATTAAATAATACTAATTGTGGACCAATTTCAAGACGTTTGTCTATACTGTAACTAGTTATGTAACACAATTAAAAAAGGTCAAAATGTTTTAGGAACCAGATACGGTTTAACAACCATATACGCAACACGTTGCTTCTTTAGGTATTTTTGAAATCTTTATTTTGGTTGATTTAATCTGTTAGCGCTATTGGCACTTAAGTGTATTTCAGTTCACTCTACTGACTATAGTTTACACCGTCATGACAATGTTAATGCAACTAGAATAGATTGTTTGTAATATATTTTTAAAAACACCATAATTGTTATTATGTTATTATATACAGAGTGTTACTAACACTAGTCCCGGCATTTTGCTGCCTACTGAACGGTTTTTCATTGCACTTCACTGTTTATTACTGTCACTGGTTTCTATTTTCTCTCGTGTTTTGTATTTGACCTTTTATTTGTGTGTAGAATGTTGGTTTGAGCTTTATTTTGAACTCAGTATAAAACGTATATTAGCAATTTAGCTGAAACATATTAGGAATATGCCATGGAGTGCTGCATGTGTGTTGGTTTACCTTTCATGGTCTCCCTTTTCATTTTGTGACGACTGTAATGACTTAAGATTGAATGATGATGAGCTCTTCGAAATATTCTAAATGGGTGAATGTATTTATGAATTGTCCACTTCTCTTGACATAGAATTCATCTGAATATATCACCTGTTTCTCATTATATGTGAATAATTATGTGTATGTGCATGCTTGAATTTAAACCTTTACACATGTACAAGAATTAGCAGTTGTAAAAGAATAGCCTGGCGGGTTATTTATGGTATCACAGGGAAGAGCGTTGATAAATGCAAGGTTTAAGCTTCTAAGTTGCTGTTTAACTCTTCTGATCTTTCCAGTGTGCCAGCTCTTTTGTAAGCTTTGTATTTTACATATAACAAATATTTTTTTCTATTGATTGTTTATGCAAATGTGGTATATATGTCTACTTCATCTCCTGTTGGATATATATTACAATTGAACGTAAACTTATACAAGTTTATACAACGATGTGTTAGAACATATGTTTATATTGTATACTCAAATATTTGTCTATTTCTTAGTAAAGAAGTGGTTATAAATTCTATCTTTCTTCTAACAGATACTGTTGATAGTGTTTGTGGAGCATCTACGTATGTACGTTGGGGAAGATCATCTTGTCCTAAAAACGGAACAGAACTCGTGTATGAAGGTTATGCCGGAGGATCACTTTACACTAGTCCTGGTGCTGCAGTGAATTATTTATGTTTGTCGAAGGATCCTCTATGGGGCGTCTATGATGATAAAACTCAAAAAGGAACATTCGTATATGGGGGCGAGTATGAGTTTTCCTATAGACAGAGTAATCGTTTCTTTCCTAACTAGAAAACCGGTCTCACTAATAATGACGTACCATGCGCCGTCTGCAAATCTAAGCGTGCAAGTGTACTGATGATTCCGGGGCGAAACGCGTGCCAAGACGGATGGACATTGGAATATGCAGGCTACCTAACAGCTGGTCTATCTACTAATGCGGCAGGATCAGAATACATCTGCGTAGACACCGAACCGGAGGTCGTTGAAGGAGGCACTAGAAACAACAATGGGAAATTATTCTATTTTGTTGAGGGTCAATGTGGGGCATTGAAATGTCCACCATACGTCAATGGTCGTGAGCTAACATGCGCTGTATGCACACAATAAGTTAAACGCGGTTGATTATAAGTAAAACTGTTGTCACAAAACGGTTTTTCCGAGGGACGGAATTTTCAAGCTGCATCGAAAAACCAATGAAATATACTTTTTATTGTATGCAACCCTGTGTGAGTTTTTATTTTTTATCAATGTTTATTCATATAGTAGCGCGTGGATACCATAGTACGTGTGAATAAATACGTCATTACACGAGGAATTTGTCATAGCGCGAGTATTTTATGAATGGTGTAACGTCATAGTGCGAAAAGGGTAGGCTAATCGAGTGCAAGGCTTTAGGGATGCAAAATCCATTCCCGGTAAAAATACGCGGAAATCTTTGTCCAATATGCAAGAAACAGTCTAGATGGAAATACGTTGAAAAAATTAAAATATAGTATTGGTATATTTTTTTTCTGTATTCTACCTTTGATATCACCATAAACGTCTCACACCACTTTCACATTTCCCATAGGGCTCCATTGTAACAGTTGCGTCCAAAACACAGTGATAAAACAAAATCTGCAGCATGTGGCTGGGCTCAAATTCTTCACTAGTTCAAGATATGCACTTATAAAGGAAAAGTTACATACCTTGACCTTTTTTTTTAAATTCAATGATTTTTTCCAGAGTAATCATATGTCAATTATTCGCCCAGTGTCAGTGGTGAGTTCTAAATTAATGATCATTTAACACATGGAACTAAATATAAATCACTGCACTACGAAGCCCTGAAAAAAAAACGAAAAATAGAACTAAAGTTTTAAAATAAAACCACTTTTTAAGGTAACTTGACAAATATTTCTTTCATATCGTGCGAAGCTATCATTTTCTATATAGATTTTAAAAGTGCACATTATGGATCCACCCTGTCAATGTTAATGTTAAAAGATTTTAAAAGTGCTTAAATAGGACCAAAGCAAAATAACAAATCAAAATTGTCATTACCATAAGTTATAACAAACTAATGTATTTTTACATTGGCATATAAAAAGTGCGATGAAATAAGTCAATGAATGTTTATTAAACAAGAAAATTGAAATAAAAACTTAGTTTTCAGTGTATATTTTCAAAGAATAACCTAATTTGTTTTTTATTAAAATGCTCGTTTGTAAATTCAATTTCATACATAATATATGATTAAAGAATATAACTTCACGTCAGCAGCAAATGACGGGTTCAGTGATTATATATAAGTTAATGATGTTATAATTAACCCATGTTAGTGAAACCGAAATCGTAAATGGCAACCGAATGCATGTAATTTAAAGTTCTAGGATGTACTTTAACATTTTATAATGACACAAGAAAAACTATCAAACTTTTGAAACAATTTAAGAGCTTTGGGTATTGATGTAAATGATAATATTTGTGATGCTGCCATATTGTCAAACAATACCATGGAATCAGTAGAATTAATAGCTGACGTTCATCAGAAAGCTGAATAGTTGATATGTGTCGCAAAACTGCGACAAACATGAGAATGAGACTTTATTAACCACATAGTAAACAGTTGGATAAACAATGCGAATCTTTAAAAAACGAAAAAAAATGTATTGATATAGTTCGGAAATTGCAAAGACAAATATTTATTTTTGCAAAAGAACTAGAATGGAAACAAAGTTATGTTATGGTGTATTCATAGAGAATAATGAAAATGTTTTACAATGGTTCCAGTTTTGAATCAGTTTCTTTTAAAGTGGTTTCTTAGTCAATTCAATATGAATTTGAACAAAAGTCAAAGAGTCTTTGACCACTACAAATAAAAAATCAACTATTCAAATATCAAAACTTCAACATAAAATATTGTTCATTTTGAGGAATCTTAATTATTTAAACTATTTTATATGAAGTAGTACCTACATGTATTTTAATATTTGGAGCTGAAATTTGGAAATATAAAGTATGTAATCAAGTTTGTTCTTACATCTTAAACTTTCTAAATAAACATTTCATGCATTGATAAGAGGTGAATGTGGGAGGTTTTCATTATATATTATTTTTATTGTAAGTGTATGAAATATTATTTATTAATGATTTAAACAACGTTAAATTGATAATGATGTCCATGATCAAAAAATACTACGACACTTTAATCCTCGTCTTAATGTTGAACAATACTAAAATTTGAAAGAACCACTAAAATTATCCAGATTGAGATGTTTAGCACACAATGAAGAGACACAGTAGTATCCCATATTTGGAGAGGATTGGTGCCCCATGTCAATCTTTTGAGATTGAAGATGAATACCACGTTGTTATGAAATGTAACTACTATATGGATATAAGTAACACATTTGATATAGTAGCTACTCTAACCATGTTTTACAACAAAATGAATATACAAAAGAAGAATACGTATTCAACTTCGTCATTTGTTTACGTTTATCTTTAAATAAAAGACAATATTCCTTAAAAATGATATTGAAAATATTTAACTGATATAAGTTCTATATGGAAATGATAATATATCAATTTTACATATTTTGAAAACCATGTTTAGAAAATAAAGTATACAAAAAATACTAAATCTATTTTGCATATTTATTTATGATTTTGTTTTAAATGAAATAAACCACTTTCGTCGAAATAAAATTGAAACATTTTGTCATAGTGTTTAACGGACATTAGTTGTTATTATATGAATAAATGTAACATTTGAAACCTTTATATATATAGTTATACCATAAATATATTTTCCATATTCTTGTTACATACACCAAATATTTGTTGAATGAATTATTCATGGCATTTCATGGGAAGGAGGCCTAAATTACTAAATAAACATAGTGTTAATGTTCCTACTGTGTGTCTATGCTGTTTCATAAAGATCATATTGCTTATATTTGGAATAAATTAAAATTAACAGATATTTACAATTTATTTTGCATGTGTCCCGAATATCGTCTAATTTTTGTAATCCCAGATGTCATATATTTTTTTTAAAGTCGACTTTGTTGTGTATACATCGCCTGAAACCACTTATATAAGACCTAGATAAATTATTCCAGCTTGGTGCAGACCTTTATGTAAGAGTATTTAAAGATCCTACTGTGAGTCTATGCTATTATATTGTTTACCTTTAGAATAAATTAAAATTGGCAGTAACTTACACATTTTATTTGCTTGTACATATGTCCCACGTTATTAATTTTAACCAATACATTCCCATTCTCATAGTGCGCAGCGTAATGAAGATTCAGAAATATGTCGAAGCAATTTAAAGACACACATGGTGTCAGCCATTTCAAACTGACACCACACCGATAAAGGGTGGTGAACCGACGTACCATTTTTATATCGTGCATGGCGGATTTTTTAGACTTGGTTAATGCTTCAGATCCGGTTTTTGATTGTGTTGTGAACATGTTCTGGTTGCTTCTGTTTTTCTGTTGTGCTGTGTACATGACCTTGCTGCTTCAGTTTTTCATTGTGTTGTGAATATGACTCTGTTACTTCAGTTCTTTTGTTATGTTGTAAATATGACCGTGTTGTTTCGGTGTTTCTGTTGTGCCTTGAACGTGAATTTGCTACTTCAGTTTTTCTGTTGTGTTGTGAAAATGATTTTGTTACTTAAGATTTTCTGTGTGTTGTAAATATTACCTTACTGTTTTAGTTTTTTCTGCTATGCTGTGATCTGCACTGAAGACTTTGTCAGGCGAGGAGATTGACTAAGGCGGAAGTACATGCAATTACTGCACTGGTGTAGAAACCTAAGATCAATTTTATTATTAACTCAAAATTTATGCAACCATTTCAACTTACAACGGGAAAAATGCATTGAGAACAGATTATCTCATCCACATTTTTTTTATTCCTTTGGATATCTAATGGTGTCAAGTTCAGGATCAATGCTATTGGTATTAGTAATTTATATCACTCATGTTTCAAACAGTACATTGAAAGTGATCGTACAATATGTACTTATTGTATATGGATTACATTTTTGCCTTGTAGTGACTGTTTTCTGTGAATACTATGTTTTCTGTCACAAAATGCACAGCGGAACGTAAAATCGCCTGCTAGTTTCTGCTTGTTCTCCTTTTGAGATATCAATCGTTTAACAGTTTGCCCTCTCGCCTATCGATACATTCACACTATTTTCCATTGGTCGATACATATTTTCGTTATACATATTTATGTAAAAGACAAAGTGACGACTGAAGAGAAACCTTAATTTTCTATTGATCTCTTTTTTGATAAAGTTATTGCAAATAGTCAAATAGTCAAATAAGCACATGTTAACAGTAAGCAATGATGATCTAAGCTATTTTGTAAAGCACAATGACGTCATCCTTAAGAAAAAACTGATTACACTTGATTTTCCTTATAAAACAACTCAGCTCTAAATACATTATCATATGCATGGTCACAATAGTTATCTTTATCTAACCGGTTTGATAATGTAAACACAACAATATTACAAACACAAACATTATATTCACATCCACCTTAATTCGATATCAGCAATACTGAATACTACTTATTACTGTCACGGAATAAAGTAATCTTAAAGTATTAATTACTTATTTATCTGCTCCTGTTAATGATCTGAAATTTCTGAAATATTATCTCTTCCTGGACTTCCCGAAATATGTATTCTCTATAACTGCAATACTAACGGCCATTACATTTATCTAGAGTATACTGTTGGAGATGAGAATCACGTGATAATAAAATGTACACGTCATTATGACCTGAATCTCGTAAGCTGATAACTCAATGTATTTGTTTTTTTATATAAATGCATAACATTTCACGTGGTTGTCATGGTTTTGATAGGACTAAGTTCCAATGAATACAGTGAAATCTAGAAAATCTAAGGAATATCCTTATTTATAGCAGAATATCCTAATTGATTGTTTACCCATAAAATATTCTTATTACATGTATAAACTGTTAATTATTGTACAAGTTTTACATGTGCGTTTAAGTATCAGAAAGTTAGTAGTTATATATTCCTTCAATATTGCCCCACACGACAAAAGATAAAAAAAACCTTCGAAAGCAATGTTAAGAAGTACAAGTTGATATTTTTCTTTTGTACCGTTAAATATAGGTGAAATTTAACATGTACTTTACACCTAATTACGTTCAATATGGGGGTGGGGTGTGTGTGTGTGGGGGGGGGGGGGGGAGCTATATTGTACAAGTATACGCCTACGACATCTCGTCCAATATGGTATTAATCACAATACGTACGAGTTCAATTTATTCCCATACTGTAAACAGACTTTTTATTTTACACCTCTTTCTGAAAGAAATGTATCTAAGTTAAGAAAAATCAGGATCCTTTTAAATAAATAAACCATGAGTTCAAAGCAGCAGACGAAAGAAGTTGCAGTGACAGATATTCGGAATCGTAATCGTCATGCGGAACATTTTGTCGGTGTTTGTTTTTATCGTTAAAATTTCTTCTAAATTTATCTCCTTTTTTTATGTCGTCAACTTGAAGTTGAACTGAACAATATAATATGTATTGGATCCAATGAACTTCTACATAATGTACGGTCACGTTGTAACATCTGGGGTAGTAGATCGGCTATACACGTAGAGCAATAGAATAAAATTCAATATGCCCATACACGTTTGAATATACAACGCAACGTGCCATAATTCTGTTGAATACACAACTCAACATGCGCATTCTCGTTTGAATATACAACTCAACATGCGCATGCTCGTTTGAATATACAACTCAACATACGCATCTCGTTTGAATATACAACTCAACATACGCATCTCGGTTGAATATACAACTCAACATACGCATTCTCGTTTGAATATACAGCTCAAAATACGCATCTCATTTGAATAAACAACTCAACATACGCATCTCGTTTGAATATACAACTCAACATACGCATCTCGTTTGAATATACAACTCAACATGCGCATTCTCGTTTGAATATACAACTCATCATACGCATCTCATTTGAATATACAACTCAACATACACATCTCGGTCGAATATACAACTCAACATGCGCATTCTTGTTTGAATATACAACTCAACATACGCATCTCGGTTGAATATACAACTCAACATGCGCATTTTCGTTTGAATATACAACTCAACATACGTATCTCATTTGAATATACAACTCAACATACACATCTCGGTTGAATATATAACTCAACATGTGCATTCTCGTTTGAATATACAACTCAACACACGCATCTCGTTTGAATATACAACTCAACATGCGCATTCTCATTTGAATATACAACTCAACATACGCATCTCGTTTGAATATACAATTCAACATGCGCATCTCGGTAGAATATACAACTCAACATACGCATCTGGTTTGAAAATACAACTCAACATGCGCATTCTCGTTTGAATATACAATTCAACATACGCGTCTCGTTTGAATATACAACTCAACATACGCATCTCGGTTGAATATACAACTCAACATGCGCATTCTCGTTTGAATATACATCTCAACATGCGCATCTCATTTGAATATACAACTCAACATACGCATCTCGTTTAGATATACAACTCAACATGCGCATTCTCGTTTGAATATACAACTCAACATATGCATCTCGGTTGAATATACAACTGAACATGCGCATTCTCGTTTGAATATACAACTCAACATGCGCATTCTCGTTTGAATATACAACTCAACATATGCATCTCGTTTGAATATACAACTCAACATACGCATCTCGGTTAAATATACACGCATTCTCGTTTGAATATACAACTCAACATGCGCATCTCGTTTGAATATACAACTCAACATGCGCATCTCGTTTGAATATACAACTCAACATGTGCATTCTCGTTTGAATATACAACTCAACATACGCATCTCGTTTGAATATACAATTCAACAAGCGCATCTCGGTTGAATATACAACTCAACATACGCATCTGGTTTGAAAATACAACTCAACATGCGCATTCTCGTTTGAATATACAATTCAACATACGCGTCTCGTTTTAATATACAACTCAACATGCGCATCTCGGTTGAATATACAACTCAACATGCGCATTCTCGTTTGAATATACATCTCAACATGCGCATCTCATTTGAATATACAACTCAACATACGCATCTCGTTTAGATATACAACTCAACATGGGCATTCTCGTTTGAATATACAACTCAACATAGGCATCTCGGTTGAATATACAACTGAACATGCGCATTCTCGTTAGAATATACAACTCAACATGCGCATTCTCGTTTGAATATACAACTCAACATACGCATCTCGTTTGAATATACAACTCAACATACGCATCTCGGTTAAATATACACGCATTCTCGTTTGAATATACAACTCAACATGCGCATCTCGTTTGAATATACAACTCAACATACGCATTCTCGTTTGAATATACAACTCAACATGCGCATTCTCGTTTGAATATACAACTCAACATACGCATCTCGTTTGAATATACAACTCAACATACGCATCTCGGTTGAATATACAACTAAACATACGCCTCTCGTTTGAATATTCAACTCAACATACGCATCTCGTTTGAATATACAACTCAACATGCGCATTCTCGTTTGAATATACAACTCAACATGCGCATTCTCGTTTGAATATACAACTCAACATACGCATTTCGTTTGAATATACAACTCAACATACGCATCTCGGTTGAATATACAACTCAACATACGCATCTCGTTTGAATATATAACTCAACATACGCATTCTCGTTTGAATATTCAACTCAACATACGCATCTCAGTTAAATATACACGCATTTTCGTTTGAATATACAACTCAACATGCGCATCTCGTTTGAATATACAACTCAACATGCGCATCTGGTTTGAATATACAACTCAACATACGCATTCTCGTTTGAATATACAACTCAACATGCGCATTCTCGTTTGAATATACAACTCAACATACGCATCTCGTTTGAATATACAAATCAACATACGCATCTCAGTTGAATATACAACTCAACATATGCCTCTCGTTTGAATATTCAACTCAACATACACATCTCGTTTGAATATACAACTCAACATGCGCATTCTCGTTTGAATATACAACTCAACATGTGCATTCTCGTTTGAATATACAACTCAACATACGCATTTCGTTTGAATATACAACTCAACATACGCATCTCGGTTGAATATACAACTCAACATACGCATCTCGGTTGAATATACAACTCAACATACGCATCTCGGTTGAATATACAACTCAACATACGCATCTCGTTTGAATATACAACTCAACATATGCATTCTCGTTTGAATATATAACTCAACATACAAATACTTGTTTGAATATACAACACAACGTGTCCATACTCGTTTGAATATATACAAAGCAACGTGTCCATACACGTTTAAATATACAATGTAACGTGCCCATACCCGCTTGAATTTACTGAACGTGCCCATACCCGTTTGAATATACAACTCAACATACCCTTGCTCGTGCAATAAACAGTTCCTCGACCTTATGACGCAATATAATAAGCAAACTTTAAGTAGTTTTGGTTTTCAAATTATAGTTATGGCTCACCTGCTCGTCTTGGAATTATTGAACTCTGTGACGGAAAAACGACCTTGACCTCCTGGCTTCCACCGTCTAAGAAATACTCCAACTGTACTTATAAAAGTTGTAAGCCGAAGAATTTTAAGTATATCCAGGTATTGTAGGATGCTTTCTTTGTACAGTATTGTCCTCTTCCATCAGATTAGTGAACGGTATTTCAGGCATATTCAACTCTTTTATATATCAAGTGACAGAAAACAAACTAGTCTTTAAACAATTGTATTAGTGTCGTTTGGTCTGGATTCTGCTACTTTACTCGCATACAACATTAAAATGACTATGGCACTTTATACTTGGTGGTTTCTAATCAGCATAAATTAATGATAGTTACATGGCCGGTATTATATTGTCAACTTAACACCAATCATGCGAATACTTACAGTTTAAAATGGGGGATCTCCTATACCAACGGATGTTGCGTGTCAAAATGTTAGGTGTAAGTATCTTGAACTTGAAACGGAATCTTCTGTAATAGTCCAACTGCAAACAAATGTCAAACAATCTCACGTAGCACCCCTTGGACAGAAAAGGTTCACTTGGAAACGTTTGGTAGATACATATAGATCATAATCTGACCTTCAGTACCAAAGAATTGTGGTATCACTTTTAAAATATTTTGGGTTAAGAATATGAAAAATTCGAAAAAACATCGCCATTTTCTGGAATAATAAAAAAATCATACATTTGTATGTATGTTAGTTTTATTGAAGCTCTGCAATATATTGAAATATACACATATATGATATACAAGTCAATGCTTACCTTGTCATTGACTTTTTGTGACATTTTTGGGTTAAAATGAGAAAAATTCGAAAAAAATCGCTATTTTTTTGTAATAATTAAAAACTGAGATATATTCATGTAAACTGGGTTTATTGAAGCTCTGCAATGCATTTATATATATATATATATATATATATACATATATGCTATACAAGTCACTTTTTACTGAGTCATTGTCAAAGTGTGACATTTATTGGTTAAAAATTGGGAAAATCGAAAAAATCGCCATTTTCTGAAATAATTAAAATTGATATATATTTATGTATGCTGGGTTTATTGAAGCACTGCAATATATCGATAGAAATACATATATGCTTGATAAGTCGATTTTATTTCGTCGAGTTAATTTCACTGTGTGACAAATTTAGATTAAAAATAGGAATACATTACCATTTTCTAGAATAACTGAAAATAAGATATTTGTATGTATGCTGGGTTTATTGAAGCTCTGGTATATGTTGATATATATATATACGTAAATGCTTTACAAGTAAATTTCTACCGAGTTATTGTCACCGTGTTGCACTTTATATGGTATATATGTAGAATGAGTTAGATATTGATGGGTATGTTAAAAAAACACACTGTTTGCCGATTAAATCACCCGTTAAATCCAGTTTCGACGGACATTGCTCTTGAACAGTCAGTGAATCCGGATCCTAAGAAAAGTGTAAGAATCAATGGAATAAAAACGACCAGGAGCTTAAGAAAGATGGTTTCTGACCAGCCTCGAAAGATCATAGAAATATTCAGCCACCAAATGTTGAAAAGTGATACGTTGAGTGTCAAAAATAATCTGGAAAGAAATGACAGAAAAATGATGAAGAAAATGTTCGAAAGTTAATATCAGGACTGTTAACAAACCCATTTCTTTTCAGACGGCCAATTAGACGGAGATGATACATATAAATCCATCAAGCAACATGCGTCGTTGTGCTGTCAGATATGTTTTAACATCTTGTGACCAGTAAGATTGGAAGATACAACACGGAAAGGTTTATTGATGAAAAAATTAAAAACAAATACGAAGGTTGTTTAGGGGTCACTGCCACGTGTGAAATTGAAAACAGTTTTCATTCTGTCAGAACAGTAAGTACTCTGTCAAATCTAAAGATGAACAGATTACAACCATAAGTATCGATACAGAACCGGTTGGTAGATTGATAATTGCATCCACGTCCTGAGAAATATTTCTTAAAGACGTTCTGACCTATGAACTATCAACTGTTCCATTCTTTCTTTCACTACAGATGGAACTTTGAGAAAGCTGGTTTTAAGTTTATTACTTACGGAGCTATAATCAGAAACAAATGTGTATGTAAGATTTTCAACATCTGATGTACAGCTTACATTACAGAAGGAATGGCAACCATTCAAATAGTTAAATGTGAAGGTGAAGTCACATTTGGAGACTTTGGATTCTCAGCGACAGGTGGTGGGTTCAAGGATGTTTTGGATACATTGACTATCCCATCGACAACACGTAGAATATTTCAAGTCCGATACTGAGGAAGCAAACGTACGTACGATGCTGAAGTTGGGCTTCATTCCTACTCATCATGTCGTTGAAGACTTCGGCCAATCCATATGCTCTGTCTTACCTGCATTTTCAATGTATCACTGGAAGCGATAGCACAAGTTCTTTAGTTGAAATAGGCAAGAGAATGGCTCTTAATCTATTAAAGTTGTTTGACGTCCATCAAGAAGAATTGTCGCAGTTAGGTTAATCTGAACATTTGTCTGAAGGGTGCGTCTGTACCTTGTATTTGCCCAATAACGTTGAATGTGCTGCTGATGATGCCAGATACCGATTGTTCTGTCAAAGAGACTGCGGGTCAAAATATGTCACCATTTTCAAAAAGCTTGAAGCATCACTTAGTTAACTTCCAATCACTGTTTTGGAAGCATTCTTTACTAGCAATAAAAGACTGCTATCTCTCGTCAGAAGATGATGGTATCTTACAATGGTACTTTGAAAATTCTTCTGGTGCTCAAGGAACATGTGTACTGGTTGAGCTTACGTCATGTAAATGTAAATCAGCGCTTTAAAGGGTTGATTTGTACCAATGTAGAGTAAATAATCTAGTTTGTACTGAGGCTTGTTTATGTGTGGCACGCGAAAATGTTTAAAGGGTATTTCTCATGTAGGTGAATCACAAACTGGGTCAAATGATGCTTTTATGCTTCTGCTAGTTTATCATAGTGTAATATATCAATAAACATTGATATTATACTTTGATGCGGTTTAAATCTTTATAATAAAGAGTATGCGATATCCACTCAAACAACCTTTAGACTCCAAAGCAGCAAACGGCAATATATCTTATTTTTACCTTTAGACACATCATTACTTGAAAGTAAACTAACCCTATGTTGTAATCGTTTCTGATTCATTGAAATTGTGAAGCTCATTCGGCTTCCCTTGAAAGTAAAATATCGCTTAAGCCGATGTCCAGGTCACGAGGGATGTTGTTTATTGCATGAACCGACTCAATAGAACTAAGTCTGGTACACTTTTGTTTTCTTTGCTTTTAATTGGTTCTTTATCAGTGACTATATATTTAACAGCAGTTTCAGGTCTCATTACACAGTTGAATTGTGTTCTTTGTTTATATAAAATATGGTCCCGGATTTCCACGTTAAAAAATCGACATACATGTAGAATCATGTATAAAGTCTTGTTGTTTTCACAGCAGTAATATATCCTTACATAAAAATGCACAATAACTGGTAGATTTTTAAAGACAGTGCAGTGACACCCATTTTTAAAAAAAAATCGTCAAATGCTCATAAATACATACATCTGTTAGAAGCATAAACAAGCTACTGTTTTATTACACCAAAGATGCCCAAACTATTGCTGTATTCTAGTATGCTATTGCAGGATTTGCTTTACTCACTATAGCCGTCCAGGAGCTGCTGTAGATGGTGTCACACCACTACGGAAGTGCATGCAGTTCATTGCATGAAATTAGTCCATAGTAAAATTGAAGTGTAGATTTCATGGTCATATTTCTTTATTTAAAATACTGATTAAGTACAGATATATGTCTGTGAGCTAAATTAGTGGTGATTTTCACAAATCAGTGGTATGTATGTGTTGTATTCCAGAACTACTTTCCGAGAACATGCAGTCAGGGATAGGGAAGTGTCAGCCGTGGAGTGTTAATATTGACAGTGACCTTAGAAATTTCATTTATGGAAAAGTTAACCTTAATGGTACCGTTTTCTATGGATAATTCTGAAACCTTTTAATTGCTTTACAAAGAAACAGGACCAGTATGTGGATCTGAATGTCATAGAACAATATTGACAATTAACTATACATGTACGTTATATAGATGGATTTTGTAAAGGTGCGACACCAGATTACCTCTGTCTGTCGAAGGACCCCATGTGGATATACTATAATCAATATATAAAATGTACAATACTTTAATTTCGATTGCGCATGAGCACCAGGATGGCGAAACTACCATGGTGAAAAAGTCGAAACAATGATGGTGAAAACCCGAAACCACAATGGTGAAAACGCAAAACTACGATTGTGAAAACCCGAAAATACGATGGTGAAAACCCGAAACTACGATGGTGAAAGCCCGAAACTACGATGGTGAAATCCCTAAACTACGATGGTGAAAAGTCGATACTACGATTGTGAAAACCCAAAACTACGATGGTGAAAAGTCGATACTACGATGGTGAAAACCCGAAAGTACGATGGTGAAAATCCAAAACTACGCTGGTCAAAAGTCAATACTACGATTGTGAATACCCAAAACTACGATGGTGAAAAGTCGATACTACGATGGTGAAAACCCAAAACTACGATGGTGAAAAGTCGATACTACGATGGTGAAAACCCAAAACTACGATGGTGAAAACCCAAAACTACGATGGTGAAAAGTCGATACTACGATGGTAAAAACCCAAAACTACGATGGTGAAAAGTTGCACTTTTCTCTTTTTTGTTTTTCTCCTACGTGTGCTTTAAAAATAAACTAATTGGAAGATGATTTCGTCAACTTCTTAAAAAATCGGCCGTTATCTACAGCAAATCAACAACGTTCAATTTTCTGTTTGGTACTATAGGCCTACGATATATATATAACATTTTCTTAAAAAAAATATACACTCTACAAACCATTTATTAAGTATACTGTACATGTGAAATTTGTGATCGTATGTATGGTTTTTAGTTGTCGCAAATTTTTAACGCGACACCGAAGGTGGAACAAATTTGCGATCATTAAAAACCTCATACATATACGGTTGCAAATGTCAAAATTGCACTATACTCAACCCTATTCCAACGCACCTGTGCAGTTTATCATTACAATTCGCTCAGTGAACCAAGTTTCTCGAGCACTAGTGTTCAAAATGAATTAACCGTTTTACCAAATGACGCATATCAACAATTGATGCGCTATAAAAATAGTTCTTAGTAAAAAGCAAACTAATTCGTTAGACTGTTCAAATTATGTAATAAATCTCTATATTTTTTACATTTTACACATAAATAGTCAATTTAAATCGAGAAACAGATTTGGTTATCTATTTAAAATACTGTTTACGCTGGTTGCCACTATATCTGCAGCACATGTATTTTAGCACTATCTTATATCAGATCTGAATAAAATCCTCATCTTAATGTCCGTCTACATCTTCAGGTGAAATAAAAACAAAAATAGTTGTATGGCACTATATTCACAAAACATCCTCACTTAAGCTAATACTCAAACTGAAATTCTAACTATTTTCATAAGAAAACTAATGAATGATATTTGAATTTAACGACAATGCAGAACATCTCAAGCTGAAACATTCCTCAACTAAATAATAACTCAAAACACAGAATTGACGTCGTAACACAGAATAGACACCAAAACACAGAATTGACGTCATAACACAGAATAGACGCCATAACACAGAATTGACGTCAAAACACAGAATAGACGTCATAACACAGATCTAACGTCTTAACGCAGATCTAACGTCATAGTACAGTATAGACGCAAAAACACAGAATAGACGTCATAACACAGAATTTACCTCATAACACAGAATTGATGTCATAACACAGAATAGACGTCAAAACACAGAATTGATGCAATAAAACAGAATTGACATCGTAACAGATCTTTATTCATTAATACACTGACAAAGGATCAAATGCGAAAAGATCAATTTAAACAAAGTTAGTTAGTGACCGGTATTTTAAAAAAAAGAGTTCAAGCTGATATGTTACATTTTCATACTATTGAGTCTGACGCAGAACAGATGCTGAACATGACGTGCCATTTTACAGCATTTACTTCTTCAGGACGAATTTGTAGTGACATTCGAAAACACTCAACGGCTAATCTCTTCCAGCCCTTCGTGAGGTATACGTGTTCCAAAATATTCAGAGCCGTGTCAAGATGTCCATTGACAATACCGGCACCTGAATAGCCATTCAGTAATTTGGGAAGAATTCTGTCATTCAATATTGTATTTTCCAACTCAAAAAGGATTCGGCACGCGTCACATCTGTCATTCAGTATGCAGCTGTTCTGATATAGGACAAAGTATAAACAAACAAACGGGTCAATTGCGACACTTTCGAACCACAAGTTGTCCAAACGAATTTCTTTACATTGATATTTTCCAAATGATCTGTACGTTTCGTAGAACAACGGTAAGGACACTAGGTTGAGTTCCATTTCATCGAAAACAACACATGAATGGACCATCGGTAAATGGTATCTTATAAGATGTGTAATGGAAGTCTCTTGGTCATTCATTGTTTCATTCTGGAAGTTCAGTTGTAACATTAAGTCATCTATAACATCAGCTTGTGTCAGTTCGTAACTTCTCCGATCTGGAGAGGAGCAAACGCAACAAACAATTGTCGTCTTTGGTTTGTACTTTGCAAGAACATTCAATAAAAGTTCGTGACACATCAAATGGTGTGAATGAGCAAAACAAGAACTTCCTAACTTAATCTGATTTGATAAATTGTCTGCGGCTTGTCCAAAGTGTGAATACAGATATCCTTCGAGCCACGTACGTTCTTGTTTATCCGCAACACTTTTTGCAAGGAGCAAAGATGCCACTTTGCTTTGTAAATAAGGCTTAAACAATGTCAGACCGATTAAATGCCGTTTGATTTTTTGTTTATTTTCTTCATGTTCCATACGAATCATTTGATTTGCAAAAGAAATATACTGTTGATTTGTTATTTGTAAAAATAGGAGATATGCAGACCTTCCAAAAAAAGGAAGAAAGAGATTGTATTTAGATTTTATCATCGTCTTTATAATTTCAATTGTTTTAAGAATATCTTTCAATTCTTCGATTATAGTATCAGCGTTTTTTTCCTTGGTTCGGTAGAGCATCCCTATCTTCATTATTGTTTTTGATAGGCCAAACTTGAAATCAATAATACCACCACTTATAGCATACTTGTATTTCCATATCATTACACGTGACAAATCGCATATATCTTTGAATTCTATCAGGTTGCTAATGTTTTCTTTCAATTCCGGTATTTTTATTTTACCTAGAAACAGTCCATTACTATCCAACATTTTCTTTAAGATTATTTTGAGAACAAGTTTATTTTCAATGTTTAACCTCCCGTCAAACATATTCTCATCCGGCATGAAGTAGTTAGGACAGTGTTCCGTATCTACCCATTCGTAGAGTTGTCGGATACATTTAAGAAGACAACGTACAAGATTTTCTGCGATCCAGATTGTTTGGCTGGTGTTCTCTATAGTGTAAAACAAGGCGGTTTTACAATGATATGAACTGATAGCGTCACCAACGTGTGGTTTCAGAAGATAGGTTTTTATCATTTTTAAAAGAATATAACAATGATATTGAACCTGATTTAAGTGAAGCATTAAGTATCGTTCTTGAAGTGATGGCGATAACCTCCATTCATATGCAGTGCTTGGACTATCAGGATGGCCCTTGGGAACGACGAAACAACCAAGCTGTAGAAACAGTGCACACGTTGATGAAGAAGGCCAGCCATAAGGTTTGTTGCGAAGGAACCATGGTTGAATTTCTGACGGAATATGATTACATGCATATCCTATGACACAATCCGAATCGTGAATCAACGTTCTAGTTTCTGCCGGGCCGTGTCTTGTTATTCTCGAGGTCTTAATAAGAGAATTTATACCCCACGTATTTGAAAGACAAAGTCTATCATCATTGTCTCGTACGAATCTGCTGCTATCAAAAAATACAAGCTTCAGCAGTGCATCATTGTTTAATTCACCAGTATTCAACATAGGTTGTAGTTTTGTATATCCAGGACGCGTATTGGCATCTTTGACCATGCGAAGATATGGCATTCCGAGATAGTGATACTGCCTATTGCCCAGCACAATATCTCTTGCTTCAATCGATTCATCCTTTGCTTCAACGACTGGAAAGTATGATAAATCATCAATATCTGAGGTTTCTGTAATGAAGGTAGCTTCTGCAGAACTACCCATAGATACGTAGCAAAATGGAGCGAATCCATAACTGTAGAGCATTCCCATATCTTTTATTGTATCAATTATATCCATGGTGATCGTTTTAAATGTTCTTTCATCCACATTGTAACCTGATGCATCGAGTATATCAGAGAGCGCTTTGGAGTTGTAAGCCAGCGATTCATCGTGCCAATACATAGTTTGGCTGGGCATTTCTTCCATGGCTAAAATGTAAAAAATGCGTTACAGTAAGTGTCAGTATGTGGCGTACTATAGTTTGAACTAACAACAGTATCTTCTTTAAGACTGTCTTTACTGGATTAAGCCGTAAAACATTCTAGGTTGAAACTATGTTGAACAAACTACTGGCATATATATAAGTATTTTCGTAGGTAACAGATTCGTCAATTTTAAATAAAATAGAAAAAATCCAATATTCAACAATAGTTACCTGATAAAAATCTTTAACCTGAAAGACCAACGCCGACGCCGGTGCAAGTACAAAAGCCCCCTATTCTACGAATAGTCGAGCTAAAAACCAGTGTACAGTATGTTTTTATTGGAAAAATTATGATAAAAAAGTGACTTTTGTTTGATGTATTTTTATTTAACATATTTATAATTTGTACATGTAACCATGTTAACTGATTGTCATGAAAACACGTTACACTAACATTGTTAAATTAAACCAAAATTATTTTGTTAATTAAATATTAAGTGTGCAAAATAATAATTGATAAAAACAATTATTGTTGCAGTATAATTGATTTTGACAGTTGTGTTGCCACGGTAACAAAAACATATTGGTATATTTTGGAAAATATTGCTAAAAATTGAATATCAGCAAATAGCAACATGTTTTATCAACATACATGTGCATATTTCATATAACTGGGCTTTTGAAAGGAGACCCCAATACAAATATATATATTAATTATTTCAAAAACAAAAATGATTTTTTTTTTGTAAATATATGTGATTATTAAGATTGAAATATATAAAAAGGGTAAGCAGATTTTTCAAAATTCATATTTACGTCCAGGATAGGATAGTCTATTTAAAAAAGCCAAAAACTCATATTCGACCAAAAACTCAGTACCGTCATTTTACTCTTGGCTTGTCACACATAACGGCAATATCCTCTGTACGCACATTTTTACCTAAACGGCGAGAACAGACAGACGAACGATAATTGGGCAGCGCCTACAGTTACATGAACATGGAAACCTAATGCAGTTCAAAATAACTACAAAAGCATACACGCTTACAAGTGCATATGATAAATGATAAAACTACTCCTGAAGTAATTTGATCAAAAAAGACAAAATTGCTTTACCGTTCACAGTGTTCACCGCCATTGATATCGACATCCTGTTATAACTGCTCCAGACCGTCTACTGATTACTCATTCACTAAAGAGTCCTTATATTAGATGGAATTAGGAAAAATGTCTGGTTTTCCATTTCGTCATAAAAACATGACGAATTTTATTACACGTCACCAGACAACTTTACGATATCGATATTTTCATCTCAGCTGCTGGTTATTCGATGTCAACGACGCATATTTTATTGATTTTCATTTCTAAATGCATTTGTAATACGATAAATTCTATTTATAGTTAGACTCGTCCAATGCAGGCAACACATTAATGATGAATCTATTCAAATATTTCATAATTTATGTAACAGGTAAATGTGCTGTCATCCCTAATACGGTAGGTTCCATCTAAATATAGAATCACGTAGTTTTAAAATAACGTATTGGGTTCATACTCGGCCCTTTTGTGGAATTTCAGAGATTATGCAAAGATAACTGAAATGTATTGACATAGCCTATGTAATGTGACTCGCTTACATCCGAGACTATAATTAAGCATACATATTTGATCAGCTGGAGTGTGTAACCTGACCTCGTGTTTATAGATTCGTTATAATCCGATGTTCCAGATTATAGAATACATGTTTATTTGACCACTAAGTAAGTAAGCAAACTATACAATAAATACGATAATTATGAATTTGCATTTGTTTGCAACTTTATTTTTTCTTTCAATAAACACCTTCGGCAAAAAAATGGGAGTCAAGAGTGTCATTTATTAACTGCAACAAACAAAAAACAAAGGCCCCTTTAATATTTATTTATTTATTTATTTATTTATTTATTTATTTATTTATTTATTTATTTATTTATTTATTTATTTGTTTGTCTTTCAGCGATAAACACACAGGTGTGTTTAAATAGGATCAAGTATACTGACATTTTGAAATTTACAACCGTATATGAGTGCTTTTTTTTATGATCGCAAATTTGTTTTAACCTCAGTGTCGCGTCTTAAAATAGCGACAATTAAGATACTCAAATACGATAGCAAATTCCATAATTACAATAAACTGAATCCTATAATGAATAGTTTGTAGAGTGATTATCTTTTTAAATAAATGTAATAGATATACCACACAGTACATTACAGAAATAATGAACGTTTTTGATTTGCTGTAGATGACTACAGTTTTTTTATAAAGAGTTGACGAAATCATATTTTAATTAGATTACTTTTTAAAACACACGAAGGAGAAAAACAAAAAAAGCGAAAAGTGCAACAAAATAAATTAAATGCGCTGTTGGCATTGTTGGTTTGATTCACGGGTTTCATGTGCTCAAATAATGTTCAGTCCAACGTCAATATATGTATACTTCGACTATTAACCACCGTAGTTTCGACTTTTCACTATCGCAGTTTTGACATTTCATCATCGTTGTTTCGACTTTTCACAGTCGTTGTTTCGACTTTTCGATACGTGAATCTCGATGATCTTTAGCGTTTCGTGCATTTCGTGCATTAACACACTCCAGGTTATGGAACGCCATAGCTATCTTATGTGATCCATTTTATATGTATTGTGTGCATTCTTTATTATATCATGTGCATTTGTCATTATGTTATGTAGATACTTTATTACATTATGTCGATACTTCATTACATTTTGTAGATACTTTATTATATTATGTAGACTGTTTATTACATTATGTAGATACGTCATTATATTGTGTAGTTACTTCATTACATTATGTAGATACATTATTGCATTATGTGGATACTTTATTATATTCTGTAAATACTTCATTACATTATGTAGATATGTCATTATATTGTGTAGATACTTTATTACATTATGTAGACTGTTTATTACATTATGTGGATACTTTATTATATTCTGTAGATTCCTTATGACATTATGTAGATACTTTATTATATTATGTAGATACTTAATTACATTATGTAGATACTTTATTATATCTTGTCGAAACTTTATTATATTATGTAGAAACTTTATTACATTATGTCGAAACTTTATTATATCTTGTCGAAAGTTTATTATATTATGTGCATTTTTCATTATATTATGTCGAAACTTCCTTATGATGACGAGATCATTTTGACTGGGTGATTTCTAAATTGACACCGCTTTAAACAACAAGCTTCTTTGACAGAAAGATTATTGAACATGGCGGAAGAGAAATTGGAAGTTGTTCTTTAAAATCTCAGATTGGATAGACACATCCCTTCCTTTCAACGGGAAAAAATAGCAACACAGGTAGAGATATGGACACGCACCACAGAAAGAGATATGGACACGCACCACAGGAAGAGATATGGACAAGCACTGCAGGAAGAGATATGGACACGCACCTCAGGAAGAGGAGATAAGGAAGAGATATGGACACGCATCGCAGGAAGAGATACAGACACACACCGCAGGAAGAGATACGGACACGCACCGCAGGAAGAGCTACGGACACGCACCGCATGAAGAGATACGGACACGCACCCCATGAAGAGATACGGACAAGCACCGCAGGAAGAGCTACGGACACGCACCGCATGAAGAGATATGGACACGCACCGCAGAAAGAGCTATGGACACGCACCGCATGAAGAGATATGGACACGCACCGCAGGAAGAGATATGGACACGCACAGCAGGAAGAGCTATGGACATGCACCACATGAAGATATATGGACAAGCACCGCAGGAAGAGCTATGGACACGCACCGCATGAAGAGATATGGACACACACCGCAGGAAGAGATATGAACACGCACCGCATGAAGAGATATGGACACGCACCACATGAAGAGATATGGTTACGCACCGCAGAAAGAGATATGGACATGCACTCAAGGAAGAGCTATGTACTCGCACCGCAGGAAGAGCTATGGACACGCACCACAGGAAGAGATATGGACACGCACCGCAGTAAGAGATATGGACACGTACCGCAGGAAGAGCTATGGACACGCACCGCATGAAGAGCTATGTACACGCACCCCAGGAAGAGCTATTGACACGCACCCCAGGAAGAGCTATGGACACGCACCCCAGGAAGAGCTAGAGCTATGGACACGCACCCCAAGAAGAGCTATGGACACGCACCGCAGGAAGATATATGGACACGCACTGCAGGAAGCGATATTTTTTCGTAAGGCGATTGTGTCTTCACTGGATTAAGCTGTAAAAACAGCCTTGCTTGAAACTATGTTAAATAATTTTGTTCAAACTGTATAATATATATAAATTTTCCTCAGGCTTCTTGCCTCATGATTCGTAAACGTCAAACAAACAAAATATAATAAAATGATTCTAATATTTAGAAATCATACAGACAATCATATCAATCAACTATTTACAGTATAATGTTTCAAACCCTGTAGAGTTGAACTGTTGTTCAACACTATTTTAATAATTTTAACAACGTGTCTGGACAGCATTTGTTTGAGACTTGTTTCAAACTCAAACCAAAACTGTATGTCTGGAACAATGCTCAGCTCCAGCATAAAAATACACCTATATGTTTGAAGACTGTTTCAAACTAACCTAAAGTGCATGAAACAAAACCAAGCTTCAGCACGAAAATAAAGTTATTGTTTGAGAACGGGTTCAAAGTAATAACAAAACTGTATGATTGGAACACTGCTCAGTTCTAGCATAAATATACACTTATATGTTTGGAAACTGTTCCAAACCTAAATCTTCGAACTAAGATACATGTCCAGTTCCAGCAAAAAACTAAACTGTTGTTTGAAAACAGTTTCAAACTAAAAGCATCAGACTTAACTAATCCCCAGTTCCAACACAATAAATATTCCTATGAGTTTCAAACGAGCCTTTCCAGTGCCTACCGCTAGAAGAATCTTTGTCGTAGTATACCCACTCCAACGCAATACTCAGCTTTCAAGTACACGTCGACAATTTGATCTAAATCAGACTTTTTGCGTCGAAATAAACTAGAACAAATATGTAAGCAATAATCCGTCCTTCACAAAGTTATAACAACCTGATATTATATTCAGGAAAACACCTATTTAAAAATGGTGTCCAATTCATGATGCATGAATATTGAATCATGAATCATTGACTATAATTGTATCATTCATCTTTTTATGATCAATTGTCTTTTAAAACTTATATCTGGTATAATTTTGTATAATAATAGCGAAAAAAATAGAGTTTATTACCTCTTCTTATAATAATTGCTATATACAGACATTTATGTTATAAAACAACAACATTATTATTTTGACACGGTGTCAGTATATAAATCACCCCGTCAAAATGATCTCGTCATCATAAGGAAGTTTTGACATAATATAATGAAGAATGCACAAAATATAATAAACTTTCGAAATAATGTAATAAAGTTTCGACATAATGTAATAAAGTTTCTACATAATATAATAAAGTTTCGACAAGATATAATAAAGTGTCTACATAATGTAATGAAGTATCTACATAATATAATAAAGTTTCTACATAATGTAATAAAGTATCTACATAATGTAATGAAGTATCTACAGAATATAATAAAGTATCCACATAATATAATTAACAGTCTACATAATGTAATAACGTATCTACACAATATAATGACGTATCTACATAATATAATGAAGTATCTACAGAATATAATAAAGTATCCACATAATGTAATTATGTATCTACATAATGTAATGAAGTATCTACACAATATAATGACGTATCTACATAATGTAACAAACAGTCTACATAATATAATAAAGCATCTACATAATGTAATAAAGTATCGACATAATATAATGATGAATGCACATGATATAATAAAGTGTGCACATAGTACATAGAAAATGGACCATATAAGACAGCTATGGCGTTCCATACCAGGTAATAATCAGTGTCTCACGACCATAGGTGGAAATTAATCGGAAAACGACCCGGGTGATTGCCTTATACAGAATATAAACTGGTTAAATTAAGGACCGCTAGTTTATAAAAAAAGGTATATTTCAATTGATATATGTTGTACTTGTTGTTGTTTTGTTTGAGTTACAAAGTGATATTCCGTATAATTTTCATATTTTCATTTTCACATAATTATACAAATACAGTTGTACACAGTGTTATGCAATAATTATACCAAAACAGGGGTAACATTATTCAATGCAGTGCAAGAGAGAGAGAGAGAGAGAGAGAGAGGAGAGAGAGGGAGAGAAAGCGGGGGGAGAAAAAAAGAGAGATTGGGAGAGAGAGAGATGCGTTGAGAGATAAAATAGACATACCGAGAGAAAAAGAGAGGGAGATAGAGAGAAGCGTTGAGAAAGAGAGAGAAGCGGGAGACAGACAGACAGACGGACAGACAGACAGACAGACAGACAGACAGACAGACAGACAGACAGACAGACAAACAGACAGATTTAATTCCAATCACTTTCTACATTATCACAAAATTGCCATTCAAAAGATTTATTAACACTATTTATTGTACAGTACGTCACAATAATGTACATTTCATTAAACGAGCATCATTTGGCATTATATTCTGCACGGCTATTGAGTTGAATATTTAAAGCCATTTTTATGCCATCGAGGGCTAACAGACGATCAGTTAACCTAGTCACCGTTTCCTGAGATCCTGGAAAGTTTACAAGTACTCAAGATATCTTTGTCACTTGAATCAGCTGTGAGAGACGAATGGTAATGAAACACAATTTCGTATATCAATCATCACGGAGACTGTTGCTGGTCGGGGATTCGAACTCACGACCCCTGGATTGATAGTCAGACTGAGCTAATCGGGCTTGGCGAAGTCTGTAGTGAGATGTTTTAATGTAGTGCTAATTTAAGCAAATGTTATTAAACTGGTTTCATCGTGAATCCAAATGGATACTGTTACTTTTTATGCAAACAAGGCGAACATAACATGCCATTTTACGGCATTTACTTTTTCAGGACGAATTTGTAGTGACATTCGAAAACACTCAACGGCTAATCTCTTCCAGCCTTTCGTGAGGTATACGTGTCCCAAAATATTTAGAGCCGTGTCAAGATGTCCATTGACAATACCGGCACCTGCGTAACCATTCAGTAATTTTGGAAGGACTCTGTCATTCAATATTGTATTTTCCAACTGACAAAGGATTCGGCACGTGTCACATCTGTCATTCAGTATGCAGCTGTTTTGATATAGGACAAAGTATAAACAAACAAACGGATCAACTGCTACACTGTTTACCCACATATTATTAAAAAGAATTTCGGGGGTTTTACTTGCTCCAAATAATCTGTACGCTTCGTAGAGTAGCGGCAAAGACACTAAATTCAACTCCATTTCATCGAAGACGATACATGTATGGACCATCGGTAAATGATGACTTATTTGGTCTATGATGTATGACTGCAGATTGACAGCAATTTTGCTTCGAAATTCCCATTGCCAAAGCAAATCTTTCACAACTTCTGGATAGTTCAAACCATAACTTCTTTTATCTGGTTTAGAGCAACAGCAAGCGACAATAGTTGACTTTGGTTTGTTATTCGCAAGAACATTTCCTAGGATTTTACGACACATCAAATGGTTTGAGAAAGCGAAACAAGAGCATCCAACTTTAATCTGGTTGGACAAATCATCGGCATCATTTCCAAATTGTGAATACATATATCCATTAAGCCACGTACTTTCTCGTTTTTCCTCCACACTTTGTGCCAAAATCAAAGACGCAAGTTTGCTTTGCATATACGGCTTAAACAGTTTCAAAGCTGTTAAATGTACTTTTTTCTCATTTTCTAGTTGATCCGTGCTACATGCTTGGTTAGAGAAAAATAGAAATTGTTGATTTGTTGCTCGAAGAAATAAAAACAAAGCCGATCGTCCAAAGCATGGTAGAAATATATTATAATTGGTTTTTATCAAGCATTTTATAGTTTCAATTGTTTTAAGCACAGCTTTTAATTTTGCAATAATTTCGACTCTCTTTTTCTCTTTTATCAAATAAAGCCCTCCTGTTTTCATAATGGTGTTAATCAAGCCCAATTTTAACTCTATTATGCTTCCAATCACGGTGTTTAAATACTGTTTGCACATTTTTGTAGAGAACTCCGTCGTGTTTTTAGACTGCAATAGTTTATCTATTTGTTTTTCAAAAACCGGCATATCAATCGCACCTAGGAATCCCCCATTACTATCCAACATTTTCTTTAAGATTACTCTGAGAACAAGTTTATTTTCACTGTTTAACCTCCCGTCAAACATATTCTCATCCGGCATGAAGTAGTTAGGACAGTGTTCCGTATCTACCCATTCATGGAGTTGTCGGATACATTTAAGAAGGCAACGTACAAGATTTTCTGCGATCCAGATTGTTTGGCTGGTGTTCTCTATAGTATAAAACAAGGCGGTTTTACAATGATATGAACTGATAGCGTCACCAACGTGTGGTTTCAGAAGATAGGTTTTCATCATTTTTAAAAGAATATAACAATGATATTGAACCTGATTTAAGTGAAGCATCAAGTATCTTTCTTGAAGTGATGGCGATAACCTCCATTCATATTCAAAGCTCGGGCTATCAGGATGGCCCTTGGGAACGACGAAGCAACCAAACTGTTGAAACAGTTCACACGTTGGTGGAGAAGGCCAACCATAAGGTTTGTTGCGAAGAAACCACGGTTGAATTTCTGACGGAACATGACTACTCGCAAATCCGACAACAACATCATTGTCATGAAGCAAGGTTAGACTTTCTGCTGGGCCATGTCTGCTGACACACTCGACATTTGAATAAGAAAGGAGTCCCCACGTATTTGAAAGACAAAGTATGTCATGATTGTCTCGTGCGAATCGTTTACTGTCAAAGAAAAAATGGTTAAGCAATTTATCATCTATTAATTCACATCCATTTAACATTGGCTGTAGTTTGGTATATCCATGACGTGTATTTGCATCTTTGATCATATGAAGGTATGGTCTTCCTAGATAACAGTACTGTTTACTTCCCATTGCTATTTCCCTTGCTTCTATTGCTTCATCTTTTGCTTCTACAATTGGAAAATAGAACAAATTATCCAAATCAGAGTTACTGGGATTAAAAGTTGCTTCTGCAGAACTACCCATGGATACGGAGCAAAATGGAGTTAGGTTGTGACTGTAGAGCATTCCCATGTTTGTTATTGTATCAAATATGTCCATGGTGATCGTTTTAAACGTTCTTTCATCCACATTGTAACCAGCTGCATCGAGAATATCAGAGAGCGCTTTGGAGTTGTAAGCCAGCGAATTATCGTGCCAAGACATAATTGTGTTGTGTACGTATTGATTTGTCTTACCTGAAAAGAGCAGAAAACACTGTTACACATACTATTCAGAATGTGTCATGTAAATGAAATAGTACAACTCGAAGTTTGCATTTAGTGTTCAAATAATATATGGAGGATTAAAAGATAGATCATTATGTTTGTAAACTTTATATATAAAAATGAAATATCGACAAAGTATAACGAAAATGCAACATAGCTCAATATCAATGCTGTATATGTCAATACCCATCAAAATATGTCAATGTACATCAGCTAGATATATAGTAGGATAAGTTTTTGGTGATTGGCTAAATGTAGGTGAGTATGTAGGTAGGCAGGTAGGCAGGCAGCCAGGCATAACCAATTAGTAGGTTAGGTATGTACTCATCATATACATATCAAGATATATGTAAATACTAAAAAAAATCACCAGAAGTGTTCCTATGGCTAACATATAATTATGCAAAAATATCACCGGACATACGAGGGGCATTTCAAAAGTAATGCAAATGGGGTAATATAAAGCGCGCGTTTGATAGATATTAAATTATTTACGCGTCATACCCTCAAAGTAATCCCCCTTGTTACGTACCCAAAGTTTCAAACGTTTAATCCCGTTCTTAAAGGCATCTTCATACTCATTTTCAAGTATACCCAGCATACACTGATAAACAGCGGACCCCAGGACCTGTCGGGACCTAAACCGTCTACCAGCTAAATGTTTTTTTCATTTTAGGGAACAAGAAATAGTGACACGGGACTAGGTCTGGGGAATATGGTGCATGTGGAAGAACTCGAACCCTTTCCTTGTTAAAAAACGAGGTCACAATAGCAGACTTACGTGCAGGGGCGTTGTCATGCAACAGGGATAGGTGCTTTAAGCCAGTGTGTGGGCGACGTTTGAAACATTGTTTTTTAAGTGTCTTCAACACTTTTTCTTTATAAAATATACCAGTCACAGATTTTCTATTTGGTACAACCAGTTGCATAATAGGACCACGTATATCAAAGAAAATAATAAAAATTGCTTTCTGAGCACTGATCAATCTTTTGGCAATTGTGGGGCGGCGACAGTTTTTGGTAGCCCATATTTTGTTGTTAATTTTTCTGGTAGGCTCGAAAAAGTGTACCCATTCTTATCTCCAGTAATAATGTCAGAAAACTGCTTTCTTTGATATTTTGGAAACATTTTAAGCAGTTTTCTGGCGGTTTGAAGTCGGACACGCTTTTGCTTGTCTAACAACAAATGTGGGATCCATCTAGCTGTAATACGTCTCATTTTTAAATTACGTTTTAGAATGCGGAATACGCTTGCGGCTGAAATACCAACTATACTAGCTATCTGATGAACAGTTAGTCTGGCGTCAGACTTAACCACATCACATACTTTGTTAACCATAATGTTAGAAGTAGCACTAAAAGGACGTCCCGATTTCGGTGCATCATTAATGGAGTCACAACCGCTTTTAAACTTCTTAATCCACCTCGTGACGGTGGCATACGACACTTCATTCTGTCCATGAACAACACACAATTCGTCAAAAATCTCCTTCGCTGATACGTCAAGCTGGCATCGAGTCTTTACATAACCTCGAATTTCAGCTGTCTTTACACTTCTCTTACCAACCATTTTACTATAGTGTCAATGACTATATGTTGCTTTTATCACTGTATAAGCGATAATACTGCGTGTACACCTGTAAACTTGGTATGTATGTGTAGAGAATGGATGTCTCGCTACATCGGTACAATTTTCACGAAAATCCCTAGCAAGGCAAGGCCGCACGATAATCAGTTGCATTACTTTTGAAATGCCCCTCGAATGCGTCGATATATAGCTGATATAATTTATATATATATATACATATATATATATATATATATAACCACCAAATATGTTTATTCTAACCAGATATAAGATATATGTTTATTCTCACCATATATAGGCCATAAACCGCTCAAGTACCCCATAATTGCACTCCGTTAAGTGCAGTTCATTTAATGCACTCAAAAACGCAAGAATCGCTCACGAGCGGTGTAAACGTCATATATGAGTGGTATATACTATTCGTTCCACGTTCGCTCAACGTTCAGTCCGCTCAGTTCGGTTTCCGGCGCCTAACAAATCGCAACATCTTAGTTCTGAAAGTAATTCTATATTGAATTCTTAAATTAAGCTGTTCCTTTAGAGCACTATATAAATTTATCCATAGAACTTAGTCACGGTAATTTGATTTATAATCCGATTGTCTGCATATTGTGTCACCCGCTGGGCGAAAAGTTGTCAATTTCGAATTAACCATTACCGTTGTAGGGAAAGTTAACGGAAGAGTCTATCATTTGAGGTGTGATCAGTGGCCTGTGTGATCAAAGAATATCGCATGTAACCGACTTCTATTGTCCAGACCGTAATGTGTTTGCGTTAGTAATTTCTTTGATATACCCAGTGACTTAATGGTTTATATGTCTCTGGATACACCGTTAGCCATTTGTTACAGGAAAGAAAAGTTGTCCACAAAATATTTACAGATATATCATCAACATAAACTTAATATATTGTATTTGTAATTAATAATTCCATACGTTTATACCTACTTCAATTATTTGATCAGTGTAAATCACTGATTTTATATAGTTTCTCCCTAACTACGTAATCAAACAATATTATAATATGGATGTCAACATGCCACTTTCAATTTCTTTGATGTACATTTTACTAAAGAACTAAATAATTTCTTGATTTCTCCGACTTTATTCCTTTGATATTTACCGACGTACGGTTATGGACACACCGCATTTCAGAAATGCCGATGTGAGAGCGATTTCGTATAAAAAGCAGATTAATAAAACTAAAATTTGTATGAATTTAAAACTAATAAAAATGTATTATTGTACTATAATTTGTATTATTTTAATATAAATATTTATATATATATATATATATATATATATATATATACTATCATGACTACATATACTACTATATATATATATGTAGTCATGAATCCGTAACTGGATCCTACTCATATAAAGCTGTCACTTCATGTTTGTAAATTTGTCCACCCTGTCCAGATGTGTTGCATGTAATTCTATAATATATAAGTCATGGTCGACACCAAATTTATTTGGTTTGGCAGAGGCCTTGATATTGTATCTATGGTTTGCATTGTAGCTAGGCGCACTCGCCGTAGTCTGGTCTGTACATTTATGTCTTGGTTATTCACAAATAATTATATATATATTTAAAAATCATAATCATTGGATCTTTTTTTATCAGCTTTTTGTAACAGCTTTTATATTGGATAAATTATGTGGGCAATAAATACCGGTTTTGATTTGTGTGCAATATTTACTCAAATGTAATTTTTGCCAGATGAATGATTCTTGATTTAACCCGCGGCATGTCATTAAACAAGAAATATATAGGTCTAAATCGATAATACAAAATTAAGTATTTTATTAATATTATTATTACTTTTTATTATTTTTATATGATTATTATTATAATAATTATTGTTATCATTATTATTACCATCATCATCATCAGCAATAGCAGTAGTAATAGTAATTGAGGTAGTAGTAGCATCAGTAGTAGTAGAAGTAGCAGCAGTAGTAGGAGTAGTTATTGTATTATTATTAGCAGTAGCAGAAGTTGTTGTAGTAGCAATAGTAGTCGTGGTCGTAGTAGCAGTAGTTGTGATGGAAGTGGTAGTAGTTGCAAATATATAGTTTACAACGTGATATATGCACCGGAAGTTGCTTTTGAACGATATGATTGTTTTAGTTTGGTTCCCAAATGGGGTTTACATATAGCTTCAGTAAACTTACAAAAACATTTAACTGATTGTACGATTTACGTTTTCATTTCATGTAAAATGACAAAGATATCAAAGAGGATTGACAATATACACAGTGTGTTATACCGCCGCTATTGCTATAATCAGCAAAACAGACCCCCATGGTGTGACCCACTTGTATGTCACTTGGATAAACAATTAATTGGTTATTTATTGGCACATTAATCACGAAAGACCCCTGTCACCTTTTGCAAGGTGTATGAATCTAAATTCAACCCGTGACATGTCAATAAATAGAAATCTAAATCAATACTAAAAATACTAAATATACTATTAAAATAGTATTTTTGTCATTATTAATACTATAAATATTATTATTACTTATGATAAATTTTATATAATTATTATAATTTTAATAATTATTGTTATCATTATTATTATCATTATTATAAGTATCATCATCATCAGCAACAGCAACAGCAGCAGCAGCAGCAGTAGTAGTAGTAGTAGTAGTTTTAGAAATAGTAGCAGCAGTAGTAGTAGTAGAAGTAGCACTAGTAGTAATTGTATTAGTATTAGTAGTAGTTGTAATAGTAGTAGTGGCAGTAGTAGTAGTAGTACTAGTGGTAGTGGTAGTAGATGCAAAAATGTAGTTGACAATGTGATATATGCACCGGAAGTGGATATATGATATTTTAGCTTGATTGTGACGTAAGGTCGAATCTTATGAAAATTATTTTCCCTTATTAGATCTGGTATTGATTTGTCATCCGAAATAGTCCGGTTCGAACTCGTGACCTCTGGCGTCAGATGCAAACATTTTATTCTCTGAACTAATGACCGACTTTATATTCAGGAATACAATTAATCATGTTTAAATATGCCACTGCGAGAAGAATTGACCTCGAAGCCATTGTTTAGCCATTGTTTAGCACTGAAGCGTCGTTTAAACACAGTATATTGATTAGTTTAATATTGATATTCATGAAACAGTTGCCAAATTGATGAATAAACTCACAGTTTTATAATGCATAACACCAATTACACAAAATAAACCATTTATAAGTACTACAAAGTTTATAATTATGTGAAAATAAAATTCTGTTTTTATCTAAATTTCAGTTATCGACTCAACTCTCTTATAACGAAAAACAGTTTATCCAAATTAACGCGTGCACTCAGTAGCGCACGAATAGTTTTGTAATCAGTTATCCTACTGTGTGTAGTGTATAAGGCGTGGTTTGCGCATCTGAGTACACTAAGTGTGTCTGAGTGCACTCAGTCTATTTTTTATGCGTCCAGGAGCGCGTTTATTATTCAAAAACTCAACGTTCGGTCCGCGTTCCGTTGCACTACGCTCGCGCACCGTTCCCGCTCCGTTTACTCTCTGAGTGCACTCCGTTTGCGCGAATTGGGATACTTGAGCGGTTTAGGGTCTGTATAAGGTATATTTTTATTTTCACCATATATAAGGTATATGTTTATTCTCGCCTAATATAAGATAAATGTATATCCTTACCATACATAATATATATGTTTATTCTCACCAGATATAAGATATGTGTATATTCTAACCAGATATACGATATATACTTATCCTCACCAGATATAAGATATGTGTTTATTCTAACTGGATATACGATATATACTTATTCTCACTAGCTATAAGATATATGTTTATTCACACAAGATATCAACATACGCAGAACGAAAAATCACTTAACCAGCTTTTCAAACGGCGTTCCGGTACCATATTTAGCGGTGCGCTTAAAGTAGGTTCGCCCACTTAATACTATCAATATCCTCTGTACGCACATAACTACCCAAACGGTTAGACCAGACAGGTGGATACTACTATTTAAACAGCGCATTAACGTCTCTACACAGTTACGCCCCTTTTTTCACGTTAAGTCTTACATTTCAAAAAACAGTCTTATGTAATTTGGTTTTAAAATAGTTTCAAAATGGTACATAGTTGTTGTGATTTCTTGCTGCAGATGAGAAGAGCAAAAGCTGACATAGCATATACTGCAATAAGACATCACTGGTGTTAAAAAGTGAGTTTTATAGGATTTCAACATATGCATGTACTTCTTTTATAAAACATCTTATGGAGTCACTGCACCCTCTTTCAAAAATCAAGCTGGTCAACCTACCAGCTATTGTGCAATTTTATGTGAGTATACATTCATGTTAAATTTTTTTTTAAATTTTTTTGAATACTTTTAAACGTAGAAAGCATAGACTTTTATATAGAACAAAGAACACAATTCAACTGTGTAGTGAGACCATAAACCACATGTCTATGGAAAACCGAGGCAGTTAAGAACATACATGTGAGTACATACAATAAATAACAAAATACTCTTGACCTATTTTGATAAAAAAATACAAAATATTTACCTTTCACAGTGTTACACCGCCATTTATATGAACATCCTATTATGATCGCTGCAGACGGCTACTGATTACTCATTCAATATCGAGCCATTTTATAGATGTAAAGTGGAAAATGGATTTTCCATTTCGTCACCACAGCATGACGAAATTTACTACACGCCAGCAGATAGCTTTATTCATCCCAGCTGCTGGTTTAATCGATGTAACGTATGGTTTTATTTATATTGCTAAATTCATTCAGAATAACTCGGCATTTTGTGAAATTTCCGTGATCATACAAATAATTATTGTGAAATTCATTGACTTAGCCTTTGTTGTGTGACAGGCTTACATCCGAGACTATTATTAAGTAGACACATTTGAACAGATGGCGCTGGTGTATGTGGCCAGATGGCGCTGGTGTATGTGGCCAGATGGCGCTGGTGTATGTGGCCAGATGGCGCTGGTGTATGTGGCCAGATGGCGCTGGTGTATGTGGCCAGATGGCGCTGGTGTATGTGGCCAGATGGCGCTGGTGTATGTGGCCAGATGGCGCTGGTGTATGTGGCCTGACCTCATGTTTAAAGGTTCGTTAAACTTCCAAAGCGGTCGTTTTGTAGATACGATTTTAATCCCATTTACTGTTCCAAATGGTTAAATAAATACATGTTTATTTGACCACTAAGAAAGTATGCACCGATAAAATGAATACGATAATTGTGTGTAATGGCGTTTGTTTGTGGACGTTTTCTTTCGATAAACACTTCCGGCAGAAAACGGGCAGTCACGAATGTCATTTAATAACTGCAACAAATGAAAAAATGACAACTTAATATTTATTTGTCATTGTGTCTGTATGTCTGTCTGACTGTCTGTCGAAACGAAAAATCACTAAACCAGCTTTGACAGAACGTTCAGCACTGTATTAGCATCACCGTCTAGATTGAATAATTTAACTTGGATAAATATAAACACGTACTACACGAGATTCATTGAAAACTATAACTGTATTTGTTTACATATATGTGTTGACCTAGTCTGACTTATATGCATTAATAGTGTTCGATAGCGCTAACTGGTGTAAACCCAATACGCTATTTGGAAACTAGATCATTCTATTTATAGTATGACTAGTCCAATACAGGTAACACATTAATATTGAATCTATTGTATTGTATTATTGATGTAACAGATAAATGTACTGGCATCCCTAATATGGTAGGTTCCATCTAAAAAATAGAACGACGTAGTTTCAAAATAGCATATTGGGTTTATACGCATGAATAAAACGGGAATATCCATAATTAACTTCTGTGTCCAAACGTCAATAGTGGTTTTGAAACCATGAGGTTAGCTTTTAAAGTATAAAAACAACCATGTTGGCAAAACAGAGGTTAGTGTTGATTAATATCCTCACCTGTGTAAATACTGTTTAGCCGACGATATGGCATTTATCCAAAAACACAATTTATTCACACACAAAAAAGGTACGGTTAAATTAATACATAGTTTTTTCGCTAGTCAGCACTCTATTGTACACGTTCTTAAATAGTATTATTATACACTGTGTACGAAGTGTTCCCTTACACACTCATGCTGAGGTCTCCCTACACCATTAAAACTGGATATGCCATATAGACCTGATTTTTTTTGAAGAAATGGCGTTAAATCCAATTCAAAACAAAATAGTATACACATAGTCGCTGTTATGATGAGGATTTGATACAAGAAATGAAATTTCTATTATTATAGACATAAAAGGACTCACACCACTATTATCTCCCTGGAGTACTCCAGACCTACAGACATACAGGCAGGGCTTTGTGTTGAGTGATTTATCTGTTATCTTTTCCTACCATGTAATAAATAATCAGTATTTTAGAAATCACCATTGAATATTTGATGTTGATAGTCATACCAGATTTCTAGGCAATTTGGTGTCATTTCAAAATTGTTGGTTGAAACCGCATCGTGGGCGAATATTATTACTCTGGAAATTGGCAGGTATCGCAAATGCATTGAATTAAAAACAACAACAACAATGTAATTATGGTGTGAAACGGGAACTTGATATTGGTGTGAGACGAGACCTCTCCACAGGACTCCATAGGAATGTAATAGTGGTGTGAGACGAGAACTCTCCACAGGCTTACATGACTGACTTTCCGGATGACTTACCGATATACAAATGTAAATGCTGTAAGAGATTAAGTTTATAGGGGGTTGTGGGGCAAAACGACAATGGGATGTGGCGGAATGTTTTAACCTCAGTGTAGTGTAATATGATGTGTATAACGTGGTAAATTGTAGTATATAGATATAAACATGATATATAAGTTATGCGGTTTTGAACTTTATCATAGTTTTGAGAATTATATGAGACCATACATATATCTTTTTTTCCGTCAAACCTATTAACCTTTGACCGTCGGCGACGATGTATTTTTCAGATATCAATATTATTGCAGTATTAAATTTGTTTTGTAAACAATATTGATACAGCGATGATTATAGTATCTTACACTGTATATCTGTTGTTTTTGTTTACAAATCGTAGCTGCAAGTAACGGATTTACAATCCGACGTAATACTGGTAGCGATCAAGGGGAAATCAATTGGACGCTGTTCTGTTAACCTAATAGCTGAGGGTTTCTCGCTTTTATTTATTTACGTTTCAAAAACCAATTAATTTTGTACTGTTCTACATATAACAACATGCACTTCTGGAACTCTTATCACATTGCCGATGGTTCTAAAAGTATCTCGTTTCCATGGATTGTCTTCTGTTAGTACAATTATGCATGCAAAAACATGGGGTTAACCAGATTGCACTTTCACAATTTCGATGTTTTGATGACATCCAACAATTCTGTCCATTTGTTGCAGTGTATCACTACGCATCTTTTAACTGTTATATATTCACCAAAAAGTACCCAATGTTATCGTAACCTGGTATAACTCATGTAAATAATCCAGTGTTTTCATATGTGCAAACAATATGACCATTTTAAGCATTTTCAACAAAAAAAATGCCCAACCGACTTGCACAGTTCTAATTTCATGGGCGCAATAATCAGTAAGAGGAGGTAATTGGTAATTGAGACTTCGAATTATACGCTTGTGTCAACCAGAATTTCTGTACATTATATCTAGTTTTTATTTCATTATGGTAAAATTGTAATCATATATTTAACCGGCCGGTGTTCATTTAAGTGCCACCAGATTAAAATTGTGGACTTAATTTAATATGACACTATAAAAGGACTCATTTGGAAATAAGTTGTAAAACTTTATGGGTTATCCTGTGAAATATATATGTTAATCATTAATAAAATATTAATCTGTAATAGCTGATATATATTATATTAGATGGTAGTTTAATATATTAATTGAAATACATGTTATTGCTTCTGTATATTGTATGTTAATGTGTTTAATGTATCTTTGTATTTATTACATATATATTATCACAAATAAATAAATAAAATAAATAAAAAAAAATACATGTTTTTTTTTTAATCGTACCATGTTGTAATATACATCCAGAATTTCGACTTATATTTGGTAGTGCTCTTAGGAAAATAACTCCTACACCATTTTGTTAACTTAGTGACTGGAGTGCGCTCGTGTCAAAATTAAATCGTCATTATTGCGATTTTTTTCTCGCATTTTGTCCACTATAGCCATCGATATAGTGGTCATCTTAATAATGATTTTGGTATTAATTAGATATGAAATTGTACACGGGTGTGATTTGTTTCTTATGTGTATTTTTCTATAGGTTGCCATCTTTGTCACTTGCATGTATTTTTTGTTCGTTGCCATCGTTTCTGTCATAAAAATATGTCTGTTTTGTGCTTTGTGTCCCGGCACTGGTTCCTTGCTCTGCGTTGCCCGCGTCCGATTCCGCATTTTCATTTGATCACCTGATTCAAACCTCTTGCCTCTATATACTAGTTTGTATTTGACGCTATTCCCTAATAGGTAATGAATGACCTTAGCTTATACAGAGCGGCAATTGGTTTATAATAAAATAAGGGACACGGACATGTCAAATTAAAATCATATACATTTAAACTGAATTATTATCTTATCTCACATGCATCAGTTAATTTTCGAAAAAAAAGATAAATTTATCTTAAAAATATCTTATTTTAACAGTTGTTGACAGGGTTTTGAATATAAAAAATTGCATTAATTACCTATATCATTGTGCTAAATTCATAATGCTGTAATTAAGGCCATGTGGTTGATAATGGTTTATCATGTTTATTTCTTGATTATTTCAATGCTTACTTTTTTATTACACGATATTTGCTTTCACTATCTGGATATGTTGAATGAATCAAGGACCAAATATATATGGTAATCAATGTGTTTTCAATAATGCACCAGAATATACGAAGTATACGAAACAAATGTAATTATATTAGTGACAATTTCTGTGATTTATGATATTATGACCTTTTCTGAAACCCATCTATTTCATGATGTTTCTAACGACGTGCTAGAGTTGGCCGGTTTTGACAAAATATTACGTAAAGACATTCTGGCGGAATTATAGCATTTTGCAATTCTCACCTGAAATCTACTAGATTATATGAATTGGAAATATTACAGCCAGAATCATTATGCATTCAAATGAGTGACATACACAGGGGCGTAACTTGGCTGAAAGCTGTGTGTTTGCACAGCTGTAGGGAGTTCCGGGGACATGCTCCACCGATTTGTTTTCAGTTAGACGGGCATAGATGCGATTTTGGCGTATATGTGTTATGTTTTTAAGGGCCTGGCTATTCTAAATATTAACATTGAATTCTCTGTTTTATAAATAAATAATAATTGTGATGTTTTTAGGTTTGTTCACTTTAATAAAGGGTAAAACAATGAAATAGTCTTCCGTCTCATGGTTTTCATACAACAGATCTTGCAATGTTTATATTTTACCCCCTATCCCATTAAAGGGTTCGAATTTTATTGCGCTTTTTTGTTTGGCATTTCTTACTTTTTCGATTTCTCTAAAAAAAAGTGTAGGCACTTGCCTACAGGGCCAATAGGAAACTACACCCCTGGCATAATTTTTTTCATTTTTTGTATGGTTCACTAGCCTACTTTAGTCGAGTTTTGAGATAGAATGAATATATGGATTGAACATCGTATGTTTTTTTCAGCCGTTCTACATTGAAGTGGTCTATTTATATGCCGGTTAACAACTGTCTGAGTGAATGTAATAAGTAGAGGATCTTACATGAGTGCTTATTTCTGATTTATTTATTAAACGAGTTGGTAAAAATGTATTATGCGAGGCCCTAACGAGCATTATATAATTTTTCCCAACCAGATATAAATTCAAAAATAATGAGCACGAATATAAGATTCGTTTTATCACATAATTCAGGAAAAACTACATTTACCAATAATTTAACAGATCACCTCTGTAAGGGGCGTAACTGTGCAGTGAGATGTCATATCACATAATTCAGGAGACATCACCTCTATAATGGGCGTAACTGTGTAGTGAGATGTTATATCACATAATTCAGGAGACAATACATTTACCATTAATTTAACAGATCACCTCTATAAGGGGCGTAACTGTGCAGTGAGATGTTATATCACATAATTCAGGAGACAATACATTTACCATTAATTTAACAGATCACCTCAATAAGGGGCGTAACTGTGTAGTGAGATGTTATATCACATAATTCAGGAGACAATACATTTACCAATAATTTAACAGATCACCTCTATAAGGGGCGTAACTGTGCAGTGAGATGTTATATCACATAATTCAGGAGACAATACATTTACCAATAATTTAACAGATCACCTCTGTAAGGGGCGTTACTGTGCAGTGAGATGTTATATCACATAATTCAAGAGACAATACATTTACCAATAATTTAACAGATCACCTCTATAATGGGCATAACTGTGTAGTGAGATGTTATATCACATAATTCAGGAGACAATACATTTACCATTAATTTAACAGATCACCTTTATAAGGGGCGTAACTGTGTAGTGAGATGTTATATCACATAATTCAGGAGACAATACATTTACCAATAATTTAACAGATCACCTCTATAATGGGCGTAACTGTGTAGTGAGATGTTATATCACATAATTCAGGAGACAATACATTTACCAATAGTTTAACAGATCACCTCTATAAGGAACGACAAAAAATCGGACATGTTTGTTTCCGTCAGTCATCATATGACGTAACGTCTCAAAATAACGTCTTTTAACAATGACAAGTCGACGTCATTTATATACTCGGGCTGGTCCGAAAGTACTTCGGAAATTTACGTACGAGAGCCGAGTTATACGGAATATACCGAGCGATAAACGGAAGGTTAATATAAAAAATATGTCATGGGTTTATTACACTCCTGTGCCGTAAACTATATGGTAAACAAGTTTTAGCAATATCAATACATGTATTCCATATTTATTTAACACTCCCTCATACACAGTTACTCATTTCTCAGCTGTCAATCTTACTTTTAAGAATTTGATTAAATGGACCTCACAATAGAAGAAAAAGAACTCTGTGTGAATGGTTACCTACAATACAGAAATAATAATAACATGTTGCATTATGGGTGGTGTTATTGTCAAGGTTAACTTACTTGTCTCTTTATCATTATAGTAATATTCTTACTTATTAATCATGTTAATATTAACTTTTCAAACATTGTTATACCAAAGTCCGGATAAAACAAAATCTGTATGGAAATGGCTTATTTAACCTTGAAGTAAAGTTTTGAATTTAATGTATGTTTCCCCAAAAGTTTTTATGGTATTATTTTAACTGCTTTGTATTTGTTTTTCTAACTGAATGTTAAAATATGTTGTGAAGTGCTGTAATAATAGATAATTGAGAAGCTAATTTTCTGGCCGAGAAGACATAGTATTTAATTTCTTTTGCTTTTGTAATATGCATATCAGTCATTATATAATGGTCTCATATGTCAAATATAAATAATTCTTCTGTAAATGGAAAAGTAATGCTGCAACTTAAAAACCATATATGCATTTTTTTAAAGAGATACTCTTGTTGAAGGATATGTGCAGAATAAATGAATAACAGCTTTAATTATATTTGAATATGTCTTTGTTACTAAAATTCTATGATTAATTCTGACTTGAAACCATTGTAAGGTTGAGCGATATTTATATTTGAAAGGCGATAAGAATATGTCTTTCAATGTTTCTGAAATATATTAGATCCTATTTAACTTTTGAGGAGCGACTTCATGATCATTATTTAAAATACTGTAAAACAGATGACATCCATTTATAGATTTTATAGATTTTTATAGCTTTAAAACATATACTATTTATATTGGTGACGTATTTAATACGCAATTTAATTGTGACACGAACGAAGATCAAATAAACAGTCTAAACCATAATTTTCGAGACATTTTAACTATAAATGACATGGCAAACCTTGTCCATGATACAGCTCGAGTAGCAGCAACTACTGGCTCCCTTTTGATATCGTAGCAACTGTAAACCATTATACTTGTTGTTCAATAAGCGATCATTATTTCACATATACATATATCAAAGGTGTTAAATTTCTTCATTTAAAAAAAGTACATCAGTTTCTACATTTACCACATATATATCTACAACAACAAGACAGTTTGGATATATTTCTACAACAACCAGACAGGCTGGATATATATCTACAACAACCAGACATGCTGGATATATATCTGCAAAAACAAGACATGCTGGATATATGTCTACAGCAATCAGACATGCAGGATATATATCTACAATAACCAGACATGCTGGATATATGTCTACAACACCCAAACGTGCTGTATATAGGTCTACAGCAACCAGACATGCTGGATATATGTCTACAACAATCAGACATGCTTTATATTTGTCTAAAGCAACCAGATATGCTGTGTATATGTCTACAGCAACCAGAAATGAAGGATATATATCTACAACAACAAGACATGCAGGATATATGTCTACAACAAGCAGTCATGCTGAATATATGTCTACAACAACCAAACATGCTGTATATATGTCTACGACAACAAGACATGCTGGATATATGTCTACAACAACCAAACGTGCTGGATATATGTGTACAACAACCAAACGTGCTGGATATATATGTCTACAGCAACCTTACATGATGTTTATATGTCTACAACAACCAGACATGCTGTATTTAAGTCTATAACAACCAGACATGCTGGATATATGTCTACAGCAACCAGACATGCTGTATATATGTATAGAGCAACCAGACATTCTGGATATATGTCTACAACAACCAGAAATGCTGTACATATGTATAGAGCAACCAGACATTCTGAATATATGTCTACAACAGTCAGACATGTTGAATATATGTCAACAGCAACCACACATGCTGTATATATGTCTACAACAACAAGATATGCTGTATGTATGTCTACAACAATCAGACATGCTTGATATATGTCTACAACAAACAAACGTACTGGATATATGTCTACAACAACCATACATTTTGGATACATATATGTCTATAACAACCAGACATGCTGTATATTTGGCTAAAGTAACCAGACATGCAGTATATATGCTACAACAACCAGATATGCTGGGTATAGGTCTACAACAACTAGACAGGCTGTAAATATGTCTAGAGCAACCAGACATGCTGGATATATGTCTACAACAACCAGATATGCTATATATATATGTCAACAGCAACCACACATGCTGTATATATGTCTACAACGAAGACGTGCTAAATATATGTCTACAGAATACGTGCTGGATATATGTCTACAACAACCAGACAAGCTCTGTATATGTCTACAGTAACCAAACATGCTGGATATATGTCTGCAACAACCAGACATGCTGTATATATGTCTACAGCAATCAGAAGTCTACAACAACCAGACATGCTGTATATATGTCTACAGCAACCAGATATGTTGGATATATGTCTACAGCAAATAGATATGCTGTATATATGTCTACAATAACCAGACATGCTGAATATATGTCTACAGCAACAAATATGCTGGATATGTGTCTACACCAACCAGACATGCTGGATATATGTTTACAACAACCAGACATGCTGTTTATATGTCTACAATAACCAACCATGCTGGATATATGTCTACTACAGCCAGACATGTTGTATATATGTCTACAGCAACCAGACATGTTGTATATATGTCTACAACAACCAGACATGCTGTATATATGTCTACAGCTACCATACATGTTGGATATGTGCCTACAATTACCAGACATGTTGTATATATGTCTACAACAACCAGTCTTGCTGGATATATATTAACAACAACCAGACATGCTGGATATATGTCTACACCAACCAGACATGCTTGATATATGTCTACAACAACGAGACATGATGTATATATGTCTACAATAACCAGCCATGCTGGATATATATTTCTACTACAACCAGACATGCTGTATATATGTCTACAGCAACCAGACATGTTGTATATATATCTACAACAACCAGACATGCTGTATATATGTCTGCAGCTACCATACATGTTGGATATGTGTCTACAACAACCAGACATGTTGTATATATGTCTACAACAACCAGCCATGCTAGATATATATTAACAACAACCAGACATGCTGGATATATGTCTACAACAAACATACGTGCTGAATATATGACTAAAACAACCAGATATTTAGTATATTATATGTTTACACCAACCAGACATGCTGGATATATGTATACAGCAACAAGAATATTGTATATATGTCTACAATAACATGAAATGCTTGGTATATGTCTACAGCAACCAGACATGCTGGATATATATCTACAACAACCAAAGGTGCTGGATATATGTCTACAGCAACCAGACATGCTGGATATATGTCTACAGCAACCAGACATGTTGAATATATGTGTTCACTAACCAGACATGCTGGATATATGTTGAAAGCAACCAGACATCCGGGATATATGTGTACACCAACCAGAAATGCTCGATATATGTTAACAGCAACCAGACTGTTGTATATATGTCTACACCAGCCAGACATGTTTGATATATGTCTACAGCAACCAGACATGCTGGATTTATATGTACAACAACCAAACATGCTGGATATATGTCTACAACAACCAAACGTGCTGGATATATATCTACAACAACCAACCAGACATGCTGGATATATTTCTACAGCAACCAGACATGCTGGATATAAGTCTACAGCAACCAGACAAGCTGGATAGATGTCAACAACAACCAGACATGCTGGATATATATCTACAACAACCAAACATGCTGGATATATGTCTACAGCAACCAGACATGCTGGATATATGTCTAAAACAACCAGACATGCTGGATATATATCTACAACAACCAATCATGCTGGATAAATTTCTACAGCAAGCAGACATGCTGGATATATGTTTACAGCAACCAGAAATATTGGATATATGTCTACAGCAACCAGACATGTTGTATATATGTGTTCACTAACCAGAAATGCTGGATATATGTGTTCAACAACCAGGCATGCTGAATATATGTCTACAGCAACCAGACATGCTCGATATATGTCTACAGCAACCAGACATGTTGTATATATGTGTACACCAACCAGACATGCTGGATATATGTCTACAGCAACCAGACTGTTGTATATATGTCTACATCAACCAGACATGCTTGATATATGTCTACAGCTTCCAGTCATGCAGATTATATATCTTCATTAAACAGAAATGCTGGATATATGTCTACAGCATCCAGACATGCTGGATATATGTCAACAATTACCAAACATGCTGAATATATGTCTACAACTACCAAACATGCTGGATATGTATCTACAACAACCAGACATACTGGATATATATCTAAACCAACCAGACATACTGGATATATATCTACAACAACCAGACATGTTGAGATATGTCTACAACAACCAGACATGCTGGATATATGTCTACACTAACCAGACATGCTGGATATATATTTACAACAACCAGACATGTTGAGATATGTCTACAACAACCAGACATGCTGGATATATGTCTACATCAACCAGACATACTGGATATATATCTACAACAACCAGACATGTTGAGATATGTCTACAACAACCAGACATGCTGGATATATGTCTACACGAACCAGAAATGCTGGATATATATCAACAACAACCAGACATGTTGAGATATGTCTACAACAACCAGACATGCTGGAAATATGTCTACACCAACCAGACATGCTGGATATATATCTACAACTACCAGACATTCTGGATATATGTCTACAACGTCTGGACATGCTGAGATATGTCTACATCAATGATACATACATGTACTTGATATATGTCTACACCAACCAGACATGCTGGATATATGTCTACAACAACCGGACATGGTGGATATATGTCTACAATAACCGGATATGCTGTATAGACGTCTACAACAACCGGACATGCTGGGTATATGTTTACTGCAACCAGAAATGTTGGATATATGTCTACAGCAACCAGACATGTTGTATATATGTGTTAACCAACCAGAAATGCTGGATATATGTGTTCACCAACCAGGCATGTTGAATATATTTCTACAGCAACCAGACATGCTCGATATATGTCTACAGCAACCAGACATGTTGTATATATGTGTACACCAACCAGACATGCTGGATATATGTCTACAGAAACCAGACTGTTGTATATATGTCTACACCAACCAGACATGCTTGATATATGTCTACAGCTACCGGACATGCAGAATATATATCTACAACAACCAGACATGCTTGATATATGTCTACAGCATCCAGACATGCTGGATATATGTCTACACTAACCAAACATACTGGATATATGTCTACAGCTACCAGACATGCAGAATATATGTCAACAACTACCAAACATGCTGGATATATGTCAACAACTACCAAACGTGCTGGATATATATCTACAACAACCAGACATACTGGATATATATCTACAACAACCAGACATGTTGAGATATGTCTACAACAACCAGACATGCTGGATATATGTCTACATCAACCAGACATGCTGGATATATATCTACAACAACCAGACATGTTGAGATATGTCTACAACAATCAGACATGCTAGATATATGTCTACACCAACCAGACATGCTGGATATATATCTACAACTATCAGACATGCTGGATATATGTTTACAACAACCGGACATGCTGAGATATGTCTACATCAATCAGACATGCTAGATATATGTCTACACCAACCAGACATGCTGGATATATATCTACAACTGTCAGACATGCTGGATATATGTCTACAACAACCAGACATGCTGGAAATATGTCTACACCAACCAGACATGCTGGATATATATCTACAACTACCAGACATTCTGGATATATGTCTACAACGTCCGGACATGCTGAGATATGTCTACATCAATGATACATACATGTACTTGATATATGTCTACACCAACCAGACATGCTGGATATATGTCTACAACAACCGAACATGGTGGATATATGTCTAAAATAACCGGACATGCTGTATAGACGTCTACAACAACCGGACATGCTGGGTATATGTTTACTGCAACCAGAAATGTTGGATATATGTCTACAGCAACCAGACATGTTGTATATATGTGTTAACCAACCAGAAATGCTGGATATATGTGTTCACCAACCAGGCATGTTGAATATATGTCTACAGCAACCAGACATGCTCGCTATATGTCTACAGCAACCAGACATGTTGTATATATGTGTACACCAACCAGACATGCTGGATATATGTCTACAGAAACCAGACTATTGTATATATGTCTACACCAACCAGACATGCTTGATATATGTCTACAGCTACCAGACATGCAGAATATATATCTACAACAACCAGACATGCTTGATATATGTCTACAGCATCCAGACATGCTGGATATATGTCTACACTAACCAAACATGCTGGATATATGTCTACAGCTACCAGACATGCAGAATATATGTCAACAACTACCAAACATGCTGGATATATGTCAACAACTACCAAACGTGCTGGATATATATCTACAACAACCAGACATACTGGATATATATCTACAACAACCAGACATGTTGAGATATGTCTACAACAACCAGACATGCTGGATATATGTCTACATCAACCAGACATGCTGGATATATATCTACAACAACCAGACATGTTGAGATATGTCTACAACAATCAGACATGCTAGATATATGTCTACATCAACCAGACATGCTGGATATATATCTACAACTATCAGACATGCTGGATATATGTCTACAACAACCGGACATGCTGAGATATGTCTACATCAACGATGCATACTTGATATATGTCTACACCAACCAGACATGCTGGATATATGTCTACAACAACCGGACATGGTGGATATATGTCTACAATAACCGGACATGCTGTATAGACGTCTACAACAACCGGACATGCTGAGTATATGTCTGCAACAACCTGACATGTTGTATATAAGTCTAAAACAACCAGACATGCAGGATATATATCTGCAACAATCGGACATGTTGTATATATATCTACAAAAACAAGACATGCTGGATATATGTCTACAACAACCAGAAATGCTGTGTGTATATATATCATAAGACCTACTAGCATTTACGGGGTATTGGTCCATCTTAGACTTTTCTTGTGGGGTCTTTATAAATTGTGAGGTCTATATAGGACCTCGCAAAATAAGGCTCCTTAAAATTAATCATTTATTTTACTAGAGGTGAAATATGTGTAAAGTGCGCAATTAGGTTTTATATCAAAGTTGAAACTGAGTTGTTTCCCTTACACCATTGTCGCAATCGCCTATGCTCGACAGACCAAGGATGGCATAAACCCGGAGATATTCAGCATGCATATCAATGTATGCGGAATATCTCGGCATTTTTTTCCCCCGCTAAATATTGTCATTTAGGTTACGTTTACCGTCAAAGGCTTTATTTGGTACATTTAAATATGGAAAAAGATATAAAAGACACATTATAGTTGTCTTTAAACTTTTGTGGTAATATTACAAAAAAACTTTGGCGTATGAGATGTAAATTCTGCATTAGATTAATTATAAATTTATTCAACGTCGAAATTGCTCGTCCCTAATTGATTGTTATGAAGCGATAAACTAAACTAAACTCGTGAATTTTTATTACTCTTATAGAGTGACGTATGTGAATTTTATTTAAGCGAGTGAAATCTTTATTTCGCAATTGAATTCTAAGACACATAAGTATTTACGGGGTTTTGGTCTACAGAGCTTTCTTTTGGAAATTGGGATATGCCCAAGTCTTCGAGATCGGGCGCCATGTTCATACCAATTTTTATCAGATATTACAATAATACTTAATATCCAGATGGGTTTGTATACCCTATCAATGTAATAAAACATTTTTGAAAAATCAGGCGAAGTGGAAAAAACATGATTTTTGAATTGGGCAGTCACCGAATGTCGGCCTCTGTATAATAAGGTAAAAAGGCCCTTGTCTATATAAAATCCTTGTTTCGAGACTCTCATAAAAGGCGGGGTCTATATTGAACCCACCAATTGCTGCAACATCTACGCTTACGTTGTCGTATGTACCAAACATCCACAGGTCGGTCTCAGAAGGAAATAGTATATAAGATGAGTTACGAGGCATATATATATATATATATATATATGCCTCGTAACTCATCTTATATATATATGAAAGCACGCTATGGGTGATATGTTTACTAGTATCTATAAGTTTCTTTACTTAATTATGGGGCGTTCGACAAAACCCAGAAACAAGGTTTGAAATTTAAACCTCATAACTAACTAGTTGTCTTCGTAAATATATTTTTATCTGCAACATGGATTTTAATTTAGTTTTAGATCATCAAATAAAATCCTCAGAGGGACACTGTGCATTATCCAAAAAGGCAAATGACAAGGTCCTCAGGGGCTTTGATAGAGTGACGCGAGTTAATTTCTGTTAGGAAGGTTTCGAGTTCACGAGTGAATTTGATTTTTTTTCATGATTTTGTGCGTTTTACTTTTTGTCTGTTTCTACTGTGTCTTCGAGAAAGCAGGTATTATACAGGACCCCACAATTACTGCACTATCTAATCGCTATATTAACGCCTACGTTGTCGTATGTACCAAACATTCACTAGTCGGTCTCGGAAGGTGCCATCGAAGGCTAACAGACGATCATTTAACCTAACCACTGTTTCCTGGGATTAACCAGTACTCGAGCACACCCCATCTCCGTAAGTAACTGATAACTTTACCACTTGAATCGGTGGTGAGAGACAAATGATAATGAGACACAATGTCGTAAATCAGTCTCGGAAGGAAAAGATATACAATTGTATATAAGTTAAGTTACGAGGCATATATATGCGTATATATATAAAAGCAATATGTGTTATTATCCATAGAACATGAATAAAGTTGTTATTCATGTTTACCACTTGAATCGGTGGTGAGAGACGAATGACAATGAGAAACAATGTCGTATATCAGTCTCAGAAGGAAAAGATATACAGCTGTATATAAGTTGAGTTACGAGGCATATATATACGTATATATATATAAAAGCAATATGTGTTATATGTATATCTATATAATACCTAAGTATGGGTTGTTCGACACAACCCCGAAACCAGATTTGAAATTTTGACACTAACAATAGTTGTAGAGACACTTTCATCAATTTAATTTTATAGAAGGACATAACTATTGGTGTATTGTTGGGTTTAGGGGTTTGACCTAGGGATGGTATAGGAGGCACAATTAGAGTTCATTTAGAGGTTATTCTGATACCTAAACCCAGACTTAACTAAAAATTGTTATCTTTGAAAAAATATGTTTATGGGTCCTGGGTTAAGGTCTTTAAGGGCTTCCTATGCCAGGATAGTAAAAGTTACAGAGAGTTATCGGATTTTCTATGTCCTCAGGGATGGGCAACCTAAAACCAAGCCAAAAAAAAAATTTAAAAAAAAATCACCAGAAATATGGGTATATGAGAATATCCCAACCTCACAACACAAAGTTCCTAAAACTCGATTTAACAACGTAAATAGATTACACACACACACACATACACACACACACACACACACACACACATATATATATATATGAGTTGGATTAAATCTGAAGGTGCCATTATAAATGGAAAAAGACCAGGACGGTGATTTTTCTTTAAGTGGTCATGTTCAAAATGTTATATCTCAACATTGCGATGCTTGATCTTTAAAATCTCTTGAGGAATGAATGTATCTCATTCACTTAACAATTCTAGACCTTGACCTTGTTCTCCGCAATCAAGGTCAATCTTAGATATTCGTTCCAAACCAAGGGTAAAAAAGCGTTCAAATGATAAAAAAAAGTATATTTTAACTTCAGATCTCGCCTATAAAACTATAGAAATCCATAGAACATGAATAAAGGAACTTTTATGGAACATTTCAGAGAGATATGTTCATAAACGGCAAAGATATGAATGGTTTCCCGATTTTTTACGACTTTTTTTTAGGGACAAAATCACATAATGTAATGAATTTGGGGTCTTTCAGATGACCTTAAATGACCTTTTAGGTCATTTGGTCTAATATTTTTTATACAATGTTGAAGGGCTTGAATATATCTTTCCGAAAATGTATAGTTTTATAGCCTTGTGGCACGGCATAAGGCCTCTATGGAGGCTCGAACATGGTCAAAAATGGAAAAATCGGCAAAAAGGCGATTTTTTAAATCAGTAGTATAGAAAAGTATAAGTGATTTTTTATAGAGGTAAGAACAAACTGGCCTTTATTTGACGAGATCTAGCTAACAAAAACAAAATTCGACTCTGGGTCTTATATTCAATTTTTGCAAGTGCACGTGCTTCAAATTTATTAACAAAAGCTACTTTGTCAGGCTCGTCAAGACTTTTCCAATGATACCCAGTTTGAAAAAATCGGACCGGAAATGGCCATTGGCTCAGGTTCGATCCTTTTTTGGCCCTCCGGCTGACCATAGGTCAGTTGGGGTTAAGGTTCTACTGGCTAAACGGTTTGATATAGTCATATAGTTTAAAGACAGGGTGGCCACCTTAGTTCTAGGTCCCGGGAATGACCTTGACCGAGTGTCCTCGGGTCAGTGAGGTACGGCAACCTTAATATCTATTCAATACCTGTCCAACAACACCAAGATCATCAAATTCCGACAAGAATTGGCCTCTAGAGAGTGGTTTGAACATGGCACCTAAATTTGCCAAAATGGGTTGAATTGCACGGGTATGCACGGGGCGCGTTTCTGACTAAATAGAGACAGATAGCTTATTACTCTAAGCACAACACAACCAAAGTTCGAGGCCCGCTGGCGAACCCTGGTGGCCATTTTTTCTAAAAAATAATTATACCAACCTCAAGAGCTATTCAATACCTGTCGACTTCTGTGTCCGGGTTAAAAATGTCATAAGAATGACGTCTGTATTTATTATTGAGTTTGAGTTTTTATTATTGAGTTTTTATTATTGAGTTTTTATTATTGAGTTTAAGTGGGTTTTTTTTAATTATTGAGTTTTTATTATTGGGTTGAATTTTTTTTATTATTGGGTTTTTATTATTGAGTTTAACTTTTTTATTATTGACTTTTTATTATTGGGTTTGATTTTTTTATTATTGATTTTTTGTTATTGAGTTTAACTTTTTTTATTATCGTGTTTGAGTATATTATTGAGTTTTTATTATTGATTGTAAGATTTTTTTATTATTTAAGTTGAGTTTTTATTATTGAGTTTAATTTTTTTTTATTGATTTTTTATTATTGAGTTTAAGTTTTCTTTATATTATTGAGTTTGAGTTTTTATTATTGGGTTTAAGTTTTTTGCTATTGAGTTTAAGTTTTTTGCTATTGAGTTTGATTTTTTATGATTGAGTTTTTATTTCTGAGTTTTTATTATTGAGTTTAAGTTTTGTTTTATTATTGAGTTTGAGTTTTTATTATTGAGTTTAATTTTTTTTAATTCATTTTTTATTATTGAGTTTAAGTTTTCTTTTTATTATTGAGTTTGAGTTTTTATTATTGGGTTTAAGTTTTTTGCTATTGAGTTTAAGTTTTTTGCTATTGAGTTTGATTTTTTATGATTGAGTTTTTTTTTCTGAGTTTTTATTATTGAGTTTGAGTGTTTGAGTTTTTATTATTGAGTTTAAGTTTTGTTTTATTATTGAGTTTGAGTTTTTATTATTGAGTTTAAGTTTTTTTAATTGATTTTTTATTATTGAGTTTAAGTTTTCTTTTTATTATTGAGTTTGATTTTTTATTATTGGGTTGAAGTTTTTTGCTATTGAGTTTGATTTTTTATGTTTGATTTTTTATTTCTGAGTTTTTATTATTGAGTTTGAGTTTTTATTATTGAGTTTAAGTTTTGTTTTATTATTGAAGTTGAGTTTTTATTATTGCGTTTAAGTTTTTTTTATTGATTTTTTATTGAGTTTAATTTTTTTTATTATCGAGTTTGAGTTTATTTTTGAGTTTGAGTTTTTATTATTGAGTTTTTATGATTGAGTTTAAGTTTTGATTTATTATTGAGGTTGAGTTTAACTTTTTTTATTATCGAGTTTGAGTTTATTATTGAGTTTGATTTTTTATTATTGAGTTTTTATTATTGATTTTAAGTTTTTTTTATTATTGAGTTTTTATTATTGAGTTTAAGTTTTCTTTTCATTATTGAGTTTGAGTTTTTATTATTGGGTTTGAGTTTTTATTATTGGGTTTAAGTTGTTTTGTTATTGAGTTTGAGTTTTTATGACTGAGTTTTTATTTCTGTGTTTTTATTATTGAGTTTGAGTTTTTATTATTGAGTTTAAGTTTTGTTTTATTATTGAGGTTGAGTTTTTATTTAAGTTTTTTTTAATGATTTTTTATTGATTTTTTATTATTGAGTTTGAGTTTTTATTATTGAGTTTGTTTTTTATTATTGGGTTTAAGTTTTTTGTTATTGAGTTTTTATTATTGATTTTAAGTTTTCTTTTCATTATTGAGTTTTTATTATTGAGTTTAAGTTGTTTTGTTATTGAGTTTGAGTTTTTATTATTGAGTTTAAGTTTTGTTTCATTATTGAGGTTGAGTTTTTATTTAAGTTTTATTTTAATGATTTTTTATTATTGATTTTTTATTATTGAGTTTGTTTTTTTATTATTGGGTTTAAGTTTTTTGTTATTGAGTTTTTATTATTGATTTTAAGGTTTTTTTATTATTGAGTTTTTATTATTGAGTTTAAGTTTATATTATTGAGTTGAAGTTTTTATTATTGAATTTGAGTTTTTTATTATCGAGTTTGAGTTTATATTGTTGATATAATGATATAATGAATTTCATTTTAAAAAACAACAAAGACTAATTAATTAAATAATGAATTTTATTTAGAAACCAACAAATACAAATTAATTAAATAATGAATTTCATTTAGAAATAAACAAAGACCAAAGCTTTAATGAGATAATGAATTTTATTTAAAAAAAAAACAACAAAGACCAATTAATTGAATAATGAATTTCATTTCAAACTAAACAAAGACCAAAGCTTTAATGAGATAATGAATTTCATTTAGAAATAAACAAAGACCAAATCTCTAATTAAATCATTAATTTTATTTTAAAAAACAACAAAGACCAATTATTAATGAATTTTATTTAGAAATAAACAAGGACCAATTAATTAAAAAATGAATTTCATTTAAAAATAAACAAAGACCAAAGCTTTAATTATATAATGAATTTCATTTTAAAAAACAACAAAGACCAATTAATCAAAATAATGTATTACATTTAAAAATAAACAAAGACCAAAGCTTTAATTAGATAATGAATTTCATTTAGAAATAAACAGAGATCAAAACTCTAATTAGATCATTAATTTTATTTTAAAAAAACAACAAAGACCAATTAATTAAATTATGAATTTCATTTCATAAAAAACAAAGACTTTAATGAATTTTATTTTAAAAAAAAAATTGCAATTATTTAATTAAAAATTTAGAAAGACCACTTAATTAGATAATGAATTTCATTTAAAAATAAACAAAGACCAAAGCTTTAATTAGATAATGAATTTCATTTAGAAAGAAACAAAGACCAAAACTCTAATTAGATCATTAATTTTATTTTAAAAAACAACAAAGACCAATTAATTAAATTATGAATTTCATTTAGAAATAAACAAAGACCAAAACTCTAATTAGATAATGAATTTTATTTAAAAAAACAAAGACCAATTAATTACCGGTAGTTAATGAATTTCATTTCAAAATAAACAAAGACCAAAGCTCTTATAGGATTATGTATTTTATTTTAAAAAATAAAGACCAACTCATTAAATGATTAAATGCATTTAAAAATAAACAGACCAAATAATTAAAAAATAATTTTATTTCAAATTTTACAGACTAAATTATTTAATAATTTTATTTAAAATTCAACAAAGACTAAATAATTAATGAATTATATAAAAACTAACAATGACCAAAGCTGTAATGAGATGAATTTTATTTAAAAAACACAAAAAAACAAAGTCCAATTAATTAAATAATTAATTTTGTTTAAAATCTAACAAAGACCAAATAATTAAAACTTAAAAGCACAAGACAATAATTAAATATTTAATAATACTGTAGTTTTAATACATTGCAAAATATTTTATCCAAGTACAAATTTCTTTCAATATGAAGCATATTTCAAATACTGCAACTTTATAAATGTTAACTATGTACAAAACTATATACACTGGTACACTTCCATCCTACTTCAAACATGTTGCTTGCAAAATATTTTTGTTTTTTGAAGAAATTAAATAAAACAACCAATACGTCTAACAAAAGCCTACAAAAAATCCACGTATACCAGTAAATGTGCCCTAAACACAAAATTATACAACATTTCTGTTGGTTCCCTTTACGAAAATATAATAAGCCCATTAATAGATGTTATATTTTGCATGTAAAATCATTTGTCAACTTCACTTAATTTTGGTTAGGTGAGTAGAGGTTTGGATTCAGAGCATGCTACATATAGATATATGTATTTGAAGTATATAGGTCACAAGTCAAATATGTCTGTATATATAGGTCAAATTAAATTATCTGTATATATAGGTCATATAAGTTATCTGTATATATAGGTCCTGTAAGATCATGTAAGGTCATAAGGTCGTATACATTAATTAATATTTGTTAATTTCTGAATCCGCACCCAGCAATGCAAGCTTGCATGTTAGATGCATGTTATGCATGTTAGATGGATGTTACAAGTTAAGTGTTAGTTTTTTTTCTTATTAGCAGTAAGAAAAGTTGACAGTGATCATTCATGCATAAAAACTTATTCTAAACTGAAACGTTCCCAATTTCTATAAAAAAAACCCCTAGTAGGCCAATTTCTTCCCCTACTTAATTTAAATAAAGTTATCTTATTTTGTAAAATATTCAAATATCAAATCCTTGCATTCTATTACAGGATTAAAATTAATTAATGTGTTGGTGAGATAATTTAAGTAATATGTGTAGCATGTATGTTTCATAGTAGATCTATGTTATGAATACAAACATTTAAATACTTGCAACAATGATAATAAAAACTCATTTGATCATGCTTGAATGACTTAATCTACCATGAGGCCCTAATTGGATCATTTTCAAAACATAACAAACTAAATTTCAAAATTTCATACTAACACTGTAATCAATGATTTGTGAATATTGTCACTGAAAAATATATAATGAATATATTTCAGTCATACACAGGAATAACATCATTGTATAACTAGTGATATTTGGCGCCTTAACGTCACTAGTTTTACAATATCTCAAAAAAATATATATAAAGTATATATATTATATATTATATAAAACAAATTATTTTATGTACATACTTTATTTAAATATATTTTAAACAATATAAAATTTACAGTTTGATACAGTAAATGAAGTGAAAATATTTGTTGAAATAGAGCACACTATAAATCCATTTTCATTAGTGTTTTAAATGCATTTTTCATTGAGTTGTATTTTTATCATTTATAATAAATCATTGAAATTAACTTGCTTTGGTTAATAATTATTTTAATCAATTGATTTATTTTAATTAATCAACTAAAGCATTAATAATAATCTAAAGATCTGAATATTTGGAAATTTTAACAATTTTTTTCTTCAAAGAAATTGTTTAAATGAACAATACGTCACAGTACGTCAACACATAAATGTTTCCGTGTGAAATTAATGAACATCTGTATATAATAGATTGATTGAATATTTAGCGTCAATGTTTTGCCATCAAGGGATAAAAGATGATCAGTTAACTTAACCGCTGTTTCCTGGGATCCTGAAAGGTTAACCAGTACTCGAGCACACCCAATCTCCACAAGTATTTGATAACTTCCCCACTTGAATCAATGGTGAGAGATGAGACATTATTTCGTATATCAACCATCATGGAGACTGATGCCAGGCAGGAGTATATAATATATGCCAAAATCAAAAAAAATATTGAATTAAAATCTGTCCAATATATATTTTAGAATAAAAAGAATTTCATCTACAGCATTTTTTTACACAAGCAACAATGTCTTATTTACTCAATTTAAAAAAAATAATCATTTGAGTGTCTTTAATACTTTCATCTAATGTTATTGTTAATTCTATTATTCTAGCCATCACTCCCATGGCACCACAACACCAACACAAATGATGATTATTATTTACAGATGGATTTTAGTTACAATGAAAATGCATTTATCTGACCCTGATGAAAGACATAATAAATGTATCACAATTTCAATTCTCATAATTATATAATGAATTAAAATTTCCTCTGCACAACCAAATGACTAATTAAATTCATCAAAGATCATTTTCAACTCAAATTCAGTCATTTCAATTTTATTAAATATCTACTTAACACTATAATTGTATTAAAACTGACTAAAATAGTTTTAAACAGTTTTGTTTTAGTGTTGCTTTTGACAATTTTCAGTCATATTGCAACAGTGTCTGCTTGAGACAGTATTCTGAGTGCTGCCACACTTGAATATCATGAAACAGACACAGGGTCGACACCCCACCCAGTCGCATACTGAAACTGGGCCAACAAGACCTAGACCTATCCTCTAAATGCTGAGCACCAAGTGAGGAAGCTTATATTACCACTTTTCATGATTTTGGTATGACCCGGTCGGGGATTGAACCCATGACCTTCTGCATGCAAGGTGGGCGCTCTACCATTAGACAACACTACCGTGTTTTTTTAAACAAATCCTGAAAATGTTCAATTTCAAGTTGAATTTAAGGTCAGATGAATTTATTAGGCAGATGAAGATTAAATTATGACATACTGGTGCCCGTTTCACATTCTGTATTTAATTGTAACAACATACTGGTGCCCGTTTCACATTCTGTACCAAATCTTTGTTATTTGAAATAATTTATACTTAAATAGTTAAAACTCGATTGTAAAGAGTTTTTATGAATCCATTTCTTGGGTACAACCAATACTGAATGTTGTTTTGGAGAGACCATATGACCAAACCTGGGTTCGAATCCCACAATCTACTGTAGCACAATCATGCCAACTATGTTTTTATTGACAAAGATTGCATGCTGCCAGTACCAGTGCCAAACACCAGACATGTGGAGGGGGCAGCCATGTGTACATTTCACAAGATATTGTAAAATACATATTTAATACAGTGCTTCCACATACTGAACAATGCAGATTATAAGGAATGTTATAAATAATTTGCTTATTGTTTTTGAAGGCTTGCTTTTTAATTGATTCCTATTTTAAAAAATATATATATAAATAATCAAATAATTGTCTTCAATAAAACTGTTCCTAATGATTATTAAAATATGTATACAATTAATTAATGCTACTCTGATACTCTAGACAAATTTAGCTATTCTCAGAAATAGCATATAAAAACTATTCAAAATGATCTTATTTTTTTAGAATTAGAGATCTGTAAAATTGTATATAAAACTGTTTTAATATGATTGATTGAATATTAAGCATACTTTTTATGCCGTCGAGGGCTAACAGACGATCTGTTAACCTAACCATTGTTTCCTGGGATCCTGAAAGGTTAACCAGTACTTGAGCACACCCCATCTCCACAAGCAAATGATAACTTTCTCACTTGAATCAGTGAATCAGACGAATGATAATGAGACACAATGTCGTATATCAATCATCACTAAGACTGTTTTTTATAGTTCTGTCCAAAATATGTAGAAATGTTTTATTCACAAATCAAGTTTAATTGAGAACAAAAAAAGATATTGAAGGTAAGGGGGGAAAAATCATGATAATGGTGATTTGGTTCATTTACATAATTATTCACCAAAACCCATTTTATCTGTACTAGATTGTCATTAATAATAATTATTCATAAATACATCATTTGAATAATTCATTTATGTCCCTAACAAAATTTCTGTGAATTAAGAAAGGAATTATTTATCAAGAAACAATTTTGCAATATAAGCAAGTTCTTTTTCAATAAAAGTACAAATTCAGCTATCAATAAAGCGAAATTTTGCTTATTATTACCTCCCTATATAAATAAAAATTGGGTCAGTAGTTTTTTTATCATTAATATTATATCAATTATTTATCAAAACCTTATTTAAATTTATTTATGCCAATAACATTTGTCTGTGAATTTACAATAGAATATTTATCAAGAAACAAGTTTGCAATACTAGCAAGTTGTTTTTTTTATATAAAATTATAATTTCAGTTACCAATAAAGGGAAATAATTCAATTTTTTATTACTTCCCTTTATAAATAGATATTTGGATACTGGTAAAAAAAACGATACAGACTTGTTTGTAAATGTATATTAACATATACAATTAAAGATAATAAACAATTTAACCCAATCTTATTTTTCTCTAAAATCTGTTAACAAAATTGAATTTGTTTTGAATATTTTGTTTATGCCATTTTTTTGTTAACTTGGAATAATTTGTGATATTTTTTTTTTTTTTTTTAATTTTTATATGAAAAATAATTATTATAATCAATGTTTTGAGTTTAAATCAAATTTAAAGATCAAGTCTGTTTGTAGTTTTTCATATTTACATTACTCAATATATTTTTTTGTAAAATATTTGGATTTATTTTTAAAAAAATAAAGAAAAATAACAAATAAAAGTTATCATTATTTTGGTAAATGTTTCGAAAAAGGGCAGTGACTGTCACAAAACTTAATAAATGTGAAAAAATCAACTTCCAATCACTACTCCACCAACAAGTCACTAAATTCTTAATACGAAACACTTCTTAGTTTTCTGTCTTTAAAATTTACAGTTTGCAAAATGGAAAATATAATATTTAACAGAATGTTGAAAATTGATGGCTATGTTATTAATCATGATAATCTAGATTTTACATAAGGTAATTTTGATACAGACAATTTATTTTCATTAAAATATGCATGTGGGTGCCCATTCAATTACTTATTCTAAAGTTGTGGAAGCACTTTACAATTTTTTATCACAACATAAATCTGAATATATATATACATGTAAATTTGACAAGGACCATGCTCTTTATTAATTATACTGAATTAAAATTCAAACTGTTCTGTTGACAACTATACAAAAGTTAATCTAGACTGTTTCCTGAAATTTATAAAAAAAAAAAAGTATGAAAATAGTTTTCATGTTTTGGGATTTGTACTAATTTATTTAAGATCAACTGTGATGAAAGCTCAGAGCTTATATGAACCTCGCTCGAGTCCAGTACTTAATGTTGTAATACCAGAAACATCTGGTCGAGTTCGGGATCGAACCCATAACCTCTATCAAAGTTTGAGAAGTACATTTAAAAACAATGTCAACTGTAAGCGTCCTGTTGTTGGAGGTCTCCATATTTGCCGGCACTATTCGTCCGATACTGTGAAAAGACCATTTTTACAATTATGCTTACTTTAAATTGGATATGTCATTAATATAATAAAATATAATGTGAAAGGCCAGACCTGGTTAGCTCAATCAGTAGCGCCTAACTCAATCCAGCGGTTGCAAGTTCGAATCCCCGCTCGGCCAGTGTCTGTGATGATTGATATACGACTACAACAAAAAGCTTGCTACAAGAATAGCTCAACTGAGCTATGCTCAAAATGAGCTTAAAAACATAGTTTAAATAAAATACATTTTTGTAAAATTTCATTGTTATATATCAATGCAGTTGCGTGTTCGAGCCCAGTGCGCTTAAAATATTTAATATGAGAACGTCTCTTGTCAGTTACTTGCATAACAAGGATGCTGGACTTGGATCCAAGGTCTTTCTTAGCCAATTTAACCAGACGCAATATATGAGACAGGATTTGTTGAAATTAGGCAAATATAAGTTGAATATTTAAGTAAATGATCTATCAATTTATATTAAATTGGGATAACCTAACGGTTTGTTACTGCACAGTTAAACAATTCATTTTTGTGTCAATTTACCTGTTATCTGCTGTCGGTAGTCTCAGCTGCTCTTCAACAAATCTTGTACATGCACCATGGGTACAAACTGTCTCTGAAAATGAATAAAAGCTTGTGCAAGTAGCCATCTTTTTATTAACAGTAAATGTTGTGCCCCTTGGAAACTATTTAGACTTTTCAATTAAAGTAACATGATAGCCAAAGTTCAATGTATTTATATATTTTTTAACTGGAAATCAACCAAATACTTATATAATTACTTATGTCTGTATGTGTGGTGCATGTGTGAATAAAGGGACTTTATACATAGCTCTGATTTCTAAAATTCTAAAACTTATTTTTTAAAAATAAGGAATGAAATAAAAAATGTAAAATTTATTTAATTTCAAGTGCCAAATGATACACATTATTCATTACATTTCAGAACTATGTATAGATGAGGGGATACGTCTGTACGTTTATAATACATATACAATGTATATGTGTAAAGACCACGTACAATTACAAGGCGCAGATCTTTTTGAGAAGAGTGCCTCTTGTACAACGTATTTATAATAAAGCAGGCCAAAAGATAGGTTCATAAAAAGCCTAATAATTGTTTAAAGTGTTGAGCAATGCCAATTTAGTAAACAATGATATTTCCTTGATAGTTTTAGCATTTCACAAACTGTTTCGAAATAAAAATAAAATAAGATATTCTTTAAGTGGATAATTATGACCATATTTTTATGTTATAAAGACTTTTTCTATCTTTTGAATTTTCAATCAGTTCTTTTTTATATTTTAGTTAATTTCATGTTTTTTTTTAATGTATTTTTTTTAATGTAATTATTTAAAGTAATTTTGTTTATTTTTAAAGAGTTTATGGATAATTCAGAGTTTGTATTTAATTATTGTAATCTAATTAGTTTTATATTTATATTATTATTATAAGTACGAGTGCTATGTGTTTATATGAATATCTGCTTATGATTTTATGATTTATTATTTATGAGTATCATTTTATGTTTTTTTTATATGAGTTTCTCTTATACAATTAAGTATGTTTAATTATATATAATTTGTAGGATTTTATTATGTATTCATTTTATAACATTACACGTTTATATATTTAGAAATTAATTTGGAACTTATATGAGTATTTTTTTTGTAGGATTTTGAGCGTCTGTTTGATAGAGTTTTATTATCTATGCAAGTTTATATGATCAAATATATTTGCACTTTATATGAGAATTTAAAGGTTTTCGAGGATTTATTACATGCAATTTATAATCATATATGAATTTATGATGTATTATATTTATATGAGTATCTGATTTATCTAACTATACAAGCATTTTATATGATTATATTAGTATCTGTCTTATATAATTATATGAGTATCTTTTTTATGTGATTATCAGAATATCTGATTTATATAATTATGTTTCTGTTTTATATAATTATGTGAGTATGTTTTATATAATTATGTGAGTATCTGTTTTATATGACGATCAGAGTATCTATTTTATATAATTATGTGAATATCTGTTTTGTATAATTACCGGTATGTGAGTATCTGCTTTATATAGTTATGTGAGTATCCGTTTTATATGATTATCAGAGTATCTGTTTTATATAATTATATGAGTATCTATTTTATATAATTATGTGACTATCTGTTTTATATAATTATGTGAGTATCTGTTTTATATGATTATCACAGTATCTGTGTTATATAATTATATGAGTATCTGTTTTATATAATTATGTGAGTATCTTTTTTATATGGTTATCAGAGTATCTGTTTTATATAATTATGTGAGTATCTGTTTTATATGATTATCACAGTATCTGTTTTATATAAGTATGTGAGTATCTGTTTTATATAATTATGTGAGTATCTTTTTTATATGGTTATCAGAGTATCTGTTTTATATAATTATATGAGTATCTATTTTATATGATTATAATAGTATCTGTTTTATATAATTATATGAGTATCTAATTTATATAATTTTGTGAGTATCTGTTTTATATAATTATGTGAGTATCTGTTTTTTATGATTATCAGAGTATCTGTTTTATATAATTATATGTGTAAATATTTTATATAATTTTGTGGGTATCTATTTTATATGATTATATGAGTATCTATTTTATATGATTATCAGAGTATCTGTTTTATATAATTATATGAGTATCTATTTTATATAATTATGTGACTATCTGTTTTATATAATTATGTGAGTATCTGTTTTATATGATTATCACAGTATCTGTTTTATATAAGTATGTGAGTATCTGTTTTATATAATTATGTGAGTATCTTTTTTATATGGTTATCAGAGTATCTGTTTTATATAATTATATGAGTATCTATTTTATATGATTATAATAGTATCTGTTTTATATAATTATATGAGTATCTAATTTATATAATTTTGTGAGTATCTGTTTTATATAATTATGTGAGTATCTGTTTTTTATGATTATCAGAGTATCTGTTTTATATAATTATATGTGTAAATATTTTATATAATTTTGTGGGTATCTATTTTATATGATTATATGAGTATCTATTTTATATGATTATCAGAGTATCTGTTTTATATAATTATATGAGTATCTATTTTATATAATTATGTGACTATCTGTTTTATATAATTATGTGAGTATCTGTTTTATATGATTATCACAGTATCTGTTTTATGTAATTATATGAGTATCTGTTTTATATAATTATGTGAGTATCTTTTTTATATGGTTATCAGAGTATCTGTTTTATATAATTATGTGACTATCTGTTTTATATAATTATGTGAGTATCTGTTTTATATGATTATCACAGTATCTGTTTTATATAATTATGTGAGTATCTGTTTTATATAATTATGTGAGTAGTTTTTTTATATGGTTATCAGAGTATCTGTTTTATATAATTATGTGAGTATGTATTTTATATGATTATAAGAGTATCTGTTTTATATAATTATATGAGTATCTAATTTATATAATTTTGTGAGTATCTGTTTTATATAATTATGTGAGTATCTGTTTTTTATGATTATCAGAGTATCTGTTTTATATAATTATATGTGTAAATATTTTATATAATTTTGTGGGTATCTATTTTATATGATTATATGAGTATCTATTTTATATGATTATCAGAGTATCTATTCCATATAATAATATGAGTATCTGTTGAGTATCTGTTTTATATAATAATATGAGTAACTATTTTATATGATTATCAGAGTATCTATTTTATATAATTATGTGACTATCTGTTTTACATAGTTATATGAGTATCTGTTTTATATAATTATATGAGTATCTGTTTAATATAATTATGTGAGTATCTATTTTTTATGACTATATGAGTATCTATTTTATATGATTATCAGAGTATATGCTTTATATAATTATATGAGTATCTATTTTATATCATTTTGTGAGTATCTATTTTATATGACTATATGAGTATCTATTTTATATGATTATCAGAGTATCTATTTTATATAATTATGTGAATATCTGTTTTACATAATTATATGAGTATATTTTTTATATAATTATATGAGTATTTTTTATATAATTATGTGAGTATCTTTTTATATGTTTATCAGAGTATCTGTTTTATATAATTATATGTGTATATATTTTATATAATTGTCTGAGTATCTTTTTTATATGACTATATGAGTATCTATTTTATATGATTATCAGAATATCTATTTTATATAATTATATGAGTATCTGTTTTATATAATTATATGAGTATCTGTTTTATATGATTATCAGAGTATATGTTTAATATAATTATATGAGTATCTATTTTATATAACTTTGTGAGTATCTATTTTATATGACTATATGAGTATCTATTTTATATGATTATCAGAGTATATATTTTATATAATTATGTGATTATCTGTTTTACATAATTATATGAGTATCTGTTTAATATAATTGTGTGAGTATCTGTTTTATATAATTATATGAGTATCTATTTTATATGATTTTGTGAGTATCTTTTTATATGAGTATATGAGTATCTATTTTATATGACTGTCAGATTATCTATTTTATATAATTATGTGAGTATATGATTTATATAATTATATGAGTATCTGTTTTATGATTATATGAACATGAGTATCTGTTTTATATGTGCAATAAGTACATTTTATATTAAGATATGAATTATTTTTGTATTATAAATTATATGAATATATGATTATACAATTAAAACTAAGGATAGTATATAAGTTTATTGTAAATAAATTTACTATTTTAAATTATAAAAGCTACAAATACTTAAATACTAACTTGCATGAACAGACAAATCCCCTTTTACATTTTTTTCTATTTATTCACAGAAGATGCTCCTTAAAACTGAATCGCATGTTAGTTAATAACAACAGTGAAAATATTATATCAGTCAGTGTTAATTGTTAAATGCGCATTAGTTTGCGTAAGCAGCAGGTCAATTCAAGAAGCCTTTCTGTGATTAATAACTGGCATAGATTTATCAATTAAACAAACCCCATGCATTGAAATATTAGATATATCCAGTCTATTCAATACAAATACAACTGCACAAAAACTATTATATACTATACAACTATTTATAATACTAGCAGTTTATAATTCTTGTACAACTTGCATTACTTTTAATAATAAATGTCCACTAAAATCAATAATAAAATAATAACAATTGTATTCATATTCATAATAATAACTCTATATTCTAGTAAAAGTTGTTAAACCATTAATTTTGTATATGTGCCATTTAACCCTACTAAACTGATTTTCTATGTTTTTGTTAACCTTAAGTGAATGTATATTGTTTTATTTACCCTAACTGAATATATGTCATTTTATTTGCCTTAACTGAATGTATATTGTTTTATTTACCCTAACTGAATGTTTGTTCATTTATTTATCTTAACTGAATGTATATTGTTTTATTTACCCTTACTGAATGTATGTCAATTTATTTGCCTTAACTTAATGTGTATGGTTTTATTTACCTTATATGAATGTATATTGTGTTATTAACCCTAACTGAATGTATCTCGTTTTATTTACCCTAACTGAATGTATGTTCATTTATTTACCTTAACTGAATGTATATTGTTTTATTTACCCTAACTGAATATATAGTTTTATTAGCCCTAACTGAATGTATATTGTTTTATTTACCTTAACTGAATGTATATTGTTTTATTTACTCTTAACTGAATGTATATAGTTTTATTTACCCTAACAGAATGCATGTCATTTTATTTGCCTTAACTGAATGTATATTGTTTTATTTACCCTAACTGAATGTTTGTTCATTTATTTATCTTAACTGAATGTATATTGTTTTATTTACCCTAACTGAATGTATGTCAATTTATTTGCCTTAACTGAATGTGTATGGTTTTATTTACCTTATATGAATGTATATTGTTTTATTAACCCTAACTGAATGTATCTCGTTTTATTTACCCTAACTGAATGTATGTTCATTTATTTACCCTAACTGAATATATAGTTTTATTTACCCTAACTGAATGTATATTGTTTTATTTACCTTAACTGAATGTATATTGTTTTATTTACTCTAACTGAATGTTTGTTCCTTTATTTATCTTAACTGAATGTATATTGTTTTATTTACACTAACTGAATGTATGTCAATTTATTTGCCTTAACTGAATGTGTATGGTTTTATTTACCTTATATGAATGTATATTGTTTTATTAACCCTAACTGAATGTATCTCGTTTTATTTACCCTAACTGAATGTATGTTCATTTATTTACCTTAACTGAATGTATATTGTTTTATTTACCCTAACTGAATATATAGTTTTATTAACCCTAACTGAATGTATATCGTTTTATTTACCCTAACTGAATGTATGTTAATTTATTTACCTTATCTGTATGTATATTGTTTTATTTACTCTTAACTGAATGTATATAGTTTTATTTACTCTAACTGAATGTATTTTGTTTTATTTACCTTAACTGAATGTATATTGTTTGATTCACCCTTACTGAATGTATGTTCATTTATTTACCTTAACTGAATGTATATTGTTTTATTTACCCTAACTGAATATATAGTTTTATTAACCCTAACTGAATGTATGTTAATTTATTTACCTTATCTGTATGTATATTGGTTTATTAACCCTAACTGAATGTATATTGTTTTATTAACCCTAACTGAGTGTATATTGTTTTATTTACCCTAACTGAATGTATGTTCATGTATGTACCTTAACTAAATGAATATTGTTTTATTTACTCTAACTGAATGTATTTTGTTTTATTTACCTTAACTGAATGTATATTGTTTTATTTACCCTAACTGAATGTATGTTCATTTATTTACCTTAACTGAATGTATATTGTTTTATTTACCCTAACTGAATGTATATTGTTTTATTAACCCTAACTGAATGTATGTTAATTTATTTACCTTATCTGTATGTATATTGGTTTATTAACCCTAACTGAATATATATTGTTTTATTTACCCTAACTGAATGTATGTTCATTTATGTACCTTAACTAAATGAATATTGTTTTATTTACTCTCAACTGAATGTATATTGTTTTATTTACCTTAACTGAATGTATATTGTTTTATTTACCCTAACTGAATGTATGTTCATTTATTTACCTTAAATGAATGTATATTGTTTTATTTACCCTTACTGAATGTATATTGTTTTATTAACCTTAACTGAATGTATATTGTTTTATTTACCCTAACTGAATGTATGTTCATTTATGTACCTTAACTAAATGTATATTGTTTTATTTACTCTAACTGAATGTATATTGTTTTGTTTACCCTTATTGAATGTATATTGTTTTATTAACCCTAACTGAATGTATGTTCATTTATGTACCTTAACTAAATGTATATTGTTTTATTTACTCTAACTGAATGTATATTGTTTTATTTACCTTAACTGAATGTATATTGTTTTAATTACCCTAACTGAATGTATGTTCATTTATTTACCTTAACTGAATGTATATTATTTTATTTACCCTTACTGAATGTATATTGTTTTATTAACCTTAACTGAATGATTATTGTTTTATCTACCCTAACTGAATGTATAAGGTTTTATTTACCTTAACTGAATGTATATTGTTTGATTCACCCTTAATGAATGTATGTTCATTTATTTACCTTATTTAGAAGTATATTGTTTTAATTGCCCTTACTGAATGTATATTGTTTTATGTATCTTATTTGGATGTATATTGTTCCATTTACCCTAACTGATTGTATTGTGTTTTAATTGCCTTAACTGAATATTTATTGTTTTACTTAAGCTAGCTGAATGTATAATCTTTAATTGCCTTATCTGAATGTATATTGTTTTTATTGCCTTAACTGAATGTATTTTGTTTTATATACCAAACTGAATGTATATTCTTTAATTCCCTTATCTGAATGTATATTGTTTTATTTGCCTTAACTGAATGTTTTTGTTTAATTGTTTATTATGATTGTATCTATTTTATTAACCCAATCAGTGAGTATATTTTAATTGCTCTAGTTATTTTTACATGTTAATTGCCCATATTGTATATGTTTTAATTATTCAAATTACTAACTATATTGCCACAATTATTTTTATGTGTCTGATATTTTATCTTATACTGAATGTTTTATTTGTTCAAAATTTAGTGATTTTATTGTCTTAAATTATTTTATAACTTATCCTAGCTGTTTATTTACTTTATATTATTTAATATTTTAATTGTCTTAATTATTTTATTTGTTATTTATCCTAATTATCTGTGTCATTATCCACTTAATTAATATTCTTGCACATTTTAGAAATCTTTGATTACAAAAAAAAATAAAAATTACGAACTCATTACATTGCTCAAAAATGTAAAAGATTGATTTCCAGATTAATATATATTTTATATATTTATATATATTTTAAATAGTCCAAGGGACATAACTTCACATGAAAGAAACAAGATTCATATTGACAATTACTAATTTGAATTGTTACTTTATAAAAAAGTTCAAAACCAACTAGCACAGCCCCCTGAAACAGGTAGCACCAGTCTTAAAGATGCACATACTACAGTAGAATAGAAACATGTGCTGGGAGTAGAAATAGTTGTTATTATTTAATGTTAATTAACTGATTAACTAGCACAGCCCCCTGAAACGGGTAGCACCAGTCTTATTCCCAGCACATACTATAGTCTAACAATGTGCTGGGAGTGGAAATAGTCATTTTATTTTTTTAATGCTGAATCTAAATTAATAATTTATAATTAACAAACTGGTTAATAAAAGACACCAAGCTTTAATGATTGCTATAATTAATGTCTAAATTCGGGTCAAGATGTGTATAAAAATAAAATTTGTCTGTCTCTCAGGTGAGCTGAAATATAAAAAAACTCACTTTGAACCTTTGGTTCTGGTGAGATAAAACATAATAGCAATTTAAGCATACATATATTTATTCACTGGTGGCACCCGCCAACATGGGCTACAACCAATAACAAGATATCGTGAGTTCGAGTCCCCATCTGGCTAGTCTCCGTTGTGATGGATATTTCCCTGACATGGGCTAGAACAATAACAAGATATCGTGAGTTCGAGTCCCCGTCTGGCTAGTCTCCGTTGTGATGAATATATCCCTGACATGGGCTAGAACAATAACAAGATATCGCGAGTTCGAGTCCCCGTCTGGCTAGTCTACGTTGTGATAGATATATCCCTGACAAGGGCTAGAATCAATAACTGAAGAACTTATTCTCAGCACAAGCTACAGTAGAAAAGAGCAGGTGCTGGGGGCACAAATGTGACAGACAAACTAAACATGGCAGTTTACATTTGTTCTAAATACTTGTATACAAGTCTATTCAGTTTGACTAAGTCAGAATTACTTATACTATAACCAGTGCTCTAGTGAAACAGAAGCAACAAGAGTATATATATTGATATATTTTGTTTAAAGATGACCATACAATAGATAAAAGGGATAGCATTGTGTATGAATATTACATTTTACACGAGAACAGTGTACTTATCTTTAATCTTCTATTCTGTTCATCTTCTATGACAACCAGTCTGCAGGATACCAATCTGTCAATATTACATTATTGCTGGGAACCAATCTCACATCACCACACTGAGCACTGATCTGTTAAAAAATATTGTCATTAAGAGTTTTTTTTATATAAACAGTATGGACAGTGCTAAGAAATAATTCATGAAAAATTAGTCATGAGAAGAGTGACATTTAAAATGTCCAAATTATAGCAAATTTCATTGAGGGAGACAACGATGACAGCATATGAAAAGCAGTGTTATTCAACCTGCACTCTGTGTATTTTAAGTCATTATGGCATAGCAATTTAAAAAAAAATGTTAACAAGATGCCATTAATTGATAACACAAGTATTATATCTAGATATCGCGAGTTCGAGTCCCCGTCTGGCTAGTCTCCGTTGTGATGGATATATCCCTGACATGGGCTACAACCAATAACAAGATATCGTGAGTTCGAGTCACCGTCTGGCTAGTCTCCGTTGTGATGGATATATCCCTGACATGGGCTAGAATCAATAACAAGATATCGTGAGTTCGAGTCCCCGTCTGGCTAGTCTCCGTTGTGATGGATATATCCCTGACATGGGCTAGAATCAATAACAAGATATCGCGAGTTCGAGTCCCCGTCTGGCTAGTCTCCGTTGTGATGGATATATCCCTGACATGGGCTAGAATCAATAACAAGATATCGCGAGTTCGAGTCCCCGTCTGGCTAGTCTCCGTTGTGATGGATATTTCCCTGACATGGGCTACAACCAATAACAAGATATCGCGAGTTCGAGTCCCCGTCTGGCTAGTCTCCGTTGTGATGGATATATCCCTGACATGGGCTAGAATCAATAACTGAAGAACTTAGAGCAGGTGCTGGGGGCACAAATGTGACAGACATACTATACATGGTAGTTTACAAGTCTATTCAGTCAGAATTACTTATACTATAACCAGTGCTCCAGTGAAACAGAAGCAACAAGAGTATATATATTGTTTTTTATTGTTTAAAGATGACCATACAATAGATAAAGGGAAAGCATTGTTTATCAATATTACATTTTACACGAGAACAGTGTACTTAACTTCAATCTTCTAGTCTGTTCATCTTCTGTGACAACCAGCCTGCAGGATACCGATCTGTCAATATTACATTACTGCTGGGAACCAATCTCACATCACCACACTTGGTACCGATCTGTTCAAAAATCAAATTTTCATTAAGAGTTTTTTTATATGAACAGCATGGACAGTGCTAAGAATTGATTCATGAAAAATTAGCAAATGAGAAGAGGGACATTGAAAATGTCAAAACAAATGAATTTGAGTGAGACAACTATGGCAGCACAAGAAACGCATGAGTTATTAAACATAAACTCTGTGAATTTTAAGTCATTATAGCATAACAATTTTAAAAAACATGTTAACAATATATCATTAATTGATAACACAAGTATAAGACTAAGATATAACCCATGGGTTGTGAGTTCGAATCCCAATCTGAATGTAGTAAAGAATATACGACATTGAGTTTAACTGTCATTCGTCTCTCACCACTGATTCAAGTGGGAAAGTAATCAATTTCTCACTGAGATTGTTAAGCTCGAGTAATAATTAATTAACATTCTAGCATCCGAGAAAAGAGTTATGTTAACTGATTGTCTGTTAACCTCGATGGCATTAAATGACACTAAATATTTAAACAAACGTTTCATTTTCATACCGTCAGTAAGACATACGAAGTGAATTACTTATTATGAAAAAAATAATGATAACAGACAGTTGGTAATAAACATGACTAAACGACTGAGTAGAGAACAGGATATTGTAACACTCACCATCTGAAGTTCGGTACTGTAACCATTTCTGTTTTACTGCTAACCAAACAATACAACAAAGCGCAGGGCCATTTCCGTGCAAATTCTAAAAATAAAAGGTTTATTTAAATATTTTAATTTGACAAATATGTTATAGCTCAGCAAATTTCAAATACCATTTTAGAGTGGGGATCCAGCTTTCACAAAATATGAGTAACCTGCATTTCATTGGTTATTTAAAATATATTGGGGTAAATGTAACCATCATACAAAAGATAGGAAAATAGCCATATAGCTATAAGAAAAGATAAATTCATAATGGATATTGCTTAAACCAGAAACTTGAAAGTACACATGCAGGTTGTTTATTTATTGTATTGTCCCATCTCGGTACATATAGATATATACAATTCCGGTACATCAATTTAATATTTTGTCACTTGAAATCTTTTTTGTTTTGAACTGTCAACAACCAAATAATCAATCTTAGACGGTCGACATACTTTCCAATTAGAACAAATATGTGCCATGCATACGGATGAAAGAATAACATAAAAAATCCAACTTGCATGTAATTTTTTAAGTGTCCGCTGGTGCTGCAACTTCGAGCGTCTGCTTTGACAATCACACAAAATCTGCCCCGCAGACGACATAACCAAGGATATACCCGTAGATGGTGACCTGTAAATGATTTGTATTTATATAAAAGAGAACTAACAACACATTCATATTGACATTGAGAAGAGTTGATTTCTCCACTGAGTTTTGCTTTTCTTGTTTATTTTTATCTGTACTATTCGACTGTGATGTTGTTTTTAGTCAGCTTCTTATTTCATTAAATGATATTCAATGAATTGGGGCTTATGTGCCCGCCATGGCTATCGCGATTGCCAGTTTAAAAAAGTTTCAATCAGATAAATACGGATTTCCCCCCAAGGTTAACTAATTATATAATTGCAGGTAGCAAGCTATGTAATTTAGCTAGTAAATCAATGCCTTTGAATGTGTTCATGAATATTAAAAGTGCATGTATGCGATTGTGTTGAAACAATGGCCGCCGCAACAGACTAAGTTCGAAGTGTAGATTTCCGTTTATGACTACATATACGTTAGGAAATTTCACAAAACATTATTAAACGAAATGAAAGCGATACAAATTGCAATAAATTATCACAAAAAAACCCAGACAAAAACACATTTTAACTCACGCTACCATCCCAAATCCAATAACACAATACGTCCTTACTGCTTGAAATATCAGTGCGAAATGAGCGGGATATTTTTCTCGTCAATGTTCGGGTGTACTGTCATGTGACCTTTAACCAATCACGATGCATCCGGAAAATAACGAAGGCTCTTGGTTGGTCGAAAGATTTCGCGCAAAAAGTATCACGTGATGCAAGTAGCTCTTTGGCGAGTGAGTGAATTGATTTTTTTGACACGTCTAAAAATATAGCCAAGCTACAATGCAATGTTGATTACTTAATGAGCCGTTTAAAGGATTAAGAATGGAGCGTTTACACATCGATCGTTTATTAGAAGAGGCCATTTTATGTTATTTAAATAAACCACCTTGTACATATTGTAACTCAGTCCACTGCATCCCCTCCCCCACAATATTCAGTTTCAGCATATACTTTGGAGCCTGGAAGTACATCCTCATACGCTTTTTTCTCAGGTTGGCCCCAAATAATTGAAACACTCCTACACCAATGGTCCAAGCGCAATTGCCGTACCCTCTGAGGTCGCCTATCTAACATGTGTTGATTGTTGTTACACATGTTTTTTTTTCAGAGACATACAGTGTTGTTTTTCAGTCAACCCATGAAAATGAGATATATGATACCAAATTAAAACACACCATGCTTTAAACATATCTTTTACCAGGTGCGGATTCAAGCTAGGGACATTGTACAGGATAAAGAAGGGTATCTTATTTTCTATTGTTTTTCTTTCTTTTTGTTTCTCTCTCCGTTATTTTTCTCAGTTCACAGTGAAACAGTTCCGCCTAATTCTATGACCTCCACAGTATATAAGAAGGTATGCCGTCATCCAACGTTCACCGCCTCCTCCAGAAATAGTCCCAGAGCTAGGGAGGTGTTTTTTTTTTATTTTTTATGTCCAATAGATTTGAGACTTGCTTCTAGAGAGGTAAAATGTATGCTGGGTCCGAAAATTCATTTCTTACTAATGACTGTTAGGGCGTTTGGTCACAGCTCCAAGATGGACACCAAACTGGCCGCCATGTATTGAAATTCAGGTTATATTATATATTAATATGATCAACAAACACTGTAAAATGTAAGAATATAATGTTTTGTTGTATGACATGTTTTGGGGGTAAAATTAAGTAGAAAGATACTAAAGGTCGAAATAAAGGACAAAATGGCCGCCAAAATCAGGGGGAAAATTAGCGTTTTTCTGCAAATATATGCATTTTATTGAATGCTTTGGTCTTATTTTTATTTATAAAGGGTTCTGGCAGTAATATATATGTTTCAGGATTATGTTTTGGTACTTATACTTAATACAAACTGGAATCTGTATATCGTCTACATACTAAGCTTCTTTCACTCTAACAAAGCAATGCAATAAACAAGATAATGAACATTCTATCTTTAAAATATAATCTGAAAAATACAATATTTAAACACCTTTTGGAATAAGAAGCCATTGTAATTTACTGAGCATTTCTTAAGAATGTGTTTGCAATGGTTTATTAAGTATTATTCTCGCAGCCCTTTTCTGAGTTTATACACCGAAAGATGAGATTGAGCCAGTGTCCAGGAAAATATGTTAACGATTGCAAATGTTTAACCGAACATTTGTTAAATAAGAAAATGCAGGGAATTCACCTCTAGTATGATATATTATTATCTGGAAAACACGTTAATATCTGCCAGCTAAAAGAACACTGTCGTTGATGTTATCTTCGTACAGGTCAGTGTTTGTCTCTTTCTCATTTCTACAGATACGTTTGCTATTTTAATCAACTATTGAAATAAGAACATTTACTGAAAGTTGAAAATGTTCATTTAAACATAAACTCGTACGAGCACAAATGGAAACACACGGTTTATTATCGTCTGTTCATGAACACTATAACGCCAAGGAGTACTGTGGGTTGCAGGTAAGAAACGATTACGTAGGTGAAAAAAAAACGTATTTAGCGCGACGATTACGTAAAGTGGTTGCACGTACTCGACCGGGTCTGACACGATCGCTGACATATTAAGTAGTATTGTATCAGCAAGGATTTGAATAGTCCATCTGAAACATCTAAAATGACTATCAATACAGGGGTCGTGTGTTCGAATCCCTACCCTGCAAAAGTCACCTTGACGATTGATATACGATATTGTGTCTCATTATCTTTCGTCTCTTACCGCTGATTCAAGTGGGAAAGTTATCAGTTACTTGCGGAGATGGCGGGGTGTGCTCGAGTACTGGTTAACCTTTCAGGATCCTAGGAAACAGTGGATGGGTTTACAGATCGTCTGTTAGCCCTCGATGGAATACAAAATGACGACAGATATTCCATAAATCAATCAATCAATCAATGATGTATAAAAACGTTTATTTGTTTGTACAAAGTGCAACACAAGTTATCAAGTTATCCGTATTTATATTTATTTCATGAATTAATAACTTCGTGCAATCATATATATTATCTATGTAGTAAAAATTTATGATAAATAACCATGATATTGCAATAAAAATAAAAGTGAAAAGTGGGACCGGATGGACATGCTAAATTGGGCCGGATTCTCCAGGGGCCGATAATCTTGGGGCCGGATTCTTCACGGCCCTTTTGAAGTGGTGCCGGATTACCCAGACTCCAAATTACGTACTCTCGTAAATTAAAGTTACACGGAATTTATAAATTGTCACAAGTGCTTGTATTTAAACTTATTATATTGGTGAGAAATGGATTCTATGGTAAGATACGATTAGTTTAGATTAATATTAATTGAATTGATCTAACTTTGGTGTTTAATTTCTGTTTAATTTGGAGTGCTTTTTACAACAAAAAAAAACAGTCGCGTGGTCCAGTGGCAGAGCACTGGCCGATGATCGGAGGGCTATGTATGGTGTCCTTTAGCCAGACACTTTCCGCATATACTTAGACTGGTTCTACCAAGGAAGACTTCGAGCAAGATTCGTCTAAGTTGTAATCGAAGTAAAGTAAATAAGTTTGAACTTAAAGTCTACAGACTGTCAAGAATGTATTAAACTTTTTTCTGTTAGACTGGTTTTGTTAATCAATGTTCCGGATAAGCTTCGTATCTGCGTTTTTTAAGCAAAGAAAATTGACAAATACAGGCATAGTACCACCATTGCAAAAAGGAAGTGCTTCCGTGGGGTAGTCGCATAATGGCGGTTTTAAATAATCCTCATTTCTTCTTCTTTGAAATTGCATTTTCCTTAATTTTAATGCTCATTTTTTTATTTGAATGGCATTATTGATGTATTTTGAACATTTTGATAGCATTGTCATGTTTGAATTGTGAATTTAGAAAAAAAAATTGATGCTTGAAAATTGGGGTATGAATACATGATTTCGGAAGTCTACTTTCACTTTGTCACCAGTTTACACACTGAGCAGAAAAAAAATCTCTTACAGTATATGACACATGACCCCTACTTTTCTCATCATATTTTGATAGTGCAGAGGTTGACAAACAGTAAAATGTAGGTTTCACTTCTTTCATTTGGGATTCTCCATGAATGACAAGCCTTCAAACTTTTATTATTTACTATAGAATAAAGAACAAAAATCAATGGTGGGATGACACCTACACACAAGTTATTTGATATATAAAAACGCAGACCTTTTCCTTTTCATGCACCTTTCTAGATTTCCTTGCGTTTTTGCATATTCCTGCCAATACTGATTCTTACTTTGCACATTCGTATTTATAAACATTTGTTATCAATCTGCTCGACTGAATCATGGTTTAATTGCTGATAAAATATGACAGAAAATGCATACTTGATGATAAAAATATGGCAGGAAACCAGTCTACATTTGCCCTCGCAGTACAATAAGCGCTTTGAAAATAAAGGCTGTTGACTTTCTAAATAGGAGCAAGCATTTATTGATTCCTAGAAAAATGTTGCGAAAAGAAACAATTCTTAACTTTTTTAAACCGGTAAGCGATAAGAAAAATAATAATTCTGAGAAAATAGTGAAATGAATATTAGAAAAACTGATAAAGGAATGTGTAAAGTCAGGTAAAATATTGCATGTTTGCCAAAAAGAGTAAAGAAAAACGATAGAAACAAGGAAATTGTCGTTCCCGTGGTTGAAGATTTCAGAAAATGATCTGGTAACGTGACTTAACTATATTTTTGTAAAAAATACATCATGCCTAATGTGTGGTCAGATATCGGCATCCCAAATGTGCAGAGGTGTTCCATAGAAAGACACAATTTGTCTAAGGATCATGTGAAAGCTGAACTGATGTACACAAGAGATACATATAAAATATAAGAAGAACTTGACTTGACAGAACCTAATAATGTTTGTATAAGTAATCCTGACATTTACCTGTTTAGAACTGTGTTTACAGTGTAGTGTGACTGGCTGTATATTTACCTAATCACTTCAGGGAATGTTCAGTTATTACTACAACACTTTTATCCAATTTAACATCATTTTAATTTCATCTTAACTTAAGGTACAATGGCTAATATTTTTTGGCAGCTCTTCGTATTTTGATTCATCCAAAACTGATTTATGCATGATTCAAAAGGCGTATTTGTATATTTTAGAAATGGTAGAAGTTTGTTCGACAAAGATTTTTAGTCACATGTCATGACAATTTCTACTCTTCAAGGTCTCACTTAGAATTACTTACCTTAAATGATGGTAGCAAGATTATAAATACCTAAGAAATTAGAGCTGTGTAAAGTGGTTGTTTTTTTTTGTTAGTTAAAAATGCATTAAATGTCACATTTCTTTATAAACGCATATGGGAAAATGGAACATTTTCACAATTTCTTGCAAGTTTGAATGACATTGAGATCTGTTTGATGAAGCTATAACAGTTTAAAGATGCAAACAAATGGGCAGAATTGTCAAAAGTGAAGGGGTGCCATCAAAGCATCAAAATTGTGAAAAAGCAATCTGGTCAATCCAATTTTTTTTTTCTGCATAATTTGGCAAACAGAGGACTACCGGTATCTATGGGAACAAGGTACTTTTATAACCATTGGTAATGTATCTAGTGTTCCAGAAGTGTATTTCTCTATGTGTAGAACAGTACAAAATTAATTGTTGGGACTGAGAGTTATTATAGCCAACACAGACAAAGTATCACAGAAAAAGCATGCAACATAAAATTTACCTGTGAAAGTATAGTTAAACCAATTCATTGTAGCCATTTAACATCTATATTGTACTTTTTAAGAAGCACAGTTTTATAAGTAATAATAAATAATATAATACACCTATACATATGTTTAATGGAACAGAAAGAGAACATTGAAATCAGTATGTAATAAGAACTATAAGGAATTAGTTATATAGTAATTTCTTTGATTGTCCAAGATGTCAAGTGGACAGTTTATGCTAGCACAATAATAAAAGTATATATATCAATAAAAAGTATATGAGGTAAAGAATAATCTTACTGTAGTAAAATGCATCAAAGTGTATAATACTAGTAAAACTGCATATTAATTATCAATATTCAATATCTTCAATTTAGATTTATAAAGATTGCAGAACTCTGTTTTTATATTTACAGAAAAATCATTCCTGCTACACTTTTCTATTCTATTCTATACGTAATTCATTTAATAACTATTTATACTATTTATATCATCCCCTCACGGCGTGACTCATTATATTAAATCGTAAATTGTGTAATAAAAGTTTTATTGAAACTAGATGAGGACCTCTTTTTATCTTTTTAGGAACAGTCCATTAATACCGTGACATCAGAACAAAACATTGGTGCAGAATCAATGGATCCGAGCCAGTGGTGAGTTATCTCTCAGAGCAGACAAGATGGTTTTGAATAGTCTTATTTAAATGCTGTAATAGGGAAGAGACAAGCCCCTTTAAGTCTCATTTCTTTCCAGAACAAAACCAAATGGAAAATTAACCGACATACGTCTTTTCCAAAGGCAAATATAGAGTAAAAATTGTTAATTCCTTAAAATGTTGATTGAAACTGATAAAATAATTAATAATTCATGCAAACCATGCAAAAAAACATTCAAATTTACCTTGCCTGCTGCCATTCAGCAGCCATTTACAACCACAGGCGTCATAGTAGGGTCGCCCTAAAAAAAACTTGTTTTCCATGCTACTCAAACTTTTTTATTGCCTTTCAAAGCATTTACAGTAATTTTTAGCTCTACTGGCCAAAGGCCTGCAGGGCTTATGTCATGGTAAATTTTCCGTTGTCCATCTGTTAACCTTTTCTTGTAGACATGATAGCACCTTCTTTTTTTATTGAATCTTAACCAAACTTGCACAGTAGTTATATAACCATAAGATCTCAGACGAGTTCTTGAACCAGCATCATTGGCATGGGTCCCCTTAAAGATTGGTCAAAGTCAGGTCCCTGGGGTCAAATTTGGGGCCACCACATGGGTCACCATTTTACATAGAGTTGAATAGGAAAAATGTTGTAGATGAGATAGCACCTTCATTTTTCATTGCATCTTAACCAAGATTGCACAGTAGTTATATAACCACAAGATCTTGTACAAGTTCTTGAACTATCTCCATGGACCACAAATGCCCCCGCCACAGGGATTATAAGCACATTTTAAGCGAAATTTTGAAAAACATTTTTTCTGAAAGTTCAAGGTCTAGACCTTAGATATTTTACAATAATGTAGCATTGCATGGAGGTCCCCTTAAAGATTTGTTGAAGTCGGGTCCCTGGGGTCAAATTTGGGGCCGCCACATGGGTCACTGTTTTACATAGAGTTATAAAGGGAAAATGTTGTAGACACGATAGTACCTTCATTTTTTTATTGAATCTTAACCAAACTTGCACAGCAGTTATATAAGCACAAGGTCTCGGACGAGTTCTTGAACAAGCATCATTCGACCACAAATGCTCCGCCACAGGGCTTTAAAGCACATTTTAAGAAAAATTTTGATAAACATTTTCTCTGAAAGTTCAAGGCCTAGACCTAAGATATTTTACGTGTAGCATTGCATGGAGGTCCTATAAAGCATCTATTGCAAGTAGAGCATTCAAGTCCTCTTGGGCCTCATGTTTTTTCATGATTTCTGTCCATTTTTCTTTAAATTGACTATGCAAAATCAAAATCTGGCATAATAAAAATACCTACCTCATAACCCACTTAAAAAATACTGGGTCAGAGCACAGCAGATAAACATTTTTTTAAGGATGGCCTAGAGTTAGATGCAAGCTAGATCCGAGTCACTGGGTGGAAACACGTACATGCGAAATCGGAGTATGGTGTGAGCAATATGGGTTATAGAAGAATAAGACAGTTTCCTTCCAGTGTTTTTTTTCGGCCATTTTTATAGCCGTTATTGGGTCATATTCCCAATGGTAAATAGTATATTTTTTTCCCAATTTAGTGGTAAAAATTCCCAATTGAAAGCTTCAATAATTATAAATTGAAACTTGCCATAATTCCTTGATAAAATAAACAAAGTTATCCCCATTCTGAAATGAGTATGACATTGAATCTTCAATTAAATGGCAAGAGAGGCAAATGTACACATTTTTATGAAGTTGAACAAATATATTTAATGCAAAAGTTTTCCCAAATTTAATGAAAATGCCGCTAAAATTCCCAATTCCAAGGGTATGGGTCATCTTCCCAAAATGGTGGAAAAAAAACACTGCCTTCCATCTTTTGACATTTCGTCATGTTTTTTTTTTAGTTTGATATCTATGTTTATTTCAAAATGTTTTGTCACTGCTGAAGAATAAATTAAAAAAAGATTAAAGTGAGAAATGTTAAAGAGATATAAGAAAAGAAAAAAGTTCTTCTGTCTTCTGATATATATTTTGTAATTTGTTTCTTTATTTCTTTATTACCTCCACACCAAATAAACAGAATAAAAACTATTGTTCACTCCTGATAAGTACATGTAGTAATTCTAAACTAAACACTATTTTTCATTTTTTCGCAAAATATGTTTGTTGAGATCAGTAAAGCTCAGCCACACTTCACAGACAAACATTGATAGTTAATCTTTCATGATCTTCTGCCGTTCATCTAGTATTTAACGAGACCGCGGTGCGTCTAGTGGTAGAGCGTCCGCCTCGCATGCGGAAGGTTGTGGGTTCGATCCCCGGCCAGGTCATACCAAAGACTTTAAAAATGTTACTAGAAGCATCCTCGCTTGACGCTCAGCATTTAGAGGAGAGTTCTAGGTCTGGTCGGCCCGGTGTCAGTATAATGTGACTGGGTGGGGTATCATACCATGTGTCTGCAGCATGATACTCCAGTGTGACAGCGCTTAGAATACTGTCTCAAGTAGACACCGTCGCGATATGACTGAAAAATTGTTGAAAGCGACGCTAAACACCATACAATAACAATAACAATAGTATTTTACGTGTCATGGTAACTGAAGCATAAACCATATGCCACTGAACTTAATCTTTCATGGTCTTCTTCAAAAAACCAACCTAAATATATCTCAGTTTCTCACCCGCTCGCCATGTGTAAGCATTCGGTTTACTTCGGTGTTTATCCCAATGAACCAAATCAGAATGAATCAACGGAAAGTGGTTCTAAGACAGTGTGCGATAGGTCGAACGTCACTAAAAAAAATTGACGGAAATTATGTTCGCAATTTTCTTTAGAATTTTGTACGAACGTTGTGTAAAAACTATCGATGGTGGCATTTTTTCAACAAGGACGAGTTGCTCCTATCTTACTAAGATAGCCTCATTAAACATTCGTGCTTACAAGCTTGAGTTTCTTCACATTTTACAAACGTCACTTGATTGACAGATGTGCAGTATGATACGTACCAAAAATGAAATCCGTAAAATTTCTTTCATTAATCAAACTAAACAACAGAAAATGTTATTTTTTATTATTGAAAAGTATTTATATCAATAATAAACCATACTTACCTAGGATGTTGGTCTTTGAATTGAAAAAATATACCAGGTAATTAACATGGTGTAAACGCCGGGACATAAATTCCGTCAAACTGACAACGGATGTGCTATACATTTGCAGTTTTTTTTCCTCAAAATGTCAGATTAATGAAATTTAAACAATTTTTTTAATGATTGTTAAACAACTATTTTCAATACTCTAATTCACCAGGCCTAGTAAATAAAGATACATTACAAGTTCTAATTTTAAGCTTAAAAAAAACTGACGGACAAACGTTTTCACAAGTTTTAAATGGAATCTGCCATGTCTCAATTTATCAATTAATTATAATGACATGACGACATGTTGTGTGTTAGACCCAGAACCTTACCTCAAAGGTCAAGGTCACACTTTCAATTTGTCTGGTCTGTAACTTTTTCTTACATGGAGGGATTTTAAAATAGCTCGACACAAGTGAGCAACTTATTATGGTGATGTGCCGCCAGCATTTACCTGTAGAAATAACTAGATCTTTACATCAGAGGTCAGTGTTACACAAAGGTCAAGGTCACACTTTAATGTTAAAAACATGAAATTGCGTGTCTAGTCTGAAACGTCAGTCCATTAATCTTGATATTCATGGATACATTTAAATCCGTATCATTAGTGGGGCATGTGACACTTACCATTTCACATGGTGTTTGGGAAAGTTACTGACACTACCATGTGCATATAACAAAGTAAAAATTAGTACAAAAATCAAATTTACTTTCATTATTTTACAGAAATAACATGTTTAGGACATGTCAACAGAAAAAGAAAAGTTTACTCATATAAACCAGGTACAGATTGTACGGAACATTTTTCAGTCAATCTTTGTTCACAGTAAAAACTTAAGACTTTTTAAAATACATCATTTCTAGTTTCTCTAAAATACTGACAGCTAGATCAAATTAAAGGCATGTAAAAGCTTGACTGGGCAAAGTTCTTTAAACCTAATATAGACATTACCCCGAAAAAATGCATTTGTAACAAACAGATCAATTAAGAATTGTTACTACAATGGGTTATGGACACTACCATTAACAGTTAATTCGGAACTTCAGTAAAATCCAATCATCCTTGATACATGTTTATACATGACTGACAAAGGTTGATTGTCTGCTTGTTTCTGACACTTTCTTCACATTTTCAGGCTTCAGCTTCGTGAATGAATTGTTAACCCAATTTTTTTAGGCTGTCTTGTCTGATGTTTATGATCCTCCTCGAATGGCGTTGCCATGACATGCTTTTTTCCTTCTCTCTATACTGTCTCTTGATTCTAATTACCTCATGTTTTCTTTGTATTTCTTGGCTGCTTGCGGCACTCAAAAAGGACAATTTCACTGCGGCTACTAATTTCAACACTCTAAGTCTTAAAATCATAAAATGTCACTTCTAATACAAGTCTCTTATTTGCTTTCTCAACCAGACTTGCTTGAACCTGTCAGATTTCTAATGCAATTTCGGGTGCTCCTTCATAGTGCATTTTCTGTAGTTGTTGATGATTTGCCTACATAATTGTTATTTTGTAAGTGTCACCATTTTTTTTCATCTTTCTCGCAACTTCTTTAGAGTTACTTTAACACAGATTTCACAAATGCATGAGCCATTTCATGTTTCTTTTCGCAGTCTGATGTAACTAAGTGAGTTGTATTTTCTGATACTATGTTAGATGTGGATGGCGAATTGATAAGTATCTCAATAATTTCAGCTTTTTCCCGAGAAGTGCTAAATTGGAATAACTGAGACAGTTTACTTTTTGTAGGTGTCTGTGTATTGATGCTCTAATAAAAACTTGTTGACATGTTTTTCCTGTCAGATTCTTCTGTGGTATTGTCATTGTGTGAAATATTTTGCTGAGAAAGTTTTTTGTTTCTTTATATATGCATTTGCCATGTTTGTGTTATTTTCACAGCTTCTTTTCACTTCCGCATGCAGTTTAAGTATATTTTCTGTCTTATGCATCATTCATTTCTAAACCCGGCTCCCCAAAGGCTGAGACATAGCCGGCAGCAGCTGAGCTAAAATGCAGCACTCTTAAAATTATCACATGAATGTCTCTGCATTACTGTGGAAGTACTGGAGTTTTACTTTGTGCCAAAATAGCTGTGATTATGGCTGTTCCTTTCCTGAATTGGTCTGATCATATAACTACTGTCTTAGTTACAATGCCCTTGAATTGTTTTTTGGTTTATTTGATCTTATGCACTGTGGTATAATACTTCATTTTTCAAAGAATCTTAACATAACTTGCACAGTAGTTATATAACCATAAGAGGTCACCAGTTGCAAAATACTTTTAGCAAAGTGTCCTTATAGGAAAGGGACTTTCCTAGTTTCTGCAGAATCAGTCAAGGTCCTGGCTATTTCACGGTTTGGGATGGAAAAGGGGTAACAATTGGCTTTTATATTTCTGTTTGTATTTACATGTAAGGTCTCTAAAGGTTTTCTTTTTCTTCTATTTCTATACTTTTCCTTTTCCTCAGCTTTCTTCTTCCTCATCCCGAGAGAAAATATGTGCCGGTGGGATAAAAACATGGGATTCCCAGCATGGAATTACTGGGATTTAGATGTGGAATTACCAGGATTACAATGTAGACTGTTCTGTAATAAATATGAAAAATGAAATGCAAATTTAGAGTTGCACAAACAACAAAAATTGTAGATATTTTGCAAAAACTTCTGATAGTTATAAAATAATGTGATGAGACTTTAAACATTTCTTAATAAAGCTAGGCACTTGACAAATATGAAAATGTTTTATCCTAAATTTCTGATGAAAATAAAATCATTCATCAAAATTTTACATTGAAATTTGCAAACCAAAACCATCTTTCTGTCATGGATCAATTTCAGATACTGGAAGTATAGATTAATCAGTTAAATTTGATAAAAAAAAAGCATTAACTCAATACATAATCTAATTGTGTTGAAAATACCAAAAATATTTGGCTGAAATAAGACACTAACCTATGTCACATTCCTAATAGAGCGCTATTTAAAATTGTCAACCTCTGATAAATGATACTGACCTCGGCATTGTTTCAGTCAATATTATTAATCTCCACAATTTTTTAATAACGCCTTCACAGGAATGTGATTTATACAGTGACATTTAAAAAAACATGTGACATTTTGAAAATTCTAAGTGACAATATACTTAAAACATAAAAATGAAATAAAAAAAATGAACATTTGACCTTTTTTTCTTATTTATTAAAGGATCATTAAACTTCCGAAACGGTCGTTGTTAGTTTTAATTTAAGTTTTACTCTTCCAGATGATAGAATACATGTGTATTTGATCACTGAGAGACTTTGCAAACGAAAACATAAAATTAGTACATAATTAATAACGGACTTTGTTTACAAATTAATGTTCGTCTCTTTCTGATAAACACCTTCGGCAGAAAACGGGGAGTTACGAAGCTTGTTCGGAAATGTGTCAGTCGGTAATATATGATCAATTCACTTCAGAGAGAAACATAGTATGGGGAACTGTAGGGAATGCGGTTAAAAAGTAAATAACCGCATTATTCACATCAGTGTATTAATGTACTTGAACCCACGAGCACCTAAGTGACGAATCGTCAATATAAAATCAAAAATAAAATTACTTTTTAAATAACTGTATTAAACAAACCCACCCTTGGTAGCCTCTCAATATTGACAGTGATAAAGTTATTTGTTCAAGTCATCTTGATTCTTCAAAAAACATGGCGGCCAGGGAGTGGGGTTAGTTTACTATATAAGCTATAGTAAAAACTTAAAACATCTTCTTGTCAGAAACTACTGGCTCGTTTTGAAAATAATTTCACAGAAATGTTCCTTGGGTGATCCACTACCAAGTTTGTTCAAGCCATCTTGATTCGTCAAAAAACATGGATACCAGGGGGTGGGGTTGGTTTACTATATAAGCTATAGTAAAAACTTAAAAAATCTTCTTGTCAAAAACTATTGGCTCGATTTTAATATGATTTCACAGAAATGTTCCTTTGGTGACACTCTCCAAAGTTTGTTCAAGCCATCTTGATTCGTCGAAAAACATGGCGGCCAGGGGATGGGGTTAGTTTACAATATGAGCTATAGTAAAAACTTAAAAAATCTTCTTGTCAGAAACTATTGGCTCGATTTTTAAATAATTTCACAGAAATGTTCCTTGGGTGACCCTCTCCCAAGTTTGTTCAAGCCATCTTGATTTGTTTAAAAACATGGCCACCAGGGGGCGGGGCAAGTTTAATTAGTAAAAACTTAAAAAATCTTCTTGTTAGAAACTATGGGCTTGATTTTAAAATAATTTCACAGAAATGTTCCTTGGAGGAACCCCTACCAAGTTTGTTCAAACCGTAGTATATTCGTCAAAAAATATGGCGGTCAGGGGATGGGGTTTGTTTACTATATAAGCTATAGTAAAATCTTAAAAAATCTTCTTGTCAGAAACCACTGGATCAACTTTAAAACCATTTCACAGAAATGTTCCTTGGGTGACCCTTTACCAAGTTTGTTTGAGCCGTTGTGATTTGTTAAAAAACATGACCGCCACAGTGAGGTGCTAGTTTACTATATAGGCAGCTATAGTAAAAACCTTCAAAAGCCTTCTTGTCAGAATCTACCTAATTTCACTGACATTTACCATGGGTGAACCTCTACCAAGTTTGAACTCTTCTACGCATCTGTTACATCTTCAAAACAAATCAAAATTCTTGCCCATCTCGTTTTTCTGGAATTTTAAGTGTACGTATGTATTTTAAAATCTTCTAAATTCATTGACTCAAGTTCAGTCAGGTGAGCGATATAGGGCCATCTTGGCCCTCTTGATTCATTAAAGCATGACCTTGACCTTTGTGTAACCTTGACCTTGACATCTAATGTAATGGTCTGGGTATTTCAACAGTTAAATGCAGGTGAAACATGATCATGACATGCTGGCCACTTATGTCAAGCTATTTTCAAATCCATCCATGTAAGACAAAGTTACAGAACAGACATGAACAAACAAACTGTGGGTGTGACCTTGACCTTTAAGGTAAGGTTCTGGGTCTTACATGTATGCAGAGTTCCATGCATATTTACACTTATGAATAACTTGCACCAAACTTTAATGCAAAGTTTAACCCTTTACATCATACAGACGCCTTTGAACACCTTATATAGACGCCTTTGGACACCTCTAATATAGAAGGTTTTTGAATTATTGGGTGAATTAGGTTTATATTAACTGACAGAGTGGAAACAGTGCAGGAAGTGTTCAAGAGTCCAAATAAATTTTTATACAACCGACAATTAAAAAACACTCACAATATTAATATTATCAAACCTCATATTAAAAATACGAACATTAACTGGAATGTTGTACACACTGTACCTTTTAGATCCTTAATTGATACAAAATTAAGAGCTTTTCAATACAAATATATTATGCGAATTATACCAAACAACAAATTCCTGTATAAATGCAACATATGTAATACAATTTTATGTGATTTTTGTGCCATGAATGTTGAAACAAATAGACATCTGTTTTGGGAATGTCATTGTTCTAGAGCCTTTTGGACAAATGTTGAAGGATATCTTAAAGAAAATCAGTTTACAATAAAGTTAATTTATATGATACTATCTCTTGGATATGTTGAATGGAGCAGTTATTCAAACTTGTTAAATACTATATTGATTTATGCTAAATATTTTATCTACAAAAATAAGTATGCAAAAACAATTCCCATATTTATCAGTTTTATAAAATATTTAAAACATATTGAAAACATAGAAAGAATAATAGCAACAACAAAAGATAAACTTGAACAACATAATGGCAAATGGGAAAAATTACAACACTGTTAATGACGTCATCAAACTGATTTCAGACTTAGAGTGTCGAGTATTCCGCCTCTTTATCTTAACCTCTTTATTTCCATTTTTATTTCTTATCTACTCTCCATTATCTACTGTCCACAAACACCAACTTATTTCTCAATTAATGCATAAAGTATATTATATTTATAAAGACCATTGTGACAATACTTAATTATAGAAACACTTACAATATTATTGTTAACCTGAATAGACTTGTATATCAGTTACATATCTTAACATGCTAGTATAATATCCACGCTAATTCTTCTTATTGTGTTATGTACAATGCATTGCTATTTACTTGAATGTTATGTATTATGAGAAATAAAATATTTAAAGACAAAATAAAAAGGAAGTGTTCAGATTGCTTGTTACGAGCAATCTGAACTCTTCCTGCACTGTTTTCAAAGGCCCTCTGTGATTGGTGCGGGAAAACGCATATCTATGGAGTAAGGTGTTAAGATAAACTAAGACCTTTCCATCCTACAATATGACCTTTATTTTGAATTTAGGAGCCCTGCAATATGTTACACACTGTCTACAAGTATAAGCATGCACACTTATGCCAAGTTGCATGCATATATATAACTGCAACCAATGCACACGTATGAACAACTTGCACCTAAAACGCAGGTGTGACAGGTGCCGATGCGATTACAAAACTCTGCTATTGATAGAAAAGTTGAGTTGATCAATTAATTAACCTTATATTAAAACCTTTTGAAAAAAATGAACCATAATGTTGTTATTTTAAACATTGTCTCACTGTCCCTAACATTCTATAAAATTGGCATTGAAATTCCCTACAGCAGATTAAGAGTACAGTATAAATGTGTTAGGTAAGGATGGACAGTTCAAAATTATGCATGCACTGAGGCGCTTGGAGGGTTATCAAGAAAAGATGCAATTTTAACCAGAGTTCCCATATTTTCCATAATTCTTTTTCAATTGTTCAATAAAATGTTATTTACTGTTATCTCTGTCAACAAACTGAGGCAGGCAAGGAATTTCCATGCTTTTTCATTGGGGTATAACGGATCTAAATTTGTAAATATATGTGACTGGGATAGACATATTTGATTATATAAACACTATAAAGTATGCTATCTACAAGCATTATGCAATAATGATTCAACTTATAATAAATACCTTATACATGGACTTTAGGCATTGATTACACTGAAACAAATCCAGCAATGGTCCAATGAACTTCTCTTGATTTGTACTGAGCATTTTCAAATCTCACTGAATACAAGCTGAATTCATAGCTAATTGATCCATCTGAAAAAATGATTGATTGATTGATTGAATATTTAGCATCATTTTTATGCCATCAAGGGCTAACAGACGATCAGTTAACCTTACCACTGTTTCCTGGTATTAACCAGTACTCGAGCACACCCCGTCTCCGCAAGTAACTGATAACTTTCCCACTTGAATCAGTGGTGAGAGACAAATGATAATGAGACACAATGTTGTATATCAATCATGCCGGGCGGGGGATTCGAACTCACGATATTGATAGTCAGATGCGTAACCGACTGAGCTAATCGGGCCCGGCTGAAAAAATGAAAATTATATATTCAAAATGTGTTTTGCTTGAACTTATGTTGCTATGACTTGCAAGAAAGGATATCTTCTGGGTACTATAAATGATGTTTTACTATTTATTTTGAAAGTAGAGTTGTTTACTTTGAATTTTAAAATCGCTCTACAGTGATGCTTACATCTATGAAAATATGGATAGTTTAAGGAAAATAATGTCAGCCTTTAAAATACACAATTTCTAACACAGAAACTGGACTTGCCTTTGCTGTCATGCTGTTATCAGACAGAATGTCCAAAGACAGTAGAGCAGAAGCTTCTGCCATGACTTTTTCTTTTTGTCTTTTAATTTTTGCCGCTTCCTTTTTAGCATATTGTACCTATAAATTGAACACAAGTACAGTAGGTACATGTAGTTGTTGAAGCATCAAACAAATATTAAAGATTCTTTAACATGTTTGTCAAATCAAGTTAAGACAATGTTCCCATTATCATATTTCATTTAGAACAATTATCTATTGAAATTCATATCCAGAGTAGATAAATATTCTAACAGTTTTAAAAATATGGAAGGGAGGCATAACTTAAAACAAATTGTAGAGATCTTCATTTGAAGATGTTTTACAGTAAATATGTTCAATGGATAAATCGGTGGACAAACGTCAAGCTATGGGGTGCAATTTTACTATTTATAAGTGATGTCACTTATTCTTTTCGAATAAGTGGTTTCAACTATTTGAATAATTGATACCATTTATTCAAATAAGCAATATCACTTGTTCATTTCAGAAAAAGGGTTTCACATATTCAAATAAGTGATTATCACCTATTCGAATAAGTGATATCTTTCATTATAATAGGTTATATCACTTACTCAAACGAGTGATATCATTTATTCAAACATGAATACCTGTAACAGTAAATCCCCCCCCCCCCCCCCTGAAAATATCCACCCCACACCCACCCCTAGAAAATTAACCCCCCACCCTGAAAATTTACCCCCACTCTACTTTCCGGTCTGTAACTTTGTCATACATGGATGGATTTTAAAAAAACTTGGTACAAATCGAGGGCTTGGCGCAAAACTATTGTAACTAGGTTTTTGCAAATTGTTCAGGAGAAGGAAAAAACTGTTTTTTATATTCGTCTTTAGATATTTTTGCAAATAGTTTTTAAATTCAAATGAAAACTGCATTACTTACATTATTAACAAGTGTTATCAATTAAAGCTTTAGTATTACTTGATTTATTTGTAAAAGTTTGAGTTACAATAGTGTTGCGTTGAAAATTCAATAAAACTGAATTTATATTTGGTGCAAAACTATTGTAACTCAAGTTACAATAGTTTTGTACCAAGTTTTACGAGATAAATAATTAATTTCTAAGTTTAAAAATATTGTAACTCAATATAAAACTGTTTAAAATTATGTTGTTATTAATCCAAAATCAATTTTAACTCTATTAAAGTTTAACACAAACATATAAGAAGTATTGGAAATAAAGAAAAACATATACAAAAGTATATAAAGTTGTATTATTTATGTTTTAGCCTATAAATACAATAATTTTGATAGTTCTCATGTTAACAAACAATTAACCTATGTCATTAACATTATAAAGCGTAATATTTCAGTTATGAATGTATTAAATTATGTTAATATAAGTAAATATATAAAATTATGTTTCCAAATTAGTATTTAAATTGTGTAAATTTATATAGTATGCAGATACTATCTGGACCACAGCATAATAGTAACTAACTGTCATGTTTAAGGATGCAACATTTTGATATTAATAACCAGTAAATATCAAACAAGATCATTAAACTGTTGTTTTCAGTCTTATAAAAAATATTGGTGAATTTTTACCTAGGGTGCAATAGGCAGTTGAGATCAAATTGCATACTACATGATTGTTTTGGTTAAAACCTCATTTATAGACAGACAAATAGACAAAAAATAAACCTGTGTTTTATTCAGTTAAAAATTTGGAAAAAGTTATCGTTTAAATTTAAACAAGCAGTAAGTGGGTACTGTGCCCCATGGGCCGACTATACCAACATCACTAACAACTGTACCATCTACATTTGTCATACTGACTCCAATTCCAACTGCACCTTCAAAATCCATCATACCAAATTAATAACACCTTTTAGTCTTCATACATGTACCAACTCCACCACCATGGTACTGTACCCTTTACACCCACAAACTAACATCATTATACCCACTGTACCCTGTACAACCACCATACAAACATCATCAACTTTACATTCTACATCTAGTATACTAGCACCATTTTCAACTACATCCTCAACATTGTCCAAACCAAATCCATAAGACACTGATCCTTTATATTCATTACATGTATCCACTCCATCGCCATACCAACTCAACTATCCACTGTACCTTCAACATCCACCATACCAACCCCACTTCCCATTGCATTCACTACATCCATCATACTGACCTAATTAACCACTGAACCATTACACCCACCAATCCAGTACCATTTTCCACTGTACATCTACATTCACTTTATGAACCTCATTACTTACTGTACCCTCTACACCCGCCATTCAGACTCAACTACATACTGTACCTTTTGCATCAACAATACCAACATCACTACCCACTGTGCCCTAAACATCCACATACCAACTTCATTACTCACAATCCACATTATATCAACATCACTACCCACTTTACCCACTGCACCATACCAACATCGCTACCGTCTGTTTCATGGACACTACATCCACCATACCATCTCAACTCTTCACTGTTCCTTCTACATCCTCTATAATTCTTTACTTATTTCACTACTCACAACCCCCTAAATATCAACATCACTACCCATTGCAACCATTACATTCATTATACCAACTGCAACACCACTACTCAATGTCCACTCTGCATCCATATAACTACTTGCTGTACTAACTACATCCACTATACCATATCAACCATCTTTATCACCCATTGTTCCCTTTACACCCATAATACCAACTATACTACCAGCTGTACCCTATACAGCCTACATACCAACTAAACTACTAGCTTTAATATCAATACCCACCATACCAACTACACTACCAGCTGTACACTTTATATTCGCATTACCAACTACACAACCAGCTGTACCCTCCACACCAAGAATACAAACTACACTACCAGCTATACCCTCCATACTCACAATACCAACTACACTACCAGCTGTACCCTTCATACTAACATTACCAACTACACTACCAGCTGTACCCTTTATACCCATATTACCAACTACACTACCAACTATACCCTCCATACTCACAATATCAACTACACTACCAGCTGTTCCCTTTATACTCACATTACCAACTACACTACCAACTATACCCTCCATACTCACATTACCATCTACACTACCAGCTGTACCCTTTATACTCACATTACCAACTACACTACCAACTATACCCTCCATACTCACATTACCATCTACCCTACCAGCTGTTCCCTTTATACTCACATTACCAACTACACTACCAGCTGTTCCCTACCATCTACACCCACCATATCAACTATACTACCAGCTGTACTGTCTACGACTACGATACCATCTACACTATCAGCTGTACTCTCTTCACCCACCATACCAACTACACTACTAGCTGTACCCTCAACATCCACCATAAGAACTACACTACCAGCTGTACCTTCAACACCCACCATACCAACTATGCTTCAAGTTGTACCCTCAACACCCACCATACCAACTATGCTTCCAGTTGTACCATCCACACCCACTATATCATCTATGCTACAAGCCATACCCTCTACACCCACCATACCAACTACACTACCAGCTGTACCCTCAACACCCACCATACTAACTACACTACCAGCTGTACCCTCAACACCCACCATAGCAACTATGCTTCAAGTTGTACCCTCAACACCCACTATACCAACTATGCTTCCAGTTGTACCATCCACACCCACTATATCATCTATGCTAAGAGCCATACCCTCTACACCCACCATACCAACTGCACGACCAGCTGTACCTTCTACACTCACAACACAAACAATGCTACCAGCTGTACCCTCTACACCAACAATATCAACTACACTACCAGCTGTATCATCTACATCCACAGTACCAACTACAGTACCAGATGTACCCTCTACACCCACACAACCAACTATTGTACCAGATGTATCCTCTACATCCACCATACCCTCTACACTACCAGATGTACCCTCCACACCAACACAACCAACTATAGTACCAGATGTACGTCTACCATACCCACTACACTACATGATGTACCCTCTACACCCACACTACCAACTATAGTACCAGATGTACCCTCTTCACCCACACTACCAACTATAGTACCAGCTGTACCCTCAACACCCACCATACAAACTACATTACCAGCTGTACCCTCTACACCCTATATACCCACTACACTACCAGCTGTATCCTCTACATCCACAATACCAACTACAGTACCAGATGTACCATTTACACCCACACAACCAACTATTGTACCAGATGTACCTTCTACATCCTACATACCCTCTACACTACCAGATGTACCCTCTACACCCACACAACCAACTATAGTACCAGATGTACATCCACCATACCCACTACACTACAAGAGGTACCCTCTTCACCAACACAACCAACTATAGTACCAGATGTACCTCTGCACCCAAACAACCAACTATAGTACCAGATGTACATCCACCATACTCACTACACTACCAGATATACCTTATTCAACCACACTACCAACTATAGTACCAGATATACCCTCTACAACCATTATACCCCCTATACTACCAGCTGTACCTTCTACACCCACAATACCAACCACAGTACCAGCTGTACCCTCTACACACATCAAATTAATTCTGAGAAACCAAGGTTTATTGATATCTAAAATATATTGTTTTGGTTCTTTAACAGCCATTTTAAAATAATTAGATACAGTGTTGACTTCTAGTACTGATATATTAAAAAGAATAATACTGAGTGTACCAGGTAATTAGAATAATATCTCATTTTGGAAGTTTTCAAAAGGGATATATTGGTTAATTAAAGTTATAATTGGTATACATTAAAAGTATGTTGAGTAATATTGTTCGATTGGACGGCCTTTTTATTATAAAAAAAATGCAAACCAAACAATTCACTGCAAATTTTAATAATCAGATTTTTATGGCTCTTTTATAGCACAATTAATTATTAATCATCGATTTCATTGTCACTAATGTCCAAATCAATAAAACATTTAACATACTCATCTGACTAAATTACTTTATTATCAAATTAAAATGTTTTCAAAGATGAGTAAAAAAAAAAAAAAAAAAAAAAAAAAGTCTCTATACCTGTATTTCTTCAAAATCTTGCTAGATTTTTCTGAACTATCATTTGAAACTAATGTATTGCAATATTCTTGGACTAAATAAAAGTGTGGTTATACAAGATAACTGGGTTTAATAAAATTTAAATTCAAGTTACAATAGTTTTGCACCAATATAAATAAAGGTCTCCAAGATATTATTTGGTGCAAAACTATTGTAACTCAAGTTACAATAGTTTTGCGCTAAAGAATTTGTGTATTTGAGATACAATATTTTCACCAAAAGTGAATATCTTCAAAGTTATTTAAAATATCAGGACCAAATTTTAACACAAGATGCACATTGTAAAACTACAGTAATTTATGCAAAAAAACGATTTTTGGAAAAAACGGAGTTACAATAGTGTTGCGCTGAGCCCTCGAAATGATCAACATGACATGACGTTATATATGATAAAGACTGTCTACATGTAGTATTGGGTAAATAGTAAACTCCAGTTATATGGACATGTTCATTTTGTGAAAAAATGATGGTGTATATGAAAGTAACACATTATTGTATGTTTTAAGTTTACTTGTCATTGGTTTTATACACTGCACGTTTTGGGGTATATATGTAAATTAATATATACTTCATGTTATAGGGTAAATATTGTAATGTAGACCGTGTTATTGGGTATATAAATATAGTGTGAAGTTTATGGGGTATATATGATAAAGACTGCATACATGTAGTATGGTGTAAAAAGTAAACTCCAGTTATAGGAAACATGTTCATGTTTGGGATTGTGAAAAAATTATGGTGTATATGAAGTTAACACATTATTGTATGTTTTAAGTTTGCTTGTCATTGGTTGTATACACTGCATGTTTTGGGATATATATGTAAATTAATATATACTTCATGTTATGGGATATATATGTAAATTAATATATACTTCATGTTATGGGATATATATGTAAATTAATATATACATTGTACTTCATGTTATGGGATATATATGTAAATTAATATATACTTCATGTTATGGGGTATATATTGTAACACCCTGCATTACATAATATAATGCAGATGCTGAGTACTTTTTTCTTTAATATATTTTAAAAAAATTATTCTTTTTTTTTATTTTTTTTTTGTTATTTTTTGTTTTTGTTATTTTTTTTTAAATATGTTTTACTTAGAAATATATATATATATATTTTAATTTTTTTTTAAATATGTTTTACTTAGAAATACTGGTGAAAGTTTTTTTTTTTTTTAGATATGTTTTACTTAGAAATACTGGTTAAATTTTTGTGTACCATGAAATTCATATCTCAAAAGTCACTTAATGTATTTTATCGAAACTTCACACAATACTTCCTACAATATTTCTTAGTCATTAAACCTACTACATTAACCAAGTTAGATAACTCTTGCATGAATATAATATGTTCTCTCCCATGTGTGTATTAATGGTCAAAGCGGACACGGCGAGACATATCATTCCGCGGAATTCTTGTTATTATGGGTTTAAGGTTATTTGACAAAAAATTTAGCCAGATAATACATATCCGTCACACTTCCATTGAAATGAAGCAGTATGGGGGGTGCATTCGCTTTTTCAATAGCAGTCTCTTGTTGCTTTTCACAAAGCTATGCCCCTTTTGCGACTTTGCTATTTTGGGTTAAGTTTTGTACATGTTTACATCATTGTATTCATTCATTTACCTTTTTTTTGTGACAAGGCTTTTGAGTAGTCAAGCTTTTGTTTTATTTTCTTATGAACATGAGGTTTACTTTCAGTCTGATACTGTTCACATAAGATTTCTTGTTTTACTCAAACACCTTCAGTTTTGATGAAATTTGAGCATGCAAGGCAAAAGTTATGACAACAGGATGTTCAATGATATTTCAATTTTTTTAGGAGTGGGACTATTTACAGATGCTAGTTTCCTCATAGGGGAGTAATTATTTTATTTGTGAGTATAAGGGAGAAGTGATTAATTAACAAGAAGCAAATAGCATAGATCAAAGTGGCTACCAGTTTGCTTTTGAGCATCATTGAGAGATACTCTGGTGTGGGCTGCATTGTTATTTCCTGCTTCACCATAGAACAGTGCTGTTGATGCACCAGAGTTTTTTAGCTCCCACAAAGTGCTCAGCACTAGCTATTGAAATTCTTTTTGTCCATCTACCATCTGTTGTCAGCAAACAGTTTCCCTTTTCTCAGAATACAAAGTTCATTTCTTTAACAAATTTCACCAAACTTGGACAGGTGTTTTATGACAACAATATTTCAGATAAGTTTGACAATGAGCTGTATTGTATCAGCTACACAGAAAAGCCATGTTTTTCACTTCCTTGCATTCAGAAGATTATTTGCCATGCAATCCTTCTTAAACTTGCTGAGATGTTACATGATGACTGCCAAGTCTTATCTTAGAATGAAATTAATCTGGATCATTTTCATAAGATTCCATCAGAAATGCCATATTTTATAAAAAAAATTCCACCTAGAAACTTTATTTACCATATACTGGCTAGGAATCAGTAGCCGGACAGAATTTGATGTTTTTGTTCAGTATTTTAAATCATTATACCCCCAGATACAAAGTGTATGGGGGCTATATTGGGGTCACTCGCGTCCGTAGGTCCGAAGTCATATCTCTGAATCCGTTTGATGGATTTTCTAATAACTTCACACAAATGTTCACCATCATAATATGGTGAGATCCACGCATGATCTAGGTCCAAGGTCATGGTTGCACTTCAAGGTCAAAGATCAAATTCATCCTGTCTGGAGGCATATCTCTGAAACTGTTTAATGGATTTTCAAATTACTACACATAAATGTTCACCATCATAATACAACGAGATCCACGCATCATCCAGGTCACTAGCTCCAAGGTCAAGGTCGAACTTTGAGGTCAATGGTCTAATAGCTTTATTTTGTGTCAGTATATGTTGAAAATATTTCTTGTACTGTGAACCACTTATATGTATTATTCAGTTATTCAGGGTATAAGATAATTCAATGTTTTTTGTATTGTTACATTTTAACAAGTTTATATCAAATGTCTACATTCTTAAGATTTCATGTATATATCATATTTTTTTTAATTTTTTAAAAAATCACAATTTTAAGGGAAGGGACCCTGTTGGAAATAAGTGCGTTTGTTGCTTAAATGGGTTATCACTGGTTATAAGATTTTTAATTTTTAGATGATTACTATAATTATTTTACTTATTTATTTTTCTTGATTTATTACTGTTATTTTATCATCATGATATATATGTTGTATAATGATCTTATATACCTGAATAAATTTGAATTGAATTGAATTGAAATGAACAAAACTTCTTCGAATTATACCTCTGTTGAGCATTTTTTTTGTTTCAAAGTTGAGCCAGATTTGAATAATAACACAATTGCTCAGTGAGTATTCATAAGTGTACATAACTAATCAGTTGCAAAAGTTTCAAAAAAATCCATAACATGATCAAAATCTGATTGAACATTTAAACTTTTGCATGAAGGAAAAACATGCCAATAATATCCTAACTGCCCTTTCAAGCCCTCTTAGTTGAAGGTGTTCAATTAAGTAATCTAGTGCCATCTTGTTAAAAAAAATTGTTAATTACGTACCAAAGTCTGCAGGATTTCAAATGCCATTAGTTTTACAATCATTCAGTGACTGGGTTGAATGAAATATCATACCTTCTGTCGTGAAAAAAATGATTCTTACATTCAGTCATGTAGAATTGAAGACATTTACTGAAAAAAGTCTCGTTCAGAAACTTAATGGCTGATGTTGGTTTCCATATTGTGTAATATGCATCCTAGACTGCTCTCTGTAAGCATGTCATATAAATGGAGTAAATTAAATAACCATAACCTTTTTATGTGAAGAATGGTTTTCTTTTAATCAATTTTACAACGTTGAAAGAAAACTCACAAACTTTAACACAGTTTTTGACCAATTTTGCAATTTTATAGACTTGAGCTTTACATTACAATTTTTCCACAATTTGGAAGGCCTCATCCCTGAAGTTAATGGAAATAACATTTAATGATATTTTATTCAATAAAAGATGAACTTTGCAGGATGCAGAAATTCATGCATAGGACTGAAAACATTTTTGAGGGAGCATCACCACACACCTGTTACTATAGGTTTTGCATATGCGAAGAAAAGTTGTTTAGAACCCTGTTTTGACAAACCCATAGTAGGGATATGTGTGTCTCATGATTACATGACTAGTCTGTGCGTCCAGATTGATGTTTGGTTTTCATAAAGTTTCTTTTTGCTTGATCTCATTTAAGGTCTGGTCAAATTTCAATGAAACTACAGGAACTACCAAGTCTACTTCAGTGTGCATTTTGTAAGATCATTATGATCAGATGACTTTTGACAAAGTTACAACCCTGTACTTGTGGAAAATTTGGGTGGGGTGATAGTTTGTTTTTGTGACAAAAAAAATTCTTTTAAAACTGGTCAAGATTGGCAAAAAAACTTGGTCACCATGTCAAATAAAAGAAAAAACACTGATCCAGCTTAACACTTTTGAATATTTTGATCATAAAGTAATTTGTTTCGTTTGAATTTGAATGACAAAATTATGATTTAATATAATTAAGGTGAAAAAAATCAATAATATTGCAGTATTGATGCTTATGACCAGTCGACTGCCGGGATTGCCAGATATGCTAACGACGAGTGGCGAAAAACCAAATTCACGGGTTGTCAAAGAGGTTGTAAATGGTATCCCTCATCTCTTTGTGAAGTGCATAAGGCCTATTGCTGTGGGGATGGAAATCTGATATGATTATTATAATAAGGATGCTTATTGGAGAACTGGAAAAAAGGTAAATTCCACATGTTATACATTAATATAGAAAAATAAAAATTTGTTTGTTTGCAATTTCCTACCCACCAAATGCAAACAATTTTTAAAAGGGTTGCCTTAAGCTGAGAATTTGAGGACACTTTGAAAATCATTTTGTCTGATACCAATAGTACGATTTTAGAATAATTTGTCACGTCTCACACCACTATTACATTTCCCATAGGGCTCCATTGTAACATTTATGTCCAAAACAGAGTGAAAATTTAAATTCTGCAGCATGTGTCTGGGCTCAAATTCTTCACTGCTTCAAGATATGCAATTATACAGAAAAAAAAGTATACCTTGACCAGGTTGTTTTTTTTTTTAAATTCAATGCTTTTGTGAGACCTATCAATTTCCAGAGTAATAATATGTCAACTATTTGCCCTAGATGCGGTTCGAACTGACAATTCTGAAATGACATAGAATTGTCCAGAAAGCTGGTATCAGCATCAAATTTTCAGTGGTGATTTCTAAAATATTGACCATTTAACTCATGCTAGTAAAAAACAAAACATTGCAGTACAAAGCCCTGAAAAAAGAAGAAAAAGAGAACTAAAGTTTTATTTCTACCTCCTTCATCTGTAGGTCCGGAGTTCTCAAGGGAAGATTTTTTTTTTGATCTGAAATTCAAGATGGCCGCCGTTACTAAAAATAGTCCAAAACTTAAAAAATCTTCTTCTCATGAACGGCCCAACAGATTTTCAAAATGTTAATGTAGTAATGATGACCAACTATAGTATTGTTAGATTTGTTCAAATGGTGTCCCTAAGCTTAAAAATGCCCCCGCCCCGACGGTTCAATTACGGGATCCATACATGTCATTATATTTTTTTTTTTTTTTGAAATGGAAATGATTTTGCCTTTATCTTCACAGAAGCATTGTTTGGTGAAGGAGATTCAGATTTTTAAAAATGAATGGGTTCCACTGTCTTAAGGGGTCAGGAGGGGCCCCAAAAGAGTACAAATTTGGATTTACTAAAATCGTTTTCTTAACAACCGGTATGTCAGATTTGTTCATATTTTCCATAATTTATCCCTATGTGTAGGGGTTTGATTGCAGATAAGAATTTAGGGGCTAAAGTTTATAGGGGCCCTATAAGGGGACCTAGAATTTTACATAGGGATACTATGGGAAAACAGAAAATTCTCTTTTTCTTTCATCTATTCTGAAACCACTAGGCCAATTAAACTGAAACTTCACATGCATGTTTCTGTTGCATAGGAGACTATACCGAAGATTTTTTATTTTTTTCGATCTGAAATTCAAGATGGCCGCCGTTACTAAAAGTAGTCCAAAACTTAAAAAATCTTCTTCTCATGAATGGCCCAACAGATTTTTAAAATGTTTATGAAGTAATGATGGCCAACTATAGTTTTGTTAGATTTGTTCAAATGGTGTCCCTCAGGTTTAAAATGACCTCGCCCAGAGGGTTCAATTAGGGGACACATGTCATAATATTTTTTTTTTTTTTTTTTAAAATGGAAATGATTTCGCCTATATCTTCACAGAAGCATTGTTTGGTGAAGGAGGTTCACATTTGTAAAAATGAATGGGTTCTTCTGTCTTAAGGGGTCAGGAGGGGCCCCAAAAGGGTACACATTGGGATTTACTAAAATCGTTTTCTTAACAACCGGTATGTCAGATTTGTTCATATTTTCCATAAATTATACCTATGTGTAGGGGTTTGTTTGCAGATAAGAATTTAGGGGCTAAAGTTTATAGGGGCCCTGTAAGGGGACTTAGAATTTTACATAGGCATACTATCGGAAAAGAGAAAATTCTCTTTTTCTTTCATCTATTCTGAAACCGTTCACATGCATGTTTCTGTTGCAAAGGAAATTATACAGAAATTTTTTTTTTTTCGATCTGAAATTCAAGATGGCCGCCATTACTAAAAATAGACCAAAACTTAAAAAATCTTCTTCTCATGAACGGCCCAGCATATTTTCAAAATGTTTATGTAGTTATGATGACCAACTATAGTATAGTTAGATTTGTTCAAATTGTTTCCCTAGGGTTAAAAATGACCCCACCCCGAGGGTTCAATTAGGGGACACAGGTCATAATAATTATTTATTTTTTTTTTAAAATGGAAATGATTTCGCCTTTATCTTAACAGAAGCATTGTTAGGTGAAGGAGGTTCAGATTTGCACATTTTTGGCATAAATTATCCCTATGTGTAGGGGTTTGATTGCAGATAAGAATTAAGGGGCTAAAATTTATAGGGGCCCTGTAAGGGGACTTAGAATTTTACATAGGGATACTTTGGGAAAACAGAAAATTCTCTTTTTCTTTCATCTATTCTGAAACCACAAGGCCAGTTAAACTGAAACTTCACATGCATGTCTTTGTTGCATAGAAGACTATACAGATGATTTTTTTTTTTTTCGATCTGAAATTCAAGATGGCCGCCATTACTAAAAATAGTCCAAAACCTACAAAATCTTCTTCTCATGAATGGCCCAGCATATTTTCAAAATGATTATGTAATAATGATGACCAACTATAGTTTTGTTACATTTGTTCAAATCATGTCCTTAGGGTAAAAAATGACCCTGCCCCGATATTTCTATTGCATAGGAGAATTTCAAAAAGTGCTATGGCCACTATGAGTCAGTATGGCGTCCTCAGGCCCTCATGGGCCTCTTGTTTTTTTTAAAATTGTGAATTTATTTTCTCCACATTGTGAAAATTAAGTGTGATTTTCTATTATGAGGGGCCCCCTTTTAAAGCAGGAAAAAAGCCCTGCTTTAGATTGCTCACCTGACTTTCACTATCAAACATGTCTTTATGAAATCTAGGTCAAGTTTGAAACTGGGTCAAAAACTAGCTCACTAGGTCAAATCATAGAAAAAACCTTGTTTAATAACAATATAGGCCATATTTTTTATCTGATTTTCATGAAACATAGTCAGAATGTTTATCTTTATTAAATCTATGCCAAGTTTGAACATTCATTTCACAATTCGATACACCTTTTAAAATGTATCACAATCAGGACCTTTTCTGACTACTTTGGGAAAAGGACCCTTGCCAGAATGGTGGTGGGGTGGGGGAGTGGGAAGTTGGGAATATTAGTCGGTAATAAAACTACCTAATGGAGTGAAAATTATGAAAATGGTTCAGTTATTACTAAACTGAGCTCATTGCCTTTTGTGTTTCAAATGTTTAGATTTACATAATTATGTACTAAGGGTCTAGACTGAAATATAAAATTATATTGGGATTTTTTTTTAATTTGGAAAGGTGGAAGCTAGATGGTATTTGGAATGGGGTTAATATACTGACCCTGGGGCAGAAGCTGAAAAAAGCCCTGGCAATTCAATACAAATTCAGTGAAGTATTACAGTCCTAATGGGGTATATACTAATACATTAGCATATGTAATATATTTGTATAATATTGTTGGGTACATACTATTATGGGGTTTGTACTTTTAAATTATTATGGGATATATATATACTTAAAATTATTATGGGGTATATACTTAAAATTATTATGGGGTATATACTTAAAATTATTATGGGGTATATACATATATATATTAGGTAGCATATTTATAAGTGGCCTACCTACATGAAGAAGGAAGAACACTAAAATTATTTTGTTTTCCCATGTCGAAGACTGAGGGGTTATGTTTTTTTTTCACGTCCGTCTGATTTCCTGTCCACTCCATATTTTCTTAACCCTTTGAAGGATATTAATGAAACTTGGGTGGAATGTTCATCTCATCAAGACCATGTGCAAAACCCATGTTCCAATTGTGTCCTCTTAAGGTCAAGGTCACACTTTAAGGTGTAGTGTTTGAGCCTTGGATTTTGTGTCGGATCCGTTTTTTCTAAACCCTTTGAAGGATATTTAGTCCAAGTACTGGTGGACATCTGGTAAAAATAACTGAGTAATCTGCTCTTGCCCTGCAGGATTATTGCTTTATTCTAGTCACAATAGTTGCCCAGCACTTGACACAGAGAAAAACAGACACAGAAAATGCAAGCCCTTTAATGTTTCAGTGTCTGTTTATCTCTCTCTTACCACTAAATACATCTGGTGCAAATTAAATGCATTTCTTGACTGAGTATACATTTTACAAGTAATCACCCTGCAATGCAATTGGTGCTACAGAAAACTTTACAACCCTGATTTACAGCTTTAAGTTGATTATTTACTGTCTTTTGTCAGCTCACCTGAGCAAAAGACTCAGATGAGCTTTTGCGATCACCCTTTGTTTGTCGGTTGTAGTCTATCATTCTTAAACTTTTTGCTTTTGCTTCAAACAGCTTCTTCTCTAAAATCACAACTCTCAGGTTTGGTCAAGCCATAGTTCTATGGTCAAAATTAGCCACATCCTTGGGACTTGCCAGTTTAATATAGGGAAGTTTCAATTTAAAAATCTCAAGAACTGACCAGTCAAATTTGTTCATATTTGGTATAAATCCCTATGAGTAGGGAATTAAATGAAGTTGAATGTCAAATAGCTTTATTTTGTGTCCGCTCCATGTTTTCTAAACCGCTGGAAGGATTATCATATAACTAGCAACAATTGTTTGGAGTTAAACATAAATGTTCACCATCATAATTTACTGAGATATAGCATGATACAGAACACTAGGTCCAAGGTCAAGGACACACTTTGGTCAAATCAGTATATCTCTGAAGCCCTTAAATGAATATTCATTTAACTACACATAGATAATTAACTTCATTATAGGACGAGATACACCCATGATTTAGGTCACTAGGTACAAGGTTAAGAACACACCTGGAGGTAAAAAGTCAAATAGCTTTATTTTGTGTCCACTGCTTATCTTCTAAACCGCTGGAAGGATTATCATAAAACTAGCATTAATTGTTCACCTTATCAAGACGAGGTGCAGAGCACACAGCCCAGGTCACTAGGTCCAAGGTCAATGTCACACTTGGAGGCCAAAAGTCAAATAGCTTTATTTTGTGTCTGCTCCATACCTTCTAAGGCCCAAAAGAAATTAGTAGTGTTTCTGGTGGCATGGCCAAAAAAAAAGACAGGATTGGTAGGTTGAACAGAAACAACTTTTTTTTTTTTTAAGGCCTAAGCCACTGGAAGGATTTTCATAACACTAGCATCAGTTGTTTACCTCATCAATAAGACATGCAGAATGCAAGACCCAGGTCACTCAATTAAACCCCCTTCCCTGTATCAAAGCAGCATCTAGGGGTATTTATCACCTTCAGTGATAACTCTAGTTCAATTTGAGATCTGAAACCTTGATAACTATAGCAGTTGATATTTGGTTCTTTTCAAGATCCTTGGTATTCGTAAAAGGCCAGAAGGGCCCATAAAAGGTTACAAATGTTTTTTTTTTTCTTTTCAGACTGGTCATCCAAATTTGTTCATATTTGACCTTAATTATTCTTTTTTTGTAGGGGTTTCAAATGTATTCAAATAAAGGGGCAAGGATTCATTGGGGTCCCATATGGGTGACCTCCAATTTTTATATAAGAAATCAATAGGAAATTAAAATGTCATTTTCTCAGACACTTCAGACTTCTTTATAGGCTTAGTCTATTCAAAGCTTAAAAAGAATTGACAAGTGTAATCAGGTTAGCAACTTGCCGCCCACTTGGGTCTTTTGTTGAATTTCTTGTTATTAGCCTTTTAGCTCCAATGTCTTTAAGAAGTCAGGGGTTGCACTTGTACAAGTTACTTTTCAATGGATTTATTGCCATGATTATAACTTCTACATGCTTTTTTATTTTTGTTTTACATTTTCCTATAAGGAAACAAATTTTCTGTGAAGTATATACAATTTCCCCCCATTATTTGATCATTGAACTTCAAGACTATGTAATAAAATCTGGTACACCACAACGAAAGCTCTGTATGCTGAACCTTTAAAATAGGCCAATATAGGAATCATCTGCAACAGAATTATGGCAATAAATCCATTTGCTTCTTTGAAAAGTCATCATTGTCACCTAGAAAGAAAGAACATACTTGCCTTTCTCTTGACTAACGGTAAGATCAGAGGTACTCTGCTGCTAATGGAAAAATTGATGTAAAAACTGAAATTTTGAGTAGTATAATGATTAAGTGATTTTCAAAAACTGCCTAGTTTTTTGTTCAGCTCAATGAGCAAGGGAGATAATATTTACAGTTAGAGCAAGTAATTTTATCAATGAAATGTTTGAAATATAACTTATACAAGTGATTTTAAAAATCACTTAAACAAGTGTTACTCCAGACTGTTAAGCTAATAGGGCCTAATAAATTAGTTATTAAAATTCTGAAACGCTCACAAGAGCTGTAGACCCTTCGTCTAGGGTCTGTCTGTGTACATTAGCATGATAGAGACTTCATTCCTTGAGTAATCTTAACCAAACTTGCTCAGATTATATAAGACCACAAAATCTCAGACGAGTTTGATTATGGGTCAGATCTGACTAATAAAATCAAGAGTTATTGCCCTTGAATTAGCAAGAAAGCCATATTTTGCCTTGTTAACACAATAGGTCCTCAGCAATCTTCACCAAATTTGGTCAGATTATAAATGACAACAAAATCTCAGACAAGTTTGATAAAAGGTCTGATCGGACAAGTAACACCAGAGTTATGGCCCTTGAATTAGTAAAATTATTTGTACACAATACAGGTTTCATTTCTTGAACAATCTTAACCAAACATGATCAGATTTTAGGTGACCATAATTGGCCAGATTGGACCAATAGCCACATAGTTGTGGCCATTGCATTAGCCAAAAAAATCCATATTTTGCCTTGTTAACACAATAAATATTGTATTTCTTATCCCAACTAATAGTCACAATGTATATGGCCACAAAATCTTTAACAAATTTTATAGACCGCAGCGTGGTCTAGTGGTAGAGCATCCCCCTCGTATGCGGAAGGTCGTAGGTTCAGTCCCCGGCCGGGTCATACCAAAGACTTTAAAAATGGTACCAGAAGCTTCCTCGCTTGACACTCAGCATTTAGAGGATAGTTCTAGGTCAGGTCAACCCGGTGTCAGTATAATGTGACTAGGTGGGGAATCATACCATGTGTCTGTGGCATGACACTCCAGTGTGACAGTGCTAAGAATACTGTCTCAAGTTGACACTATTGCAATATGACTGAAAAATTGTTGAAAGCGACGCTAAACACCATACAACAATAACAACATAACAAATTTTACAATGGGCCATATTGGACAAGGAACACCAAAGATATAGCCCTTGAATAAGTAAAACAAGGAATATTTAACATTGTTCATGCAATAAAAGCTTTACTTTTTGTCCAGTTTTTATGAAACATTGTCGAATTGTATTTGACCGCAAGATTCTATGGAGGGTATTATCTGCCATAATTCAGATTGCTTCATAGTATTTTTTAACTTGGTTATTACAAATTTCATTCATATGAATAACAATTTTTAAATTCTATGTGTTGCAACTGGATAACTAAGAATTACATTTTCTCAAATGCCAATATTTATATGCAACTTTTAATTTACAAATTGCTTTCATTAAAATGTCACCTTTGTTCGAAAGTGTAGATAGAATATGCAAGTTACTCATTTCATCATCTTAATTTTCTTTATTATTATTAATTTTATTAAATTATGTAAACATTTAGAGACAGTCATAATTTGAAACTTAGAATTTGAAACTTGGAATTTAAAACTTAGAATTTAAAAGTTAGTATTAATATTGACACTTCTGAATTAAGTCGCTAGGTGGCTAAAACACCGATACTTTGAAAAACAACTGCTCCCTATGGTAAAGTAAAAGGAAGACATGTGAGTTAGCCGATTGATATTGTCAAAATCCAGTGCGTTTCCCAAGATGAGCTTTAGGTAGCAGTGAACAGTTATTTAATTTCTATTTTTCAAAGGACAGTTATAAAATATTCCTTCTACTTGTTCACAATAAAAGTATGCTCATTCAATTTGCAAATATCTGGGTTGATACACTTGTTGGAAATCTCTGATGATAACTTTTGTTTGATAAGCAGTCATTTTGATTAGTTTGAACTATTTGCAAAGTAAGTTTGTAGCTGTTTCAAGAGTATTAAGAACTAAAGTGGAGTGCCTCCTCTGGTGGTAGAGCATAAGATCCAAGATCGGGGTTCGTGGGTTTGATTCTCCACCACGGCTATGTGATGTGTCCTTAAGCAAAACACTTTATCTGCACAGCTTATTTAACTGGTTCTAACCTTATTGAAACCAATTTTAGTACTTTTACTTCCTACATTCGTTACGCCATGTCTCTGAACGCCATGAGCTGTCAATATTGTTACTAGGAGGGGGATTGGAGCATTTTGATATAAGAGACGCCACATGCTGAAATTTTTTGGTGGACGATTGATAAGTCTTGATTTTGGGGAGAGAATATTCAGTTGAAAGGGGCGTGCTATGTACTAGCACCAATTTTCAATCAATTAACTATACTTGTTATATTTTAGGAGCATGTGCCGGATGTTCTGTTCGTCCTAAATCCGCTATTGAGCCGCTCTTTAGTTGTTCTATATTATGACCTGTGGTTTTATGGAGAGAACCCTACCTATCAGCAACATTTATTTTAATTCAATACAAAAGTTTCATGTGTTTCTGTAATGCTTACATTAAAAACTTTATTTTCATTGTACGCTACTTTTAAAGGGAGCAGTAGTTTGTTTTATTGACATCATAATGTTGAACTTAGACAAATGTGGCTCTGCAGGATAATACCCGCCATAAGATTCCTGTCAAGTTTGAAATGGTCTAGGTCAGTTAAGTTATGCTTGACTTATGTTCCCTTAAATTATCAAAAGTTGTAAAAATGCACCTAGAGTGAATGCAAGTTACAGTCAATAATAAATAATCTGGTGAGCTATTCAGGGGCATGATGGCCCTCTTGTATTAAATTTCAACCTGGTTCTCAAAACCCTATTTTCCTGTCTTGTGAGTTGTTAATGATTTGAGACAAATAAGTGCAACACTAAATTAAATGCTCAAAATTCACCAGTTATCAATTACTCAGCTAATATTTTGTTATTTGGATACAGGCTAATTATTTCAGTGCATTTCATTTGCACATCACCACATATCTTTTGGACAAAATATTTCTTGTCTGCACGATAACTGAAATACAGCTGGCACTACAAACTTTAACATTGGCTGGAAAGTTCATATCGAAGACATATGGCTAAACTGTGTATATGAATAAAGAAGGATATAGAACAGTTTTGCACTAAACCTTTGATATGTTGGTCTAGTTGTGCTCCTTCTCTTCTATGTGGATGATCCTCGTAAATGTGGTTGTCATGGTAACAAATTTGTGAAAGTTTAATAAAATGGCTTGTCCTTGGAGTCGGTAAATAGTAGTGATGTTTCCATTCAATGATGATGGTCAACACAAATGCCCCAGAAAATGAAAATAAGTAAATGATCTTCATCAGTTTTATCTACATGTGTTTTCTGCCATCTTATGTTTTAATATTTACAAACAAAACTTGCAGGTAGCTTTGATAGTTCCAATCACGAATCTGATGAAGAGAGCATAAAACCACAGCTACAACATAGGCCCTGTATGTTGGGGAACCAGGAAGATACTTTGGAGCCAACAAATTTACCGAGCATATCAAAGCTTGATACCACTGGCAGGTAACCACACTTGCTAGGAAATGCCAAAAAACACTGAGTTTTGCATTTCGTTTAAAAATATACATATTTTTATGCCGTCAACCATTTAAAGAAATCTTATTGGGCATTTAAGTCAGATTGGTTTTTGATGACTAACTTTTGAAAGGATCCATGTATTTAATTAACATTTGATGTATAACTATAAAATTATACCCTACAGGTCAAGTTCAGTATTTTTCAATGTCTATTGAGGAGTTAAAGGCTCGCTTTAGATTAAATTTTTAAAAATTTACTGACACATTGTAGAGGCATCCTGCAGACACATTTCTAGTTAGCTCCTGAATTAATACACAGTATATAGGAAATGCCAAAAAACACTGAGTTTTGTATTTCTTTTTAATATATATACATATTTTTATGCCGTCACCATTTATAGTGTTACACCTGTCTGTGGGCACGTCAAATTAGTTTCTGGTGAATAACTTCTGAAAGGTCCATTTATTTAATTGATATTTAATTATTTATTTAATTATTGTTTGGTGTATAGCTGTAAAATTATACAGTACAGGCCAAGTTTGATATTTTTTCAGTTTTGATCAAATTTAATGAGTTAAGGTGAGCTATTGTGATTGTCCTGTGCCTGTCTTCGTCAACAATTTTACTGTTGACACTCTAGCAGTCACGATTTTGGTCCAATGTTAATATAACTTGGTCAGAATGTCTGCCTTAATAAAACCTCGGACGAGTTCAATACTGGATCACCTGGGGTCAAAAACTAGGTCACTAGGTCAAATCCTAGAAAAACATTGTTAACACTAGAGGTCACATTTTCTATCTGATCTTTATGAAATTTTGTCAGAATATTTGTTTTTACAAAATCTAGGTACGCTGGATATACGGTTGCATAAGATAACTACCAATTATATTTTACCATTGTAACCATACACAATTAGTGTGTACCGATAACACTTTAGATAGAATTAAATTTTATCGAAAGTTCATATTTAGGTCAAATCTTGCTGACAATTCAAGCAAAGCAATTTGTGCTATGAGCAGCATTGTTTGTTTGACTTATAATATTGGTAAACAACTATAGGTACACAAGTCCTCATTTAATATGAGCAACTACATGCACTGTTTATAAACCTTTAATACTTTAATATATAGGTTTTTGTAATATATGGCTGCAATCGGTAAATACAGAAAGAAATAATAAAATTTTTGTCAATTAATCTACACATTAATCCAATCGTCAGTCTACACATTTAATCTTATCATGAGTATAATAAAGTAAATCAATGTTAGTAAATAGAAAGCACAGAATCAAAAAAAAATTATAAACATAATTAAAAATAATTGTATGATAATGCCACCTAGTTAAAGATAAACTTCAAGTTTGAATGTCGACACGTCTTGGTATTTAAAATCATCCTCATTCATCACTCATTTATCATCACAGAAATGCGTAATCATCTTTTATGTTTTTAATAACCGTCTTATCCTGCTCACCAAAATGACTGGTTCAAAGCACGAGGGTAATTAAAAACATATATATATATACTTCGTTAGCACTCCAGAGCCACATTTTCTACCTGATCTACATGACACCCAAGTCAGACTTTTGTCTTTATGGTATCGCCATTGGTCATCTGGTTTATTCAGACGAGTGATACAGGACCTTTATGGTCCTCTTGTTGATAAATTTACCAACATATTGTGGGAGCATCCTGTGTACACATTTGTAGTTAGCTCCTGAATGAATACCCAGGTTATTCACAGTAACTACAATTGTAAGTAAATGTATACTATATTAATCTGATGTGCACCAGGCTAATACTATGTTGTTGCAAATCATTTTCTGTATCATTATTTTACCCCCAGATACAAAGTATATGAGGGCTATATTGGAGTCGCACATGTCGCGATTTTAAGGTCATGTCTGTCTGGTCTGGAGGCATATCTCTGGAACAGTTTAATGGATTTTTAAATAACTACACATAAATGTTCACCATCATAATACTACGAGATCCACACATCATCCAGGTCACTAGGTCAAAGGTCAAGGTCGCACTTCGAGGTCAAATCCGTCTGGTCAAGAGGAATATCTCTGAAACTGTGTAAAGGATTTTAAAATAGCTACACATTAATAATCATCAACATAATATGACAAGATACATGCATCATCCAGGTCAGAGGTCAAATAGCTTTATTTGTCTCTGCTCCATATGTACTAAACTGCTGGCCAAAGGTCAAGGTCACAGCATAGTTGAAATTGAAAAGTACACACCCAGTTACCTCTGACGGGCCATCATAGGGGCATATGTGTTTAACAAACAGCTCTTGTTTGGTAAATGTTTCAAGATTCCAATAAAATGAAATAATTGAGCTCATTTATGCAACTATTTTCAGTGTGCGATCGGCAGATGCTGATGACAACACGGATGGTGAAAGGAGAAAATGGTGTTTTCAAAACAGTAAGTTTAAGCTTTGTGACTATAACGTTGTCTGTTGAGTCTCCAGACAGACTAAAATATATTTAGTAAAGATTAACAAGGTGAAGGAAAGGTGTGTTAGACAAGTATGGAAAGAGGACGCAAAATTCGTTTCACCTTATGATTACTTTAGATTTTCTAAAAAAGATATTTTACAATGGCTCTGAAAGCTTCATGTCAGTAGTATAAGAAGATTCCCATATCTACACATGCAAAATTGATTATCATATAAAGATTATGTTTAGTTTTAGAAGTCCATGGATCAAAAACTATGTTACTAGATGACAGTTTATTAACGGTATGAAGTTATACAGGCCTTGTAACTTGTATTGTTAAATTAATTTGTTTGTCATTAAAAAGAAAAAAAACTTCCATTAAAAGACATTTTTGAAGAACTAGTTGAGTATTGCTATGCTGTTATATCATTTGTACATATTTTACAATCACTTCAGTCCATGTCGAGACATACCAAAAAAAGGACGGCAAACGAAACTATGCAAAGGTTGACTACTGCTACTACTGCAAGAACAGATATAAATCAGAAAATGGAAATGTAAAAACTGCAGATAAATGGCAATTACAACCATAATGTTTAGGTAACATTGTACTGATTAATATAAGTTGTAAAATATTGTTTTGTGATAATTGTAAAATAAATAAAATTTAAACTAAAAAAACATATACGATGTTGATTTTAACTGTCATGTTCACTTTTCAATAGATTACAATGATTCTTGTTCTTATTTTGTTGTGTTACTTGGATACTTTCTTTGTGGAATAATTGGTTTAGATTGATTTTGGCATTTCCAAGATATTGAGTGTTCATGTTATTAGCTCACCTGAGCCAATTTAAAGGCTCACAGGTGAGCTTTTGTGACCGCCCTGTGTCCATTGTCTGTTGTCAACTTTTAGCTTCTAACAACTTCTCCTCTGAAACCAATGGCCAAATTTTAATATAATTTCACAGAAATGTTCTTTGGATGACCCTCTACCAAGTTTGTTCAAGCCATCATGATTCAACAAAAAACATGGCCTCCTGGGGGTTGGGCTTGTTTACTCTTTATGGCTATAGTAAAAACTTAAAAAATCTTCTTGTCAGAAACCACCGGCTTGATTTTTAAATAATTTCACATAAATGTTCCTTAGGTGACTCATTACCAAGTTTGTTCAAATCCTGGTGATTTGTCAAAAAACATGGCCACCATGGGGTGGGGCTAGTTTACAGTATATTGCTATAGTCAAAACTTAAAAAATATTTTTGACAGAAACCACTGGTCGATTTTTTAATAAATTTACGTAAATGTTCCTTGGGTGAGTCTTTACCAAATTTGTTCAAACCGTCATGATTCGTCAAGGGTCGGAGCTAGCTTACTGTAAAGGCTATAGTAAAAACTTCAAGAATCTTCTTGTCAGAAACTGCTGGCTCGATTTTGAAAAATAATTTCACAGAAATTTTCCTTGGATTACCCTCTACCAAGATTGTTTAGTCTGATGCGATTCATGAAAAAAATGGCCACCATGGGTGTGCTTACTGTAGCACAGCCATACCTCAAACTTGATTTGTAAATTCATATATCTGGATCTTTGAGTTATGTACTTAAATGAGGTGACTCACGGATACTCGGGTGAGCGATATAGGGCCATTTGGTCCTCTTGTTTATATATACAGTCAAACTTACAGAAACGACCACTTGTTATAAGCGACCCCCTGATGTAAGCGACCATATTAAATCCCCCCCAACGAATTTCATTCATAATTACACATGCAATAAGCGACCACTTGCTCTCTGCGACCAGGGACCGCTTAAAATCCATCAAATTTCAACAAATATCCTTTAACATACGACCACGAATACACGAGGTGTGAAATTTCAGCATCATGTTTTGTGTACGTGACAAATGTGTAAGTGTAAATTTGTCGATCTCCGAGGTAATGTGCTAAAAATAACCCGAGGCCAAATACTGCAGTGTCTCGTGGTAAAAGCCGTAATTGTTTGAGAACAAGTTATAGAGTTAAAACACTTTAACCCCAATTATGAATCAACGTTTGATCATTGTTTGGGTGGAATAAATTGACATGTTTGCTATTTGTTTTATTACGATTACAGGATCGTCAATTACTTAAATAAAATTGGAATTAAAGATTGGACAGTTTGAGGTTTGTTTGTTGTTTGTTTTTTTTTACGACAAAAAAGATTAAATAGGTTTGATCGGACTTTTGGACAATTGAGATTGGACTGTGTGCCGTTTGTTTTTATATTTTTTATTATAATTAAAAATTATAATTACGTTTGATTATTTGATCGGCTTTTTGGTTAGATTAAATTGGAAACTAAAGACAAAACAGTTTGTCATTGTTTTCATGGAAGGTTTGAAAGTTTTTACAACAAAAATGAGTAAACGTAAGACAATGAATGTCAAGGTTTATTTGACTGGGTTTCAATATTGTGGTTTCATACTGCGATATTCTATCAACATTGCCATATTTTCAGCAAAGAGAAAATGTCTAACATTAGAACAGCGGGTGAAAGCCCTAAAAATGATTGAAACATACATGCATTATATAAGACAAAAAAAAAGACCAACAAATTTTTTTTTACCCCAATAAGAGACCACCTGCCTTAAGAGACCACTTTTCAGATTTCCCTTTAGTGGTCTCTTAAGACAGGTTTGACTGTACACTACAACATTGTTTTGTATTTTCAGGTTCTTTAGAAAGGCCAAAGGACATTGGTAGTTGGCAGGCGTCCTCATGAAAAAACTAGCTCAGTTGCATATCCAGGCTGTGAATATTGCAATGGTTTTTTCCATCAAAAACAATTGTGGCTTCCTGCAAAAACCTGCTATTTTGCAAAGGGAAAAACTGATGGTGAAAAGAACTTTGTAAGAGATGCAAGATGTATGTTGGCACCATTTTTGCCAAGAGCAGATAGTGATCAAGAATGTGTCAATTCTATAATTGCTAAAATGAGGGAGACTGAAAAGTACCCAGGATTAAAGGAGACCTGTTTTACAGATGAGTTGATAAAAGAATTTGGGATGTGGCTGTTGTACAAACTTGGAAATGAAGATGAGCAAAGACGAAAAGATTTAGATAATTTGAGAACCAAAATGCGAAGTTTAGCTAGATTACTTAAAAAACTGAATGAGTCTAAACTCTTTTCTCAGTCCCTGAGCTACAACATATGCGCAAGAGAATTCACCTCTGTTGTATCTGCAGTGAAATTTCATTTTAGAGAGGCAAACTCACCACAGTTGGCACTAACTAGGTCATTATATAAAAAAGTTGCTCTTCTGAAGGCAAATGTTGCCCTGCAGACAGATGATCCAGCAAAAAAGAAGGAAGCCAATGAGTTTATGGAAATGTATTCAGCGCAGTGGAATTCTAAAGTTTATGTGTTGCAAATAGAACCAAATGTCTTCGTGCTTTAAACAAAAAAGCAGAATTGCCTAGTACAACATTACTGACTTGATGAAATTGAAAGACTACCTTGAAACACAGATAAATATCCAAATGCACAATCAATCACTAACATATGCACAATATGTCGAGATGACAATTCGTCTGATTGTCAGAATTGTACTTTTTAATAAAAGAAGAATCGCTGAGGTTGATGAGCTATTGGTTCCTGATTTCAATAACCGAATTAAAGGGGATGAACTGGGTACCAATACTGAAATATTCAGTTCCCTTGGAATAAGGCATTATTATTTAAAAGGTAAAATCTGTAAGCCTGGCAACTCTATCAGTTACAATTTGATTTGTGCCATTAATTACATTTAATAATCGTTTGCCTCACACACAACTCTGTTTTAAGAAGGAGAGATGTCAGTAACTTGTGGTACGAGGTGTGTATTGGTAAGAAACCCAGAAAACTGGTTAGCCTGACTATGCTCCCAAAGGCTAAGAAGATATTTGTGGCTTTGTCTGTATGTGTGTCACGTCTGTCTGTCACACTTTCTGTGTCTTGAGTATGATAACTCTAAAAGTACTAAAGAGATTTCTATGAAACTTGAAATATAGATAAATATTAATGAGAGGGAGTGTGTTGCACAAGAACCATAACTCTATCTTTAATATATTTCAAATTATCACCCTTTTTAGCTCATGGTGAGCTTTTAGGATTGTTGAATGTCCGTCGTCCATAATTTCTTTAAAGAACATCTTCACCTAAACCGCCAAGACAATTTCAACCAAACTGCACAGGAATGTTCATTGGAATTTGGATGGTCCCCCTTCAGATTCCTTCAAATCTAAGTCAATTATGCAAAATTCTGGTTGCCATGGCAACCAAAAGAAAAAACTTAAAAAATCCTCTACTAAATTCCTTAAAATGATTTCGTTATGTTAATAAACATGTCCGCCAAGGGACGAGGCAGATTTTCCTTCTATAGTTATAGTGGAAAATTTAAAAATCTTCTTGTAAGAAACTGCTGATCTGATTTCAGAATAATTTTACAGAAATGTACCTTAGTGGTGGTGAAAATTTTGGCAAAATGCTTAGTCTGCATTGTGCCCCACAAAATTATGTGTAGTGCTTTATATAGAGTTTTCAGTTACAGGGTTTTCATATACAGGAAATGACGTATTGGTTGACAGCCATTTTGATGAAATTGGAGAGTAGCAATGAATACAGACTAATACTTACATAACAGTGTAGGTATTATTCTTGTATATTATTATGGAAAAATTATTATTTGGGTGTATACTTCTATACTAGTATGGGTTATATAATTGTATACTATTATGGGGTATAAATACTCTTTCATTCAGATTGTCCATTTAGAACATACATGACTTCGTTGAAACCTCTTAATCATATGGGGGGTGGGGGGTGGGTATCTATAGAAGCGTAACAAGTACAAAAAAAGTCTTTGAAAATCTCTGAACAAGTTGTGCTAGAGGCTTGTAATACGCTTTAGCGGTTTATTTTGGAGGCCCTTCTGCCAGGGGTGTGTTGCTTTATGCAAACAAAAAACTGAATTCTTGCAGTTAACGAAGCTTGATTTCAGTCTTCATTTTAAATAGGACCAAGTGAACACAAATGAGCTGCTTAGTGTAATCATGGCTCTCTTTTTAGAATGGAATTGATAGAAGTCAGGGGGAAAAGTATGAGGGGTCTCAGAAAAGTGTATGTGCTCCCCTCTAGAGACATGGTGGATGGCATCCAGCACCTCCTAGCCACTCGTGCATATGCAGGCATCAATCCTGAAAAGAAGTACATGTTCTCCAGAACCACAGATTCACCTCAAGATGGGTGCGAGGCAATGTGGGTAGTGACAACAGCTTGCCCAGACCTTGAAAATCCAAGTCTGATCAGATCAACAAAACTTAGGAAATTTCTGGCAACAACAACTTGGGTGTATATATATTTATACCACCAAAAACAAAGTTTAGGAGTCATCTTATGGCTGGTTATAGAGCAAACTACTTCCACAGTTTTAAAGGGTTTCCAATGAAACTTCATACAGTTGATTACCATGAAGTGTAGTTGTGTGTGACGTATTTTTTCTTGGGCGGACGAAGGTGGAGGGCACCCGCACCAGGGCATTTTTTACAAAATTGTGAAGGGGTCTGAGCCTAGTCATTTTGTGAAAAATAGCACAGTATTTGGGAAAATTGTGGAAAAATTATGCACAATTTTTCAAAATTGTGAAAAATATCAGATGAAAAGGCTTTAATTGATAACTCATGTACTTAAACTTCTAATTCATTGAAGAAAAAATAGTAATGCTGAAACACCCTTAAGAATATTATTAACATATAGTCATTACTATCATCTGGATTCAATGATTTTATTAACTGATATTTCAGGAGAACGTGTTGTACTTTAGTCAATTGTTTTCATTTTTATACCAAAGTCAAATAAATTCTGTTGTTGTTTAATAGCTGTGGAAAGTCTTTTTGTGTAGTACTTTCTGTTTCTTAACAATCTGAAACTGGAAACAACCACAAGTGCGCTTGTTTATGGTTACTACCCATATAAATTTCATTCCGCTTTGGTACTTTCCCGGGTACATAAACATTATTCACAAATTTGTTATTGTCCAAAATCAAGTTTACTGAAATATAAATAACAAAATCTAAAACCTGATAATTTGTGAAATCTGCACAAAATTGTGTTGTTTTTTCTGCTGCTTTGTGAAAAAAGAGTGTAGATGTTCTTTACATATTTATTCTGGGGTTGACAAAGGTGGGGGGCATCAATCCTCCCTCTAAGAAAATAGTTTTTTATGCTCCCCAAGGGGTAAGCATATAGTTGTCGTTTTGTCCGTCTGTCCGTCACATTTCCTTGTCAGGAGCATAACTCCAAAAGTACTTTCATAGATAGATACCAATGAGAGGCAGTGTTTTGCACAAGAAAGATAACTCTATCTTTAATACTTTTCAAATTATCTCCCTTTTTGTACTTAATTTTTCCTTCTCTTGTCTGGAATATAACTCCAAAAGTATTGAAGAGGATTCAACAAAACATGAAATATAGATCTATATCAGTAAGGAGTGCAATGCACAAGAACCATTAATTCAAATTTTCTCCCTTTTCATACTTAACTTTTCCTTGTCCAGAACATAACTCCAAAAGTAACTCCAAAAGTACTGAAGATATTTTATTGAAACTTGAAATAAAGATATAATTATATCAGTGAGAGGGAAAATAATGCACAAGAATTATAATTCTGTTTTGAATAATTTTGAGTCATATTGGGTTTAAAACTAGGTCACTAGGTCAAATCATAGAAAAATCTAATGCTCTAGAGGATTAATTGTCTACCTGAAATTCATGAAATTTGGCCAGAATGTTTGTCTTAATGAAATCTAGATCAAGTTTGAAACCGGGTCTTATGGAGTAAAGAACTAGACCATAAGGTCAAATCATAGAAAAGCTTGTTGACACTCTAGAGGCTCCATTTTCTACCTGAAATTGATGAAACCTGGTCAGAATGTATGTATTTATGAAATGTAGACCAAAACTCGGTAATCTGGAGTTTAAAACTAGGTCACTAGGTCAAATCATTGAAATATCTGCCCCTTCCTTGGGGCTGCCTTAGCTAAAAATAGAAAAAACCTTTAAACTATTTCTTCTCAATAACTGCTTGATGGATCTTAGTCAGACTTGGTCTGTAGCATTCTTTAATGGACCTTCTTAGGTTTGTTAATGGTCCCGCTCCACTGCCGCTAGGGGTAACCAGAACTAATAGAAAAACCCTTTCACTACATTACAGATTATGGATATGTCGTCAGATGAGTTAAAACTTGTAGCAGATCACATGGGACACTCTGTTGCCATGCACACTGAAATCTATCGACTCCAGAGTTCAGTGCTTGAAAGGATCAAAGTTGCAAGAGCCCTTGTGGCCTTGGAAAATGGAGAATGAACGGTTTCAGAGGAAGAAGCCTGTCTTTGATAAGCTTGGAAGGTAAGGTTTGAATCATTTGTATCCCATTCATGGTCTGGCATCCAAACACTATTTGCCTCAAACATTTATGGTTGCCTCAACAACAGCATATGAGTTTCACTTGTCTGTTTATTTGAGACCTAAAACAAATGTCTTTGCGTTATTATGTTGTGGGGTCTATAAATAACATCTTTTAATAGGTATGAGCTGTGTCCAGTCCATAACTGTGATGCATTGTGATATTTTTAAATAACTACAGGCTTGTAGCTCAAAGATCAAGGTCACACTTAAAAGTGAAAAAGTGGTTTTCTGTAAAAGATTTCGTTAAACCTTTTAAATTCCTGAATGGATTTTCAAATAATTTGCCACAAGTGTCTTGTACAAGAATTAGCTTAATGAGGTCAAGGTCACACTTGGCGGTCAAAGGTATACAGGTCCTATTTCGTGTCTGGTCTATAACTAACAATGTGCTCATGTACAGGGTTATATGGCTCACCATTAACAGTAAACACTACTGTATAATGGTTATAGGTAATGACATATGTTGTTATTGGTATCACGTGCATTCAATATAGAGTTATGCAAGACTATTAATAAAAATAAGACTAATAAACTAAATACAGTTCATTTAAAGCTAGGTTACCTGTGCAGAAAAAAACTATTTAAGTCACACAATACCAACAACAATAACAAAATATTGTTGAGGGTTTTACTGCATACTTTTGTTTGTTAATATTCTTATACTGACAATTACTGTTGGTATATGGTATAAACAGTTGCTAATGATATTGTTTTACAAATAAAGTTTTATCAAAGCAACCTAGCACAAATAGTGTGCACAGATATACAATCAATAGAAATCATTTCTGTTGAAAGTCTTGGTTGAGCCAGATAATTTTGATACCACCTGCAAATTTATTTGCGCTATAAGCGAAATTGCCTGACTTAACATAGGTATTACATATAGTAAATAACCACAGTAACATTAATCAACACAAAATAACTGTTCACTTGGCTGCACAAGGTAGAAAAAAATATTTAAATTCTTAATAATAAGTCGTCAATTTTTAATCGTCAAAGTATGCCTTATATATAGTATTTGCATAAATCTTTAGAACTTCAAAGTAAATAATCATCATGCATAATTATCCTCATCAACTACATATATTTACGATAATCATCTTTCATTATTTAATAATCCTCTTATCCAGCTCGCCAAAATGACTCGGTTCAAAGCGCGAGGATAAATAAAAACTTATACATACATACTAGTTTATAACTCTTACGAATAGAGGAATTTTGAGACGAAGACGTGCCGCTCACAAGACCCAGGTCTGTACCTCAAAGGTCAAGGTCACACTTAGGGGTCAGAAGGCATACGGGTCCTATTTCATGTTTGGTCTATAACTCCATTAAATTTAGAGGGATTTTGAATTAACTTGGCACAAACGATCACTATTAGCTGATGTGCAAGACCCAGGCAAATGACACCCTGGCATCCGTCAACAATTGGCTTGTGAACCCACTAGTGGCTACATTTTACATGGGATTTTTATGAAACATTGTCACAATGTTCGCCTCTACGTATTCTTGAATGAATTCAAAACTAGGTCACACGAGAACAAAAACTAGGTCAAGTCAAAGGAAAATGGAAGCCTCATTTTTTATCGGATTGTAATATAATGATACAAGACAAACACAAGTTAGTTAAGTTTTCTAACGTTTATTAAAACTTGTTCATTAAAAGTGTGTTAATTCTAATCTAAACACAAGTAACATAATGTAGCTAAGTTTCATTTCTTGCGACAATAACGTGACCTAACCTCAGTAAAGCCTAAAAGTATCTCCCGATTATTCAAAATATCTCGCTTTAAATAGCGCTTCTATCTACGCTTTCGTAGATCTTCGTGATTCATCCATGACTTTTATTGATTATTAATTACCCGATGTACCGAGCTAGCTCGCTATAAGCCCTGTACACATGATCATTTTATTAGTCATTTAATTGCTAATTACCGATTACTTCCTAGGTCGATCACTGGGATGTGGTTATTCATCAACCCGCCTGACCTCCTAGTTCAATTCAACAAAACATTGTGAACACACGCTTCATTTTTCATTGGATCTTCTTGAAACTTGGTCACAATGTTAACCACTATTAAATCTAGGATGCATTTGAAACTGGGTTACCCAAGATCAAAAACTAGGTCAAGTCAAATACAGTTTTCATCCAATTCAAATGAAACTTTGGTGTGTGATGGGTGTTAAGTTTTACATTACCGACATGTACAGGTGCAATATAACAAGTCTTCTATTTTCATTTCTTGGTTGCGCTCTATTCTTCCAAAGATCTATTTATCAGATTTTATTGGTATACATCATCAAAATCGGGTGGGCATATGCCCCTTTTTGGACTTATTTCCCTCTTCAGCTGTATTATACTTGCGACCTCAACTCCTCAGTTTTCATCCAGTTCAAATCATATGAAACTAAATATATATATTACATTTACATAACTTCCAGTTATAAGTTTAAGTTAATAAAATGTTTATTTTCAGGGGGCATGTGTCATACAATGTTGATATCTTTCTTGTTTTTCTCAAAATTACACCCGATTTAAACATAAATTTTGTCATTTTATTACAATATTTCTCTGTTTTCAAAACTAGTAGGGGACATTTATTGCTTGGCATTTCTTCCTTCACTTGTTATATAGGGCACTTGATTGCTATGTAGCTGCCATAAAATTATTTCATTCAATCAAAACTGTTTCCAGTCTTATTTCTAAGAGTTGTAGTTGATATTCACCTTCTTCAACAACTTAGGTTTTACATTTCTTCCATTGTCTGTTCGAGGAAACAGTTTGTGTGGGTGACTTTTCTCAGATAACTGCCTCAACCATATTTTTATTTTCTCTGAAATACACAGAATTGCCAGACCCATGTAGTCATGAGGATGAGATGAAAAATGATGTTGAAGAGCCTTCAGAAGTTGAAGAGCCTTCAGAAGTTGAGCCGTTAGTGTGTCAGTTGTTGGGAGACGGATCTGATATTATGAATGAAAGAGCACCACTACCTGTACCATCTAGAGGTATTGTGTTTGCCTAAATTAGCCTTGAACATACTCTAGGTTTAGGATTTTGTTTCTGGCAATGTTTAGATCTACTGGCCAACATCATAGGTCACGGAGGTTATACCAAAAGTAATTTTTTGATACCAGGTAACTAGAAATGTTATTAGAAAACAAAAGTGTGAATCTTTATCCGGTCCTTAAGATAGAATACAGTTTAGGGTGGTGCTAGGGGGCATGTTGCATTTTACATTACTCACATAAACAGGCTCAATAAAACCAGGTCTGCTGTTTTCATTTCTTGGTTGCTTTCTATGCATTCAAAGGATCTATTTAGCAGATTTAATTGACTTTCACAACAATCTTTTGTGCTGTATAAGGCCATAAAATTCTTCCGGTACATTGACTCAGTGTTATGTCAAATTGAGTGTTTGCTAAGGCCTAAAAAAATAAATGTTGTGTTTACGGTTTCCCGACCGACCCATAGTAAAAGGTTCCCGACTGTATATTTTTTTTTTCATAAAAAAATTTTTTTTAAAAAATTTCACCAACTGTCGTGTTAGAGATGGTTCGGGTGCTCCAAGTATCGGGCGAAAACCAATATATAAAACTGTATACCACAGACAAAACTTTGAGAAAAGTGCGACTTGAAATTCGAAGCACGACTTTGCCTGAAGACCAAATATAAACAATCTGAAAAACTGTGAAAAAGAAATGACACAAAATTGTTTCTGAAATTGTTACAGTTTCTGAAATTGTTACAGTATTTATTCTTTCTACATTTCAACGCAATTATGATTATTTAATCATTTGCAAACTAGACACTGAACGTTCCTCGGCAATAAGTTATAACACGAGGAAATTCTTGTTGAATCTCCAAGGAATCTATTTATCGCGAAACGTTTGCCACTTTTTGTATAAGGTATCGAGGCGTGCATGTGCAACTTTCTAATTTCGGTTCAAATATCGGGTTATTTTCCGGTATTTGCCGTGTTTTTTTTATTGGACGGGAAAATTGTGGGATCAAAGCAGATATTTATCTACATAAGCACTTGTTAAGACTTATTAGGAAGTTAGAATGCTAGGTGTAAAAAAAAAAAGGTTTCCCTCATTGCTTTCCAAAAAGGTTCACATGTATGAACATACTGCAGGCAAAAAGGTTATTCAGCCAATCAACCATTCATTCACCGTGGAACAGGTCTTTTTTCTGTTCCAACCTGCACATGAGGAAGGCCAAAAAGGAAGCGTTTTTACATGTGAAATGAACACAAACTCTGGCACAAACTTTGAAATTAGGATTATGTCCAAGTGCCAAATTGGTTGGTAGTTTTGAAATATTTTCACAGATATATTAAATATATAAAATGAAATTCCTTTTATATATTTGATAAAACCTTTTTTAACAGATTCTGTTGAATACCCAATCTAACCTATTGCAATATGGTGCACATGGTGCAGAACAAATGGGAATATATTAAAAGTGGAAAGGAAACCATTCAAACTACAAAAGCAGACAAACTACAAAAGTATACAATATGTTGTCACCAAATGCTTTTGAAAAAGGTGTAATTACTTCGCATGCAAAATTTAGTACATGTGAGAGAAAATGAAGAAAAAATAACCAAAAAACACCAACCCTTTGATTTTGCATCTAAAAATCAGCCAAAAAAAAAAAAAATAGTCCTACCTACCGACCCATTTTTTTTCAGCATGAAACCTTAAATACAACATTTATTTTTATGCCCCACAAAAAAATTTTTGTTACGCCCCCCCAAAATTTTTTGGGTGGCATATAGTAATCGCAAAAGTGTTCTAATATAAAAATTTGATGCTTTAGTTAATTTTTGTGCTATGTTGACTGCATAATAATGATGGCATTGCAGGTATCAAAAGAAAAAGATGGTCTGACCCTGAAGAGAGAGACTTCTGCACAGCATTCAAGCTGCAAATTCGAGAGAAGAGAAATCCTAGTGCGGAAGAAATACGAGCAGCGAAATGTCTCTATACAGGTTTAAGGAACTATTCTGAAGCAGTTATCCGAACAAAAATTAGCAACATTTTACTTGGGAAATCTAAATGCAGATATTAAATGTTTTAAATTGACATTTTACAGACAATGTAATTTGCTGGCTCAGCACAAAACTACATTACACCAAATAGGAAGTGACTACATAGTCCAAAATATAGTTCCATGTTTGCCATTTTGTTAAATTTTTAAATTTTCATATCTTTTTCATTAGAATTCGGACTTTGAAAATTCTTTCTTTGTAATGAGTGGTTGATAGAGGGCTATCATGCTGATAGTGCTTCTTTCTGTCTGCTTTTCCTTTTCCTTTAATAGAGAAAAACAAAATTTGTCATTATATTGTATGTGCATTCTTGGTGTGTTATCAAATCCAAGTCAGAATTAATGTTTTCGGTCAATAAAATAGTTTTTTAAGTTGGATTATAATTCAAAAATGCAGAGAAATGTTACAAAATACTGTAAGTTTAAAATAAAACTAATTTTATCTGAAAAATCTTATTATTTTATTTCATTTTCGTTTGTTTGTATTGAGTTTAACGCCAATTTTCAACAATGTTTCAGTCATATATGGTGGTCAGTTAACCTAACCATGTTTCCTAGATTTCTAACCAGTACTCCACACATTTTAAAACGAGCTTATTAAGATCAATTTCTTGGTTATAATTAAAATATTGATCACTCCAAGTGGTTTATATTAAGTACACTGTATTTTTAGCCAAAATCGGCTGAGATAACCTTATTCTGCAGAAAGGCATACTGATCTAGCACAATACTACACCAGTTATCTTAGCACTCAGGTGCAGTATACATTTGTACTTTTACAGACCCTAAACCGCTCAAGTACCCCAAATGCACGCAAACGGAGTGCACTCAGAGCGTAAGCGGAGCGCGAGCGTAAGCGGAGCGCGAGCGTAGCGCAGACAGAGCGCGAACGGAGCGCAGATTGAGCGCTGACGGAGCGGACCTGGACCGTAAGCAAACGCTGAATTTTTAATAATAAACGCACTCCTGAACGCATGAAATAGATCGAGTGCACTCAGATGCGCAGTATATGCAGTATACGCTAGACACAGTAAGATAACTGATAACAGAACTATTCGTGCGCTACTGAGTGCACTCGTTCATTCGGATACACTCTTTTTTCATCCTTTGATCGTGAAATCGATACTTAAAATCAAGATTAAAAAGAAAATTTCTTTCACATAAATATAATCCATGTATTTTATATAAATGTTTTATTGTAAAACGCATGATAAAACTTATTTTTGTCAACAATTTATCAATTATAGCATAAATATCAATATTTAGCTGATCAATACAATAATGTTTAAAATACCTATTATACAATAGACGACACATCAACGGTTATCTACGGTTAATTTAGTTGCATGTTTAAGCATGTTTTGGTTTGCGCAACAAAAATATAAATAATTAAAAATGTAATAAAATGTATATATATTGTGTAAATAACAATTCGAAAAGATGTAATATGAATTCACTATTTGCCGTGTTATTTCGATATAAATTAGTTATAGAACATACAATACATTTACTTTATTTCGATTTAAGCGTATACTGTTCCAAATACAAAAATATCAAAGCATGCGTGAAACAAACAAAACATAGATATGCGGAAAATTATATGATTATGATTCTATTTGTTTGGGTATTTCGGCAAAATAAAAATTACCAATTTTCAATTTAATTTGGACTTTAGTTTTATATTTTCCCCAAACATAGTTACACTGAGTTTGTGCTTAGTTGTGAACAAATGTACGTAAAACTGTTATATTGCAATTAAAGTGGAAACATTATACTCGTGCACATCTCATTAAAATAATAGTAATAAATTAATTGTATTCTAAAATATAAAGTGGGTCAGTAGTACAGCGGATAGGGTGCTGGCTTCAGGCGGTAGAGGTCGCGAGTTTGACCCAGGCTCTACCGACCTCTCGAAACACAATTCAGTACCAGATCTAATAAGGGAATGCACTGGAGAACGATATGCATAAGCTCCGAGCTTACTTCACAATCAAGCTAAATTAAATTAATGTAAAATAAAAGTATGTATGCCAAATTAATACGACAGATCGAAATAACACATTAGACACAGGAAATAAAAACTAGTAAACGTAAATTTCAAGGTGACCTTTCTGAGGTTGTGATTTTATATTGACTAAAGAACAGCTTTTGATCATCGGGAAGGTTGAAATAAACAAAAAAGAACATGTATTCACTGCCTATAAAATAGTAAATATATTGTTTTCCCGCTTTCCTACAAAATCGATACGCCTGATCACGTGCACGTAAGCACGTAACAATTAAGCCATTATATAAAAGCTGTGAAAGGGGCAACAAGTAAGAAATGACAATAATAATAAGAAGAATAATAATATTATAATATAATAATAAAGTAATATAGCAATAATAACAATACTATAAATAATAATGAAAATAATATTAGTAATAATAGTAATAAATAATGATAAAATATATAATAGATATTAATGATAATGGTGATAATAACAATATTATAAAAAAAATCTGCATATTTTAGTATTGATTTTGACTATATATTTCTTATCCAATCACATGCCGCGGGTTAAATTAAGATTCATTCATCTGGCATTAAATATAATCAAAATGAAAATTACACACCGGCAGGGTTCTTCGTGATCAATGGACCGATAAATCACCAATTAACTTTTTATTGACACACATGTGGTTCTCACCATGGGTATCTGTTTTGATGATTGCCATGCAACTCTGCCTTCATAACAGTAATTAAATTGTTATATTAATTGTGAACGACTGACCAGATGCACGTCTCCAATATAAAAGCTGTGACAAATCAATAAGTCAATATGTATATTATAATAATAGCTCCAATGATAATAATATTAAAAAAAAAATAAAACAAATAATGAAAGTAAAAAATAATACAAATAAAATACTACATTTTTACAAGGAATTATTTAGAGACATTTAATTTTTATTAGTTTTAAAATTGAAGGATTGTTTTATTTTGTAAATTAACAATTCTGATTTTTAGTTGTATCTGTTTTTTATACGAGGTCGCTAAGGCAGCTGTGGTAAAATGACAGCCCTGAATACACATCCCTTAATACGTGTATGTCACACTTTCCACCATTCATTCAGAACTGGCGTTTTCGGTTCGTTAATTTAATGATATTAACATCATGATATTTACATACTAAAGCGTTCTGAAACTTCGAATAACAAATATCTTAAATAATTTTTTTATTTGTTGTTAATTGGCTGGCAGTTTTCCTTTTTTATCTTTTCTTTTCAATCACATAATGTTGGCTCAATTAAGATTCATCCATCTGGCACGAATTACAATCAAAATGAAACCATACATATCTTCCGTGGTCAATAGACCGATAAGTCACCGCTTTAGCATATAACCTAATTGACACGGCTCTCACTGGCATGTGACATAACGTAATTAACACCACGGGTGTGTTGCTGCGTGTCATATAATTAGCGGTATAGCACAGTGGGTGTAGTTTCAAACAAGTTTAATATAGTTTGTCATTTTAAATAATATATTAACATAAAGCATACTATCAGTAAAATAATAGTTTGAGAAACCCGTTGAAAAAAGTTCATTGCAAGTATATTTATATACATAATGATAACGAAAATTATTATAAAAACTTAAAATATCAGAATATATTTTTTAAGTCTAGTGAAGCCACAATTGGACCCAAATCGAGAAAAACACTACAAGATTATTATTTTTCAAAAATCATTTATTATAATGTTGAATTGCATTGCACGGGCTATAATAAATTTTTCATCACCCTTGCAGTGCATATTATTGATTATAAAGCTTATTTTAGTTTGAACATTAACAAAACCAGTGATATATCCACATGTTGTTAAGTCACTGCTTACACTGAGCAGATTTATGGATTATTATAAGGCCAACGAGGTATCAACAGTATGGAATTATTAATTAAATTTAATTATTAATAACAATATATTTAGTTTATGTTGATGATGTATGTGTAAATTTTGTGGACAAACTTTATTGCTTTCCTGTTACAAACGGCTTACGGTATATCAAAGAAGATACTGACACAAACACATGTCGGTCTGGATAACAGACGCCGGTATAACTTACAATATTCTTTGATCACCCAGACCACTGATCACATATCAAAACATAGACATTTCCGTTAAACATGCCTACTATCGATACTAGCTTATCGGAAATTAACAACCTTTCGCCCAGCGGGTGACATAATATGTAGACAAACAATCGGATTATGAATTAATTTACCTTGACTAAATCCCATGGATACATTTTATTGCTCCATTGGAACAGATTAAATTAAAAAGTCAATATAGAATCATTTTAAGAGTTGAGATGTTGCGATTGGTTATTGGCCGGAAACCGAACTGAGCGAACTGAACGTTGAGTGAACGCTGAACGAAGCGAACGATAAGAGGAGTATTAAACAGAGCACTCAGATATACAGCGCTCGTGAGCGAATACCTGCGTTTGTGAGTGCATTAAATTAACCGCGTTTAATCGAGTGCACGCAAACCGAGCGCGAACGGAGTGCGAACTAAGCGCGAACGGAGTGCAAACTGAGCGCAAACGGAGTGCAATTATGGGGTACTTGAGCGGTTTAGGGTCTGTAGCTTCTAACAACTTCTCCTCTGAAACCACTACCCCAATTTTGGTATAATTTCACAGAAATGTTCCTTGGGTGACCCTTTACCAATTTTGTTCAAGCTGTTGTGATTCGTCAAAAAACATGGCCGCCAAGGGGTGGGGCTAGTTTACTCTATATAGCTATAGTAAAACTTCAAAAATCTCCTTGTCATAAACCACTGGCTCGATTTTTTAAAAAAAAATCACAGAAATTGATTAACTTTGGTAAAAAGATACCTATTTCACTTACAGCCGTTTTGCACTAAGCCCTCAATGTGTTATGACCTTTCATAAATGAAATATAAACATTACAACCAGACATGCTGTATATATGTCTACAGCAACCAGACATGCTGTATATATGTCTACAGCAACCAGACATGCTGTATATATGTCTACAGCAACCAGATATGTTGTATATATGTCTACAGCAACCAGACATGTTGTATATATGTGTCCACCAACCAGAAATGCTGGATATATGTGTTCACCTACCAGACATGCTGAATATATGTCTACAGCAACCAGACATGCTCGATATATGTCTACAGCAAACAGACATGTTGTATATATGTGTACACAAACCAGACATGCTGGATATATGTCTACAGCTACCAGACATGCAGAATATATATCTACAACAACCATAAATGCTGGATATATGTCTATAGCATCCAGACATGCTGGATATATGTCTACAGCAGCAAGACATGCTGGATATATGTGTACAGCAACCAGACATGTTGTATATATGTGTACACCACCGGACATGCTATATATATATGTCTACAACAACCAGACATGCTGTATATATGTGTACACCACCGGACATGCTATATATATATGTCTACAACAACCAGACATGTTGTATATTTATCTACAACAACCAGACATGCTGGATATATGTCTACAGCAGCAAGACATGCTGGATATATGTCTACAGCAATCAGACATGCTGGATATATGTCTACAGCAGCAAGACATGCTGGATATATGTCTACAACAACCAGACATGCTGGATATATGTCTACAGCAGCAAGACATGCTGGATATATGTCTACAGCAACCAGACATACTGGATATATGTCTAGACTAACCGGACATGCTGAATAGACGTCTACAATAACCGGACATGCTGGGTATATGTCTGCAACAACCAGACATGTTGTATATTTATCTACAATAACCAGACATGCATGATATATGTGTACAGCAACCAGACATGTTGTATATATGTGTACACCACCGGACATGCTATATATATATGTCTACAATAACCAGACATGATGTATATATGTCTACAGTAACCAGACATGCTGTATATATGTCGACAGCAACCAGACATGCTGAATATATGTCTACAACAACCAGACATGATGTAGATACGTCTACAACAACCAGACATGTTGGATATATGTCTACAACAACCAGACATGCTGTATATATGTCTACAGCGACCAGACATGCTGCATATATGTCTACAACAACCAGACATGCTGTATATATGTCTACAGCAACCAGACATGTTGTGTATATGTCTACAGCAAATAGATATGCTGTATATATGTCTACAACAACCAGACATGCTGGATATATGTCTACAGCAACCATATATGCTAGATATATGTCTACACCAACCAGACATGCTGGGTATATGTGTGCAATAACCAGACATGATGTATATATGTCTTGAACAACCAACCATGCTGGATATATGTCTACTACAACCAGACATGCTGTATATATGTTTACAGCAACCAGACATGTTGTATATATGTCTACAACAATCAGACTGGCTAGATATATGAATACAACAACCAGACATGCTGTATATATGTCTACAGCTACCAGACATGTTGGATATATGTCTACAACAACCAGATATGTTGGATATATGTCTACAACAACCGGACATGCTGGATATATGTCTACAGCAACCGGATATGCTGTATATATATCTACAACAACCAGACATGCTGTGTATATATCTACAACAACCAAAAAGCTGGATATCAATCTACAACTACCAAATATGCTGGATATATGTCTACAGCAACCAGACATGCTGGATATATGTCTTCAACAACCAGACATGCTTGATTTATGTCTTCAACAACCGGACAAGCTGGATATATGTCTACAGCAACCGGACATGCTGGATATATGTCTACAATAACCGGACATGCTGGATATATGTGTACAACAACAAGACATGCTGGATATATGTCTACAGCAACCATACATTCTGGATATATATATACAGCAATCAGACATGCTGGCTATATGTGTACAACTACTACCAAACATGCTGGATATATATCTACAACAACCAGACATGCTAAATATATGTTTATGGCAACCAGACATGCTGGATATATGTTTACAATGACAGCTCATGCTGAGAAATGTCTACATCAACAAAACATGCTGTATATATATCTGCAACAACCGGACATATGTCTACAGCAAACATGTTGGATATATGTCTACAACAACCAGACATGCTGAGAAATGTCTACATCAATGAAACATGCAGTATATATATCTGCAACAACCAGACATTCTGGATATATGTCTACAACAACCTGACATGCTGGATATATGTCTACAGCAACCAGACATGCTGGATATATGTCTACAATGACAGGTCATGCTGAGAAATGTCTACATCAATGAGACATGCTGTATATATATCTGCAACAACTGGACATATGTCTACAGCAACCAGACATGTTGTATATATGTGTTCATTAATCAGACATGCTGGATATATGTCTACAGCAACCAGACTGGCTGTATATATGTCTACAGCAACCAGACATATATGCCTACAGCAACCAGATATGCTGGATATATGTCTACTGCAACCAGACATGATTGATATACGTCTACAGCAACCAGACTGTTGTATATATGTCTACACCAACCAGACATGCTTGATATATGTCTACAGCAACCCGACATGCAGAATATATATCTACAACAACCAGACGTGCTGGATATATGTCTACAGCATCCAGACATGCTGGATATATGTCTACAACAGTAAGACATGCTGGATATATATCTTCAGCAACCAGCCATGCTGGATATATGTTTACACCAACTAAACAACTACCAAACATGCTGGATATATATCTACAACAATCAGATATACTGGATATATATCTACAACAACCAGACATGCTGTATATATATATATATATATATAAACAACAACCAGACATGCTGGATATATGTCTACAGCAACCAGACATGCTGGATATATGTGTACAACAACCAAAGGTGCTGAATTTATGTCTACAACAACTGGACAAGCTGGATATATATCTACAGAAAATGGACATGCTGGATATATGTCAACAATAACCAGACATGCAGGATATATGTCTACAGCAACCATACATGCTGTATATATATATATAAACAACAACCAGACATGCTGGATATATGTCTACAGCAACCAGACATGCTGGATATATGTGTACAACAACCAAAGGTGCTGAATTTATGTCTACAACAACTGGACAAGCTGGATATATATCTACAGAAACTGGACATGCTGGATATATGTCAACAATAACCAGACATGCAGGATATATGTCTACAGCAACCATACATGCTGGATATATATCTTCAACAACCACACATGCTGGATATATGTCTACAGCAACAAGACTTGCTGGATTTATATCTACAACACCCAGACATGCTGGATATATGTCTCAACAACCAAAAAGTTGTATATATGTCTAAAGCAACCAGTCATGCTCGATTTATGTCTACAGCAACCAGACATGTTGTATATATGTGTTCAGCAATCAGACATGCTGGATATATGTCTACAGCAACCAGACTTGCTGGATATATGTCTACAGCAACCAGACATGTTGGATATATGTCTACAGCAACCAGACATATATGTCTACAGCAACCAGACATGTTGTATATATGTGTTCACCAACCAGACATGCTGCATATATGTCTACTGCAACCAGACATGATTGATATACGTCTACAGCAACCATAAATGCCGGATATATGTCTACAACAACCAGACATGCTGCATATATGTCTACAGCAACCAGACATGCTGGATATATATATATACAACAACCAGACATGCTCGATATATGTGTACAACTACCAAACATGCTGGATATATATCTACAACAACCAGACATGCTGGATATATGTCTACAGCAACTGGACATGCTGGATATATGTCTACAACAACCAGACATGCTGCATATATGTCTACAGCAACCAGACATGCTGGATATATATATACAACAACCAGACATGCTCGATATATGTGTACAACTACCAAACATGCTTGATATATATCTACAACAACCAGACATGCTGGATATATGTCTACAGCAACTGGACATGCTCGATATATGTGTACAACTACCAAACATGCTGGATATATATCTACAACAACCAGACATTCTGGATATATGTCTACAGCAACCAGACATGCTGGATATATGTCTACAACAACCAGACATGCTTGGTATATGTGTACAACTACCAAACATGCTGGATATATATCTACAACAACCTGACATTGTTGATATATGTTTACAGCAACCAGACATGCTGGATATATGTCTACAACAACCAGACATGCTGGGTATATGTCTACAGCAACCAGACATGCTGGATATATGTCTACAACAACAAGACATGCTGGGTATATATCTACAGCAACCAGACATTCTGGATATATGTCTACAGCAACCAGACATACTGGATATATGTCTACAGCAACCAGACATGCTGGATATATATCTACAGCAACCAGACATTCTGGATATATATCTGCAACAACCAGACATGCTGGATATATGTCTACAGCAACCAGACATACTGGATATATATATATGTATATACAATAACCAGCTTTCCATTGATGTTATTTTTATTAAAACAAGAGTTTATCTTTTTTGGTCTTTTAAACACTTTCTTAGAAACACTACTTTATTTTTTTTACAAGTCAGCAAACATCGGCAACCTTCGGGATTTCTCGTGACTGTACATATTCCAGATTACCGCACAGTAATTTGACGCCCGCCCGTGGAGATTATTGGGGACATTTTATTGTCTTTATTTCTTGTCTTTTCATGAAGTTATAAAGCAATTTAAATTGTGCTATGGAGTAAAATACATACATGCTCAAAAAGTTGCTTAAAATTTATTTTAAAAAAATGCTACGGTCATTTTATTTATATTTTTATGTATCTTATTTAGTATTAGGAATTAAAAAGGATGTTATTATGCATAATACTTCTACAGAAGGAATAAATAACTATCATTATAAACAAACGAATTAATCTCAGTCTTCGGTCTTCAGACAGAAACCATGTTTTCATTTAGGAAATGCCAATAAGAATATGATACATTTTTTAATTAGTTTATACATCTGGTTCTAACTAATCAATGAGCAATTAATAGGTTAGTGTGAGGTGTGACAAATGTTGCATCGGTCACATTTAGCAATATTCATACTGAACGGAAAGTGCTTGTCCTGGAGAGTACCTTCTATGTTGTTATCTGTATTGTCTCTCTAGTCTCTGTCTAGCATATATGATTAAATGTGATACTCATTTTTTTTTAAATAATTTTTTAAATTGGCACGATAGTGCCCATTATATAATTTCAGTTTCTTAATAAAGTACAGTTTTAGTGCACATTTTGAATAGAATTACAAGAGACTATTATTTTAATTATATTTTTTTTTAATTTCTAATTTATCAATGATTTTAATCCTTTTGCAATTTAAGTAAATTGTTCATCTAAGCCTTTTAATCCTTTGTAGTAAATGCTGGCTGGTAATTACTGATTGGCTGACAGTTTGTACATATGGCAATTAAAGGGAAGTGGCAAATGTTTTTTGGGGAAATTCTCCACGGGTGTTGGCGAATTTTTTAATGTAGTTTGATATTATATCAGGGACTAAGCTTTTGAAATATACTTTAATTACTTTATCTACTACTTTTTAACAAGGTCCTATATAATTACATATAAAAATCTGTATCGATAAACCGCCCTTAACGGGAGTGTATATTGCATGCCTAATTTCACGCAAAATTTCAATATGGTACACCAATATTTAACATTAAATTTGACAAGTCAAAACTTATATGTAACGATGTTGTAGTTGTTGTATGGTGTTTAGCGTCGCTTTCAACAATTTTTCAGTCATATCGCGACGGTGTCTACTTGAGACAGTATTCTAAGCGCTGTCACACTGGAATATCATGCCGCAGACACATGGTATGATACCCCACCCAGTCACATTATACTGACACCGGGCCGACCAGACCTAGAACTCTCCTCTAAATGCTGAGCGTCAAGCGAGGAAGCTTCTAGTACCATTTTTAAAGTCTTTGATATGACCCGGCCGGGGATTGAACCCACGACCTTCCGCATGTGAGGCAGACGCTCTACCACTAGACCACGCCGCGGTCTATATGTAACGAAGTATGGGGGAGATTGACGTTGTTTATACGATGTCAAGTTCAAATGAAAGTCATTCTTTGAAGTATGAACCGTTGTGATAAACAAAATTCTTGTTGTACTGCATCCATTTTGATATATGTCAAAATACTAAGATGACTCATAGATTCTAACCACAGAATGTACACTCCGACACATGGCCTGGAGATCCTAAAAGCGCTTTTGACGAAGATCTGACTTGAATACCAGGAAAGCCACATTTGAATGCGGTCGTCATAATCACCGACGGTCAGTTACTCTCGTCTTACTATTGGAAACTGATAGATAAAACTTCGGCATATGCCACGTTGAAAAGTTATGTGAAATAAACTTCAGAGTATCTTGCGGAGTCCGACATATTACACCCAACACAAAATTGTATCAAACTCCGAAATACCACTCTAGGCGTGACGTCACCAAATTTAGTTTCTATTTAAATTCACACTTGTTATTTAAAAGATGCCCATGATATTCAAAAGTCTGTCGATAAGTTGATTTTTTAAATAATGTTCGCATATGATCTTCATTTACGTCTGCTGTTATATCATATTGTTTGGCACTATATCGAGGTAGCTGTCATATTGTTTGGCACTATATTGAGGAAGCTGTCATATTGTTTGGCACTATATCGAGGAAGCTGTCATATTGTTTGGCACTATATTGAGGAAGCTGTCATATTGTTTGGCACTATATCGAGGAAGCTGTCTGCTTTCGAATGCAATGTTGTTGTTTCAAACGGCCTTTAATTTCAAAGAAATTACATCCACCCGATGTATGTATACATCCACCAGACATATGTCGACATCCACAATAAATAGGACTTCATCCAATAGATATATGTCTAAATCCACCAGTCATATGTACACACACACACACACACACACACACACACACACACACACACACACCTACATCCACCAGATATATGTCTACATCTACATGATATATGTCTACATTAAACAGATAATATATCTACATCCACCAGGATAATATATACATCCACCAGATATATGTTTACATCTACATGATATATGTCTAAATCAAACACATAAAATGTCAACATCCACCAGATATATGTCTACATCCACAATGTATAGGGCTACATCCACCAGATATATGTCTGCATTCACCAGATACATGTCTATTTCCACCAGATAAACGTCTACATCCAGCAGATATATGTCTATATGCACACTATATAGGGCTACCTGCACCAGATATATGTCTACCTGCACCAGATATATGTCTACACCCACCAGATATATGTCTATATCCGTCAGATATATGTCTACATCCGCCAGATATATGTCTACTTGCTCAATATAAAGGGCTACATGCACCCGATATATGTCTATATCCACCAGATATATTTCTACATCCGCCAGATATATTTCTACATGCACCAGATATATGTCTGCATCGATCAGATATACGTCTATATCCACCAAATATACGTCTACACCCACCAGATATATGTCTATATCCGTCAGATATATGTCTACATCCGCCAGATATATGTCTACTTGCTCAATATAAAGGGCTACATGCACCCGATATATGTCTATATCCACCAGATATATTTCTACATCCGCCAGATATACGTCTACATCCACCAGATATACGTCTACATCCATCAGATATACGTCTTCATCGATCAGATATACGTCTATATCCACCAGATATACGTCTACATCCACCAGATATACGTCTACATCCATCAGATATATGTCTGCATCCCCCAGATATATGTCTGCATCCTCCAGATATATATCTACATCCACCAGATATATGTCTACATCCGCCTGATGTATGTCTTTATCCGCCAGATATATGGCTACATCCGCCAGATATATGTCTACATGCTCAATATAAAGGGCTACATCCACCCACCAGATGTATGTCTACATGCACCAGATATATGTCTATATCCACCAGATATATATATATATATATATATATATATATATATATATATATATATATATACATATATACGAGGTATGTCGCAAAAGTAATAGGACGCATTTAGAAATATGTTTAGTGTTTCAATCCAAACAAAATTTGGCATGTATAATTTTCCATATCTAAACTATAAGCATGCACAATTTCAATATCGTACACCACCATTTAACATTAATTTCGACAAGTCAAATTGTATACGTAACAAAGTACGGGGGAGTTAGACGTTACTTGTACGACGTAAGGGTGACATTCAACTGAAACATTCTTTTTTCGAACTATGAACCGCTGTGCAAAGCACATATTTTGTGGTACTGCACCCACTTCTGGTACATGTCACGATACTATGATGGCTCATAGATCCTAACCACAGAATGTACACTCAGGCACATGGTCCGGAGGTACTGAATGTGCTTTTCACGAAGATCTGATTTAAATCCCAGGAAAACCACACAAGAATTCGGTCGTCCAGATCGCTGACGGTCAGTTACTTTCGATTCACCATTGGAAACCCGTTTGTACCACCAATAGATAAGACTCCAGTTTATGCCTTGTGTTAAAGAGTTTTGTGAAATAAACTTCAGAGTATCCTATGGGGCCAAAATACTCCCAACACAAAATTTTACCACACTCCAAATTCCCACTCTAGGTGTGACGTCGTCCATTTTTGTTAATATACAAATTCGCACTTGTTATTTCAAAAGTGCCTACAATATTCAAATGTTTATCGACAACGTCAAATTTTTAAACGACATTCGCACATGATCTGAATTTACGCCCACTGGTATTCTTTATAACATTTGGCACAATATTGAGGAACTTGTCAGCTTTCCAAGGCATTGTGGTTGTTTTAAATGGCGTCTAATTTCAAAGTCCCTCGTACTTCTAAACCCGTGTTACTATGGTGCCCTTTGCATGAACTTAATAATGACTAAAGGTTGTTTTGATGTTTTATGACAATAGAAGATGTGTCGATCTGTCCATTGATACCAATGCTTTGCATGTAACGCACTAAATACAAAAATGACATGGTCGTCCTATTACTTTTTGGAAATACCTCGTATATATATATATATATATATATATATATATATATATATATATATCTACACTCACCAGATATATGTCGTGGTTTCAATCCTTCGCCACGGCTGTGTGTGGTGTCCTTCAGCAACACACTTTTCCGCATATGCTTAGTACTGGTTCTAACCAAGAAGACTTCGATCGTGATTTTCCGTGAGTTCCCCGACAGGACACCGTATGGAACAGTAACTTTAACGAAAACAAATATCTCTATACGCCAACACCAGCTGGTGTATACATATACAACCTGAACAACGATAAAATAACTGTTGTTGTTAGCGTATGCTGATCGATAAACGCTGTCATCTGTCACGTAAAGTAGCTATTTCAGTTAATGAACTTCGAGCATTTGTACAAAGATATTGTACATAGAAATCGTTATTGTACATGTACGCTTTAAACCAGACGTGTCCCGAAAGTCCGGATATGCTTTCGTAATAGACGGTTCGACCGTACTGAAAATGGATAATATTTCGTATTGGATGTTAAATATTCGTCATATCACAGATATAAAATGTTAGAGAAAACACTGAGGCACTTGTAATGAATATTGTGTCGTCTGAAACAACAACAAGCAACACACATATAAGAATAGTATACATTATTCCAAAATATGAAATTAGAAACACAATAATTGTCTTTCGAAAGAATAGCTGTGAGAAGAAAAATAATATTAATAATGGTATATCTGTCTAAGTAACCTAAATTGTAACGTACATTGAATCCGATCAATAATGTGATGAACTTTATTCTCTATACGTGATATATAAATGTTACTTTCGTATTTTTAAACAAATTGCAATTCGTTCAAATAAATATGACTTTATTATTGTTAATGTTGAAAACAAATGTGTCTGTGAAATGAAAGATTCAAATAATTCATTCATTCATTTACTTCACTTATGTAAAAAACTTTTGGAGGAAACATGATAAAGAGTGAGACAGAGATAAATTAAATAAATAATTCATGAATTGAGAATCATTTAGGCCGAAATTACTTAAGTTCCCTAAGTATACCTGGTAATTTAACAAATTATCTGACAGTAAGAAAATAACCGAAAAAAGTCACTGTGGGGCGACAATCAATTGGTAACATGCACAATAGCTTATTGCTTACTTCAAATCTACGAATTATCATTAGTCTGAGACAATCAGAACACAACTATCCATCTGTAATGATAACAGCTGTATAAGAGGGGTATACAAAATGTAATCTTATTAGCCTGATTAACCGCATAATGTACACGCATATACACAAACGTACATGCTGCAATAAACAATGGCTTTCCACGAACACATTGATATCAAATATACATGTGTTTACGTGTTAAATAAATGAAACTATTCTACAAACATCTTATACTTATAAATTTATATTCATAATGGCGATTTCATAACATATTGAACACCCCTCGTGAATAGATTTTCTCCGATTTATGTGTAAAAGTTTATTGATTCATTTCACAGTTATCATGTAAAATGAGTGGAAAAGGATATCACATAGAAAAAATCGTTGGTTATGATTATTCATTGAAAAACATAGCAACTTACTCTCGTTGATAAACAGATAAACTGTAATACGAATAACAAAATTACATATTGGATTATCAGTACAAAACTAGAAGAATAGTGTTTGGAGTATATGAAACGTCACGTAGCCAAATAACAGTTATCTTGGGAATAAAAGTAAAACATTAGAAAGTCACTGTTATTGGATTGTAAAACATAATCACGTTGCAAAAGACAGTCATCTCGTATTATCAGTGAGAATTGGTATCAAATAGATATTATTTTGAATTATAAATGTAAACACGTTACACAAATTACAGTTATACGAAAGGCTTTGCTTATCAGTTAGAATTATTTTCCGTAATTTCCCGTGAATACAAATGACAACGCATACATACGTACGGACAGAAAATCAGAAATGATACTTTTTAAATTTTTTTAAAACAATGTTTGTATTGCTATAGGTGTGTTGCAAAGTTAAATTAAGACAACGCGTTCTTTCAATAAAGTAAAATGCTGTTTAAGAAACAAACCATTTGTTTATCAGTTGCTGTGGTAGTAACACTTGTACTTTTGTTTATTTACATGAGTGGTACATCAGTGTTTATAAAAAAGAATCGGATAACCCCTGTGTTCACTTCTGAAATCGATGTTAAGAATGTCTGGATATCTATGGGACTGTGTCATTCGAAGAATACTAACTTACATGGAAAAATACACTTTCCTTATTCCGAAGCAGCAATACTGTCGTCCCGGTTGTGGCGAGTATTGCCATTTAGAGACCGAATACGGCTTCATATGTACTTAGTACATACGCCTAACGACACTACTGTTGTGGATTATATGAAGCGGATTGCAGAGGAAGGGATTGTTGTCACTCCTATCGTTACAACAGAAGAGCTGTGCGTGTTGATTGCTCAAACCAGTCGAATGTTCGCCTATAGAAATGACAAGATAAAAAGCAATGACGTCATCATTACAAGTGACGTAGATGCATTTCCTACGTCAACGCAACTATTGAATCCATTAAAAGGCAAGACACCAATAAATATATGGCAATATGAGCAAGCTAGAGGTAACACCATTCCAATGTGTTTTATATCCATGGACAAGCAGCATTGGGAAAGTGTTATGGGTTGTAATAAAACTATTGAAAGTTGTGTCAAACCTTACAAACACATATTTACTAATACATGGGGAATTGATCAGACTATTATAACTCACCGCTTGTTGCAAAAGAAAAAATGCTTCATTGACTTCCAAAATCGCAATGACTTTCAAGCATTTGGGTTAAAACGCGAACCATTTGATGATACAGCGATATGTGGCCATTACAATCTACCGAACAGTCATGGTTTTGACAGACGACATTACTGGACCCACTTTTATCCGTCGGATCATAACAAAACCCTTTATTTTAAGTACTACACGATTCTGCAACGAAATAAAATATCGATACCTTAAACTCAATGAATAGCAGTCTGATAACGTTTAAATGTATGATGCCGGAAACCAGCAGACACACAGGTATAACGTCTCAATAAACATAGTTACGCCCCGTTTTTGCCATAGTAACAAGATTATTGCGCTTAAAAAAAGTCCTACGTAATTTTGATTTCAAAATGGTTCATAGGGGTTGTGGTTTATTTCTGCCGACCAGTAGAGCAAATGCTGGCATAGCATATACTGCAATAATTCCAATCTCATTATCATATAATTATTATGTATTTAAAACATTTTCATTGGACAACGTCAATTTTCTAAAGACTTTTTTTTCTCGATAAAACCCTGGAGCCGGACTATTTTTACGTCTCGCGTAAACAAAGAAGCATCGACATTTTCATGGTATGTTTAACAGGCACCAACTTAAATGAAGTTCACAACTGTTCTACGCTTATTTTAATAATAAAATAAAACAAAAACAAATGTTAGATCTAGATCTAGTCCTAGCTGTTTTCTTCGCTTTATTGTTTTATAGATTTCTTTGGTTCAGCGATTTAACCTGGTGAGCCCTGTAGCCCTGTGCATAAGCTATCTAAATACATTAAATGTATAATTATAGTGTACACGTAAAAATAAAGCTCTCCTAAAGTGTACATAAAATATATATATGTATGTATGCGTGTGTGCGTGCGTGTGTACGTGCGTGCGTGCGTGCGTGCGTGCGTGCGTGTGTGTGTATGAAAATGTGTGCATGCTATTTACTCAACTTGTTATGTGTTTATGTGTGTAATTATTTACATATTATTACAACATTGTAATTTGATGAGAAACTATGTATAGTTTAAATCAATAAAATATTCTTCTTTTTTCTTCTTCTTCTATATTTGTATTTGTTATATATGTGCAGGTTATAAGTGATTTGCCCACTAAACTATATATCTTCTCAGTCAGAACTCGTATGGTGGAATGTAAGCGGGTTGCCTAAAATAATCGCGCAATCTAATTGACTAAAAGCTCAATCTGATTTCGAGTTCAAGCTTGAGGTATGTTGCCAATAGCTGACATATGGACAATTCCTTTTCCCACGCTCCAATTTATATGCAAGTAGATATTTAAATAAGCATCAATAGTCCTAACGTTCATGTGTTAGTCAGTCATGCACTATTTAATTTATACATCGCAATTTTAAAATGAGACAAACCCCCACAGTGCTACAGAATGGATTAAAACTGTATTAAAATATAATTTAATAAAACTGCGATATTTGTAAAGAAGTACCCCGGCAGATTGCTCATACCTAAGATGCGCCAATAATAAAAAATATATTCGTATGTTAATTGACTGGCAGTAAATGTCTTTCCTTTTCAGTCACATAAAGCGGGTTCAATCAAGGTTCATCGATCTGGCACTAATCAAAGTCAAAATGAAATCGAATACGAATTTGTTATTCAGCAAAAAATATAAATATAATTTTTATAGCCTACACGCATTGAATTTATAGATAGGTGAATAACATGAAATATATCGTTTAAAGTGAATATATCAGGATTTAAAAAAAAAATTGCCTAAAAACATTTTTTCCAATACAACATGCCTATATATACACTCTGACTCCGCATTGTCAAAAAGGATATCTATTATCTAACACGTCAAAACAATATATTCAACTTTGGCTACGCGCCCAGATTAGACTGAAATAGATTTCCAACTTAAAAGTGTAACATATTTTAAGACAAATTGAATGTGTCACGTGATTTCATTTTGAGTTATACACAGGGGCGGATCCAGGATTTCAGTTTAGAGGGAGCGCAACAAAATATCTGAACGGGAACAGATGTTTTTCAGTAGAAATATAGGAAAGGTTAATCAAATATGGGAGTTAGAGGGTCGGGGATACGGCGTACGTCGTTTATTAAAAGAGTAGATCTGCCATTGATACAGGAATATTGTTTCATCTTAAAAATATTTTGAATGGCGTCAAGCGGTATTTACGAGCTTTCTATTTTAAGAATGGGGCTTTCGTTTCAAGTTTACCACTCCAATTTATATACCGACTATATCACGCTTTGGTGAATTTGACATACTAAACCATTTTTATTTTATTTGCTAATGATAATGAGATGCTTTTTATCTATCTTAAAAATAATTTTATTTTAAGACAACTATAGCGTTATTTCCTAATAACATCCCTTTAGATAAAAATGATTATAATTGAAAAATATTTGTCTCTTTTAAAAATTATCATATTTATCAACGGGATAAGTATTTTTCTTAAACTATGTTGTATACCCCTAAGCAAACTGAGAATAATTCAGAAAATAGTTTTCATATTCCATCCTAGATTTTATTAAATATTCAACCAGAAGTAGATTAAAGTTTAAACTTAAATTTCTACAGTGGAGCAGATCATAACATTACAGTCACTTATGTACACAATACTTATATATATTTCTATATCTGATGTTCATTTGTTTATAAATGTTTAACACTGTTCTTGTAATATTTTGTTGTTGAGGACCACAGTGACGATAGGGCTTAGATATAGCCCAACTGAGTTTTCTCGTAAAATAAAGTGATTATTATTATAATTATTATCATTTTTATTTCATAATTATTTTTGTCACTATTATTATTACTATCATTATTATTATGATTATTATTATAATCATTATTATTATTATTATTATCATCATCATTATTTTTATCATTATTGTCATTATTCTTATTATTCTTATTATCATCATTATCATTATCATTATCATTATTATTATTTTTATTATTATTATTATTATTATTATTATCATTATTATTATCATTATTATCGTAATTATTTTTATTATTATTATTATTATTATTATTATCATTATTATTATCATTGCTATTATTATTATTAATTTTATTATTATTATTATTATTATCATCATTCAATACGATAAGTATAATAATTTACAAGCATTTAACGAACAATAACTGGTCAATATGAAGTCAAAACAATCATTAAATATAAAATCTCAATGATTAATACCACAAAACCATTCCCTTTTTGTGTATTTATTAAGCATTTGTACGAACATTTGGGTACACATCTATACATGGTGTACGACCTTGCACACAAGGACAGAATTAAAGTTAGAAGTACATCATTAGCATGACATTGTAGACATAACAAGGAATACTATGTAAATGGATATTTCTTATTTTTATCCATATGCTCCATAAGTTTAGTTTGAGATCTAGTAATATTCAATAAGATTTGGTAAAATTAGGAGAAATGCTTTTCCATAACGTGGCCAGGACGATCCCCAAAATAATTGGAATTATAAGGTTTTAAGAACCAATCAGTTGTTTGTTTTAGATACGATATAAAGTATCTTTACGTCAGCAGGGGATCGGACTTTTTACGGCATGAGAACCACACGTTTGGTACCTAAATTACACATACAAGCGCTAGCTGCATGATAAGCACGTGTTTGGTATCTAAGTTACATAAGACAGACACTACCTGCATAGTATGTTCATGTTTGGTACCTAAATTACACCAGTAAAGCACCAAAAGCATGAGGACCACACGTTCGGTACCTAAAGTACACAGACACTACCTGCATGATATGCACACGTTTGGTACCTTCAGTAGAACTTCGATCGCTCAAACTCGATTGGACTGGACAAAATAGTTCGAGTCAGCGGTAGTTCGAGTCAAGCCTGGTACAACAATCATCGTACATGTACATGGTGTACAAGTACGTTTGTGAGCGTGTTATTGAATCTCATGTGTACGCTTTGAACAGATGCAATAGATGATGTAAATGGCGCGTATTTCTTGTTTACATCACATAAGATAAACACTATTGCATGATAAGCACACACGTGTTTGATACTTATATAACACATGTCAAGCACCAACGGCATGAGAATCACACAACATGATACCTAAATTACACAAGACAAGCATGATGTACACAGGTTTGGTACCTAAATTTGATACCTAAAACACACAAGATAATTTTATTTTTACTTACTACTAGACTTTCTTACTCGTTACTCAACATCCTTACTAGACATTAAATTTCCTAATTCGACATTATTTGCTTACTCTACACTAAAGTTTCTAACTTGATACACAACATCCTTATTTGACAATAGGTTTTCTTACCGGGCACTCGATTTTCTATTTTAATATACCCAACATATTTACTCAACATCTGCTTTTCCTGTTCGATACTCAATTTTCGTACGTGACACTTGTCTTACACGCCACTCTATACTCCTTCACGGCACTTGGAACCTGTGCTGGTTTAGTGTATCTTAATATCTGTATACTGGACAAATACAGTTTGTATTCTTACTCGATACTTGATTTTCTCATGCGACGTTTGACTTTCAGTTTCTTACTCAACATTCAATTTTCTTTCTCGATAATTGATTTTCTTATGTACTTGACACCTGATATTTTATTTGATACTCAATATCGTTACTCGACTTTCAATTGTGTTAGTCGACATTATAATTTCTTACTCGGTTCTTTATGTTCTTACGCAATATTTGACTTCCTTATGTACTTGACACCTGATATTTTATTTGATACTCAATATCGTTACTCGACTTTCAATTTTGTTAGTCGACATTTTAATTTCTTACTCGGTTCTTTATGTTCTTACGCAATGCTTGACTTCCTTATGCACTTGACACCTAATTGTTTTATTTGATACTCAATATAGCTACTCGACATTTTATTTTCTTACTCGATACTCAACATTCTTTCTTACTCAATACTATGATTTCTTTTTTGTTATCAATATACTCAATACTCAATAAATTTACTCGACAAATGATTTTCTTATTCGATACTCAATTTTCTAATGCGACACTTAATTTTCTTACACGACATTCTGTATTCCTTCTCGACACTCGGAGCTATAAACCTGTGCTGTTTCGGTTTATACAGATTTATACAGATTGTATTCTTACTCGATACGTGATTTTTTACTCAACATGTGATTTTGTTACACGACACTCTATATTCCTCGGCACGAGGAGCTATAGATCTATACTAATAACATCCTTAGTAAACTTTATAATTTTCTTACTGGGCACTCGATTTTCTATATATACATAAATGCATAACTGAATAATATCTGTCTATGAATGACAAGAAACTATTATGTTTACTCTAGAATTAAGAACAAAAAATCAATGGTGGGCTTACGACTATAAGAGAGATTTGAGTTAGATTTTCCAAAATGTTAATAGTAGGTAAAATAACCTCTTTTTTACACAAATTTCCTTCGTAAAAAACACAATTTGTTTATTTATGGCCCAAATAAAGCATACACTTGTATGTGCATATTTACAATGAACTTTCATGAAAAGTCACACAGTTTTGAAGATTTCTTTTTTTTAATGATTGAAATGTGTATTTTAACAATGTATTTTGGTAAGATAATGTCTTTAACGTGTCATGACACTATTTTGGTGTAAAACACATCAACTTTGCATGTCGGTCGACATCTCACGCCTGTATATAATGAATTTGTAGTAAGAGATATTCTGACAAAAATTTCAGTATTCAATGCCTGAAACTTGGCAGAACTACTGCAAATGGATAGCACTTAGTAAAAATGAGGTTATTATAAAAGTTATAATTTATTTTTCCTTATAACATCTCACGAAACAGAGTATGCTCCGTTTTTGGCCACGGTACCATGGTTATTGCGCTTAAAAAGCCTACGTTATTTGGTTTTCAAAATGTTTCAATTGATTTCTTGCTACAGATGAGTAGAGCAAAAGCTGGCATAGTATATAGGTCATTAAAGGAATTATATTGGCATATTATCGTCAATTTCCTGTCCTAAATACACACGCCCAGCATGAAGATACACTTATAACTTAGAGATATACGCGTCTAAAGTGTCTAATTGCATAACCTCTTTATTACAAACATCGGGTTTCAGAAGCCACGCTTTTGTTTTTGTTTATATTTGCCATTTTTAACGAACCGCTTTCGGGTTTCCGATCAATTATCGGATAACATCGTGAAGACTCGTTCCCGATCTCGTTTTCGAGGCTTTGTTCGGAAAGTTTACGGAGTCCAATGTAAACATTACGCAATATTTTATTGCGGGACGTATTAAAGTTTTGGCCAATATTCAAATACTGTTGATTTGATAACTTTCAAGTAAATAAAGGTTATACGTCAATACATAACATTATTTTGTGCATACTGCATACAGGAAAAGTCTGGATTAACAGCGTGTTTGTGTTACTTGCCAATATAACCCCTTTAAGACATCACTGGCGTTAATAAATGACTTTATAGGATTTGTACAGATAGGTGTATTTATAAGCACGTGAGGACTCCTTTTTTGAAAATTAAAAAATAAAGTTGTTGCATTGTCTATAAAAACAAGCTGGTCAACCTACCAGTTATTGTGCATTTGTATGTGCGGATACATTCCTGCTATGGAAAATACTTTAAAAACTATATATGGAATTCATTTTTACCGTGAAAATCCAATAAAACAAAGAACAAAACTCCACTGTGTAGTGAGACTTATAGTGTACTTACCGGAAACAGGAGCAGTATCCATGGGGTAGTCGCACAATATCATACTTATTAGATAAAAAACCTTCGGTTACTTATTTTTTTATTTAAAATACATTTTCTTTAACTTATTGCTTATTTTGCAATTTGTATGTCATTATTGATATATCTTGAACATTTTGAAACCACTGTTATTTTTTAATTTTAAAGTAGTTGCTATATATGCTGGTATGTTTATTCACGTTTTTATATAGTCACTTTGTAACCATTACGTGTTTTCACACACATTTACAGTTTCGATGCTAGAATTTGTGGTTCCACAATCTTCTATAGTCGCTATGAAACCATTATGTGACTTCACGCTGCCACATAGCTGTAAAACCACCATTGCCTTTCTTCTTATTCTATAGTGCACAAAACACTTGTACATGGATGTCATTCATAGAAAAACAAAACAAATTACACATTGGAAAGCTACACTCTATTATTTGTTTATATCTGCAGATCTAAAATGATAATAATGAGGTCATTTTCTTCTGTACACTGTCCGCAATTTGAAAGTAGTTTTTTTAACCCTTTACTTCATATATACGCCTTTCGACACCTAATATAGAAGGCTTTTGAATTATTGGGTGAATTATATTTATATTAACTGACAGAGTGGAAAACAGTGCAGGAAGTATTCAGATTGCTCGTTACAATCTGAACTCTTCCTGCACTGTTTTCAAAAGCCTTCTGTGATTGGGGCTTGAAAACGCGTGTCTATGGAGTAAAGTGTTAAAGTATTGTAACAATTTTTTTTTAGCGAATACAGTAACACTTTGATGACTCGAGCTCGACGGGACTGGACTAAATAGTTCGAGTTACGGTTTGTTTGAGTCAAGTATGGCAGAACTTCTATATATAAATTTTAATTTATACCTGTCATTGCTGATCTAAAATAGATTATTTTACATAGTGCAGCGTGTAATGTTGATACTTGTTAAAAACACGACACATTTGAAATAAAATTTTGATGGTATGTCAAGCTAATATTAACAACGCCCTAGTGCTTTGAAGCTAATGTTTGAGCTGAAATTATATTACTTTTGAACTTTAGTGGTATGGTATGAACACACATATTTATTTCTGAATGGGCAAATAAAATAGGTATTATTTATTGATAATTCCTATACTTGGACGCCTTTAAAGTGTTATGGCCACATTTTCTTTCAATCTTTGCTCCGTTTTATATGCATATAAATTGCCCTATTTAAACTTATTTTGGCTATAAAACAATGTTTGGTTTTATTCCGATAACGGAGATAATATAAATATTAATTAAGGGAATGGCCGAATCTAATGTTGAGAGAACTTGTGGCCAGACCCTTTTGCCTTAAATTGTATTTGACTTATATGCATGATAAATATTGTAATATGTGTTTATTTGGCAATAAAATATGTTTAAACTTAATCTATTAATTATGCTTGATTTGACCATTTCCTGTATTGTCCGTTATAATACAGTTGAATCATTTCGGTATATAGTGTCGATGGAATAATGACTATAGCATTTGACAGACCGGGGAAGAGAAATGCAGTAAACCCTGAAACAACACAGGAACTAATGGCAGAATTTAACGAGTTTGAAGATGACACTGAGAGTCATGTAGCTGTATTACATGGAAAAGGTCACTGATGATGTCTGACTAAATTGTAAAATGGACAAGCTCTCTCACAAGCTCTCTCAACTCAGGTGCGTCGGAAAGCAATGAGATTGAAATACTTTGATTGGTCCATTGATTTCTGCGAAAGATAAATGGCGTTGCAATTCCGTAAGCAGTAGAGCACTATAAATTGTGGGACAGGCATAAGAGTTCCCTGCTTTTTTATTAGGGTTTAACAGACCTAATTAGGAGATATCAGGTCTATAGACTTATGTCTGACATTTACATATTTAGATAAGGAGTACAGGTTGTCTGGACCACCATACCCGGGGATTTTCGAAATAGTTATATATCTATTGACCGAATTAAAAAAGGTGCATGTACTTATTTTGGTGCCAAATGGTTGAACACATGTGGTTAGATCACACTCCTACCATATTTTAATAGGATTGGTGCTATAATTGTTATTGTCCGTAACGATTTACCTGGCACTAATTAAACTTGTTCGGGTGTTTAAATACGTCTTCTACGTGCAGCTATTCGTGAGTGTGATATGATGCCGATTTAATAATGTATTGGTATCAGTTTATCAACAGTAATATCACTATTTATGTTCGGACACCGGTAATTAATTTACAACCATATACGGACTATTCATGAGTGGAAAGTAAAAGCTTACGGACAATACCTAGTTGAACTGATTGTCTTTATTGTGTATTGATTGTGTTGTATGTGACGTTATAGAATGACGTCAGTCAGTCACGAGTAACGTCAGTCATTAGTGACTCTTTCCGTTCCTGAATGAACTCTCCAGTAAAGGAGATCAACAATTGAATACACTATGTGTTATATTTTTTCAAATTACAATTAAAACTGATAGTTAATTCATCTTTGTCCACCCAATTGTATTCTGCACGCAAATTTTAAATTTTAAACATAATACATCTGACTGCCGCTTGTATAATAGTTGCCGAAGTAACCAGATTGTTTTTGCCTCAACTAGTTAAGGATTTGTAATTGCAAGGAAGCATTGTAATTGAATAATTATGTAAATATATATATATATATATATATATATATATATATATAAAGGCTAGAAACATTAAACCGCCGTGATATTTGATTCGATTATCGATCAATTTCTTTGCTGCAGGTGAATCACCAGCACGCGATGTCTTACTTTAATTCACCTACTAACTGTCGTACTGTTAAAGGGGAAGTGCGATGGCAACATATATATTTATTTATAACTTTTAAACGAAAAAAGGTGAAAACTAATTGTGTTTCATTATAAATGATTTATATGTTTAGAAGCTTAGAATGAAAGCTGTATTTTTGTTCGTTACGAAGAGAAATAAATGCTCACCAAAGGCAAGCATTGTTTACGTTCCTTACACTCGCAAAAGCGTAACTGACAATCAAACCTGTTAACCATGTAATTCGTATATATATATGGTAATAATACATGTTTAAATCAAACTTATATATTGATGTCGGTATGTTTAGGCGAAAGATTCAGGAGGTAGATTAATAACGAAGAGAATAAACACGGAGAAGTTAATAATATTTAGTAAAGATCAGTTAACTATATTTTTAAGATATGTACTAGGTAGTTCATCGTTAGAAGAGTAATGAAGCAGTAAGTATTCTGTGATTCTGTGTGTGAATGACGCCTCCTTTCCGTGCGAACGGAATGAAGGTGATGTACAAGAAAAATGCATTATATTGCAATTGTTTATTATATTGACGCCAAGTTTGCACAAAATGTATTGTTATGGGATTTGTATTAAAATGACATTTAAAATAAACGATACGATTCTTTAGATTAAAAATAATCACATTACATATTGTTTGTTTCTGTACCTATATTTTTGGGGGCGGTGCTTTAGCAGCCGCTCTCAGAACTACCATGATTTTATTTTCAATACCGCAAATCTAAAACCGTGTTTCGTGTTAATGCAAAACTAACAACCACTAATCAAATAGTTCCATCCCCTGATAAGCGCTCGAACTCATTATAAACAGTAGATTCGCCTATTTCAACGAAAACATTAATATTATAACATACAGCGACGATTTATACCTATAAACAATTGTGTATCTTATAAATTCCAAGTTTATATTCAGTGCTATTGATGAGCATAAAGGAATTAAAGCGCATGAATACAGACGAGCTGAACTATGGTCACGTGTCAAAAATATAACGCCATCTTATAAATCAAATTTCAGGTCACGAACTATATCGCCAACATGTACATTGAAAGAGTCGTATATTTCGGCAAGGACTTCAGATAATAAGTACTTGATTCGGGAGTCTGATTTCGCTTTTTTCTATCATTTTAAAAATGTGTATCATTTTAAAAACGATTTTTTTCTAGATCTGTCCTTTATGCCAAGGAACTTTACTCCTTGCTTATGTCAATAAACAATCAATACTTGTTCTAAAAATAGAAATATGCTAATGTCGATCATGTGACTTGCGGTTTCTCCCAAATGTTTTAAAATAGACTTGTATTCCTAAAAAGAATTCGGGATTGATCGAGTTATGAATAATGTCAGTGCTGTTTTTTTATTATTTAGTAAATATTCCATATATTTCCAATATCTGGAACGGTAGATAATTTCCATTTGAATATGTTAGAGTTAAAGCATTTGTGTATCGTAGCAAAAATACGCAAACATCCAGATGTGTCTAAAAATCGACGCCATAACATTTGGCTAGTGCGGTTCCGTTTACGGGGTGATATAGGGCCCTAGAAAATATAAATGTTAGAATTAATTATTAATGTCGACATACACATTTCTACTTTTCGTCTTTTAAACGAATTGTTTCACTGTTGCGCTAGAGAAATCAATAAAAAAAAGTAAATAAGTATACTCAAAGTGGAGTTCATCGTGCTAGATTCAGAGCACTTTGATATTTTATATATACTGTATATGGTAGCTTGGCATTTCTGAAAATATCACGAGTTGAGTTGAAGATACAAATCTCATATTATTGAGTTGAACTAGTATCTTGAAGTTGGACATTTGCCAAATTTAAGAGTTAATTTTCTTACTATAGCAGAAATACACTTTCAAAGGCAAACCATTCAGTTACGTCCTCTAATTTATTCGAGGTAAGGGTCAACGTTAAGCTAAAACATGTAGATTCTGTACCCTGTATAAGAATCAAAGGTAATTGGGATTATTCTACTTCAACGTATGCAAACTGACCTGTTTGTCTAAAACAATAGCGACATTTTACATCTTATATGCTCCGCCCCCATCAGCACTGTAGTGCTTTGATTTAATTGGAGTTAACGCCATTTTCAACACATTTCTGGTTATACATGTACATGTATATGGCATATCTCGTTTTATTGGTGGAGGAAGAATCTGAGTAGAACCGCCGTCATGAGTAGTATCATATTCCCGAGCAACATTGAATGAGTTTAAACAAATCAGAAATAGTAACAAGATGGAGTTGATACAAACATCAAAGTCGACCGAAATGTATTGCACACGAATGTGTGGCTGAAGAATCCATCATGCAAACTAGCGAGATTATGCATGTATTATAAATCCCATTTCGCAATAGTAACAGTTGAGGCACAAATAATTCAAATTGCCTGTACTCGATTAATTTGCAGAAACCAATTTTTTTGTTCCACTTTTATTCGAGCATTCCGATAATCGGTAATCAAACAAACCAGGCTATGTCGTTATTACTTTCCGCGAATAAAACAATAAGCAAGTTTTTTTTAACAAACCATATGTTTGTGTTAGCTTATTCATAATTACAAATACATTATCATTATAAGAATATAAAAAACATATGTAAGGCATATTAACTGTAATATATTCTTTACTTATTCGAATAATTACTGCATCCTATATCTCGTAGTCTGGTTCCCCTAACCACCAAAAATCGGTAAAAGGTCAGAGTACCACACTATGCATTACGTTATGGCACGACAGTACTATAGCACCATGATAATCACACGTTAGGTACCTACATTACACAAAACAAGCACCAACTACACTATTAAAGCACTAATGGAATAAGAACCACACGTTTGGTACATGAATTACACTAGGCAAGCGCTACCTACATGATAAGCACGTGTTTTATACTTAAATTACACAAAACATGCACACACCGCCTTTATTATACAATTAAAGGACCTACAGCATGGGAACCACACCTAAAAACACAAGACAAATGTTACATGCAATGTAAATGGGTAGGTGTTAGGCACTAAATTACACAAGACAATCACGTGTTTGGTACTTAAACTAGACAAAACAAGCACCAAGTGCACAATAAACAAACGTTTGGTACCTAAAGTACACAGTTAAAACAGCAATGGCATGAGAACTACACGTTTGGTACCTAAATAAGCACACCTTTAATAACTAAATTCCACGAGACAAGCACTACCTGCATGATACGTACATGTTTGGTACCTAATATATACTATTAAAACACTAACGGCATTGGAACCACGCGTTTGATACCTAAATTACACAAGACAAGCGCTACCCGCATGATAAGGACGTGTTTGGTTCCTAAATTACGCAAGACAGGCACAAATCGCATGAGAACCACGCATTTGGTACCTAAAGTACACAAGGCAAGCACTACTTGCATGATATGCACAAGTATGGTACCTACATTACATAATAAAAACACTAACTGCATGATAAGCACACACGTTTTAGTGACTATATCACACGAGATAAGCGCTACCAGCATGATTAGCACGTGTTTGATACTTAAATAACACAAGACAAGAACCAACAGCATGAGAAGCACATATTTGGTACCTAAATTACACAAGACAAGCATGAAATGCAATGGTTTGGTACCTAAATGTGATATCTAAAATACACAAGAATATGGAACGTCCACAGTATCCCGTTTTCGCAGCATTATAAAGTTTGTTTGTAGAAAGTCCACGAAATATGAACTTGTAGCACGTGCTAAATTATTGAACTTCGTAGAGAATCATTAAACTTTCATCGTTTGCGTATCTCATGAATATTAAACAAAAGAGGTTTTTGTTTATATCTATATTTAAAATTATCAACAAGGTTTGTTACCAAACATGTCCAATTTATTAATAATTAGCACCTTATATCATTTTCTGTCGATTATTGAAACAGCTAAAGTCATTTCATTTTTGTACCCTGCGTCTGTTTGTTTGACGGAAACGGAAGCCAGAGATTATGTTTTGTGTTCATTTCTTCGTATTTGTGTTATTTCTGACGTCATTGACATTGACCGTTCACGGGTGTGCGTTGAAGAGATTGAAATATGCTAAATAGTGTCAATATAAGAGTTTCAATACGCATGTTAATACAGTAGAACTGCATTGGCTCTAACACGGATAGCTCGAAAACCACAGATGACTCGAACCACTTATCTGGTCTAGGCTGAATTCCTATCTAATTTCTATTGTTCTGCTAGAACAAGAACAACGATGGCTGGAACAGTCGAATTTGGGTCGAACAGCTATTTAAAAAAAGAAACTTTAGCAGTCTAAGTTATGTTGTAAATGCCAAAAATGATTCTCAAATTTCATGTTGTAGTGAATACATTTATTTCCACAAATGAAACACTTATAGCAGGTACAAATTACGTTCATGGTTCCCTGCACAGCGTCACAGGTGGAGTTATCCAACAATTACGGTCACCTCACGCCTGAAAAACAAGAACATTCACTATCAAATAGAAGTAAAGATAGCTAAAAAGCGAGTATACTTTTCTCTGTGTGAAGCACATGATATGTGTGGAGTGCATAGCCGAGTGGTAGAGCATCGGACACAGGATCCTGATGGTGGCGGGCGCGATCCTCCGCCACGGCTATGAGCTGTGAACTTTCAAGCAAGCAACTTTTTCCACCTATGCTTTGTACTTGTTCTACCTAGGAATATTTTGAACGTGATTTGCAAAAGTTGTAAAAATTTGTTTCACAATCGATGAAAAATAAATAACCGAAGATTAAAAATAATTTTCCTATGTCATTCTTGTGGATATATACAATATAACATCCGTGCTGTTTTGACGACACTGTGCATTGTATGCTGTGACTCATGTGCCCTGCTTTTTTGTTAACTTCATGTCACTTTGTCAGTAGTTTAGAAAAAAAACAGTTAAAAATGTGTATATACTATTTATATACATAGACTATCGTCCTGCCACTTGGCCTCGTCAGCGGTTGTCGGACAACAGAGCACTCGATTTATCTAAAAATAATATCAAATGACATATAATTGGACAATTACATTATATGAAAAATGTTGAAACCATTTAACCCACATAATTGTAACAATGAATGATATTTTAGACTTATTTATCTTACATCGATTGCGAAACAAGTTTCTCCAACTTAGACAAATCACGCTCGTATTCTTCTCAGGCAGAGCCAGTATTATGTAGATAAAGCAGATAAAGTGTCATGGCATTTGTCCCAACGTGTTCCATTTATACTGTTGTTGTTGTTGTATGGTGTTTAGCGTCGCTTTCAACAATTTTTCAGTCATATCGCGACGGTGTCTACTTTAGACAGTATTCTAAGCGCTGTCACACTGGAGTATCATGCCGCAGACACATGGTATGATATCCCACCCAGTCACATTATACTGACACCGGGTCGACCAAACCTAGAACTCTCCTCTTAATGCTGAGCGTCAAGCGAGGAATCTTCTAGTACCATTTTTTAAAGTCTTTGGTATGACCCGGCCGGGGATTGAACCCACAACCTTCCGCATGCGAGGCGGACGCTCTACCACTAGACCACGCCGCGGTCCCATTTATACTGAACATTTTGATTTATCAAATCAAAGTTATATTTTCTGGAATTTAAGCTTTTTAAAATACTTTTGATGTTGAAGTATAAAAGGCGCAATAATTCTTTCAAAGAAAACAGCGTTATCGCATTTGTACTACGTGTACATGTAGTCGTAAACAACTGTGATGTTTAATTGCTGTCTATGACAAGTAGTTCCTAAGGTATCATTTCAATGTGGCGACCTGAAGTCCAGACCAATTTATCTCACATATCCTCTTGAATCATTTTAACTGATGTGAACACACGTGTGCTTTTCAATGTGTAAATAACGGAGCCTTCCTAAAATTTAAAGCGAGTTATCCCACTTGTCTCCCCAATGGTAGTGAGCATATACGTGAAGTTGTGTTGCTGTGTGGGTTGCGACTGAAATATAACTTGCGAAAAACCTTAAAGTTTACCAAAATGTCTAAGTCTTAAAGGGGTCAAGTTTTTTACTAAATCGGAAGGTTATGCCGCTTATATCTTGAGTCCTTTTAACTGTAATCATGGTAATGCAAAGTTTCATGGATGTAATTCTAGAAGTTAATAGTGTAGCATCTAAAAAAAATGTATGTGTCGCCGGTAACGGTTGAAGACGGTAGTGATTTAAGACAAATACTTGGTGTAAAGTTCAGCCATTGTATTTCAATCTGTATATCTATTAAACGTAAATATACAACATAAACATCCGTTTAGTAAGTAACAGTATATACACTTTCATACAATACTATAAGTGTAACAGGAGAAACACTTGTAGTTGAAAAAATACATCGCATGTCTGCAGTTATACACTATAGTAATATTGTTCAGAGTTGCATAGTCACTGCTAATTAGATACTCGTCAGCAGTTGTTATTGTTCTTGTTTGAAGTTAAAATGATAAAAAGTTAGAAGTCCTGCTTAGGCATTAAGTGTTATGCACGTCCGCAGAATCAACTTGTCGCGCTTTGCGGTCGAAACCGCTGCATACTTGAGAACTACATTGTGGATGTTGAAACTCGAAAAGTTAAGAGCAAAGTAAATTACGCTCTTGGTGACTAACTCCTAACCCTTTAACTCGTATTTCATAACTAAAAAGTGTTTAATGCGCTTTTAGAAAATGACCATGTTATAAGCACATGTGACCTATAGTAACCTATTAAAAACACTATTTTTAACGGGTCTTAGCAACATTCCCCTAATAATAAGTTTTAAATTGATTATAGCAACATGAATTAATTGTTAAGCTAGTGGTTTTCAAACAAGAATAGATACGTTAATAAAGTTGTCATCACATATGTGATAAGGCGGATAGATTTAGTCAAAGGATTAACGTGTAGAAATGTACCTGGTTGATAAAACAAGCACATTAAAACATGATTTTACATAAATAATAATTATTTTAAAATTTTAATGAAACGATTTCCGTATAAGTTCACTGTAAGATAAACTTTTAGGTATAACAATACCATTTGATATAACAATAAGCACAAAAAAAAATTAACAAAAGTTTATGAAAAAGTATGAAGGGGCAATAATTCTGTCTAAAATGACACGAAGTTACACGCACCATTGTGTCCCTTTCATTGTGGTGAAGATGTTCCATTGACGTTTGGCTGGTAACTACATGGATATGAATCTTGTTAATGCCCCCAAACACCCCCCCCCACACACACACACCTACACACACACAAACACCACCCTCCCTCCCCGAATTGTCTAAGTAAGCAAGGTCATAATTCTGATAAATCTGCCTAGAATTAAATCTCATTTGACCCATTTGGGCAGTACCCTTTAGGATAGTGTGCATATACATAAACTTTCATCGATACATTGGTAGTGCTAATTGAGAGACACTTTAGCAAAATTAAACAGAGCCGACGCCGGGTCGAGTACGGTAGTTCAGATTCCCTTCTAAAAACAAACGATGTAAAAGCAAGAAATTCAATGAATAATTAGTCATCTGTTACAGACACAATACAGACATTAGGTGAATTATCAATTTTGATAATAGCGAATAAATACAAGTAAAAAACAATGAAAATCATACTTCTTTTCGCATATTGGCTTATAGTTTTTCGAACTACATGGCTCATCTACCCATTTAAAATCGTAGGCGTGTGCGAATACGGCACAATCGGCTGCTATCCCTTGGTCGGGTTGACCCGGTGCCCAGTCGGTGAACGTCGCCACATTATCCGTGTCATACCACTTCCACAGTCCATCTATCACCTGGTCAGTCAGTCCAAGCCAGTGGTCGGCCACTGTTTTATAAAACAATTTACATTTTGTAACTTGACCGATTTTGAAACGCTAATGTTGTATAAGGATGGTTTTAGCAATACTAGTATTAACACAATCCAAATGAATTCAAATGTCATACAGAACAATAAATACAACCGCCACTCTGTGCAAATTTGATTGATATATTGCAATAAATAGGCACATAAAAGCGACCTGAATACCATTGGTGCTTCATGTCAAATCGCGTGTATAATCCCCCAGTCGCAGAACAGGTTACACATCTCGTCTCGCAGACGATACTATTCCAGCTATACGACCTTGCGCTGGTTCCCGTTGTCATGCATTACGAATGGGAAACCATACACGCGGTTTTAATTTGTGACCTACTTAAACTCTGTTTACACTACTATTTAATCACCATACCTACATTTGTGATTTTGAAAGTTTACCTGCATTATTCTACTTATGTTGCATTGCTTATTATAATGTGAAATTGCTTATTACTTCTATTTATTGGCGGTGACTTATAGGTGACTTATAAGTCCACTGCGCCGGGTGCTCTACTATCGACTCTAATGATCTATTTTGTTTCCCGCTTTACGAAATGAAGGAGACTCTAATATGGGTCTGCCCGTCTATCTGTTCGTCCGTCACACTTTGGTTTCCGTGCAATAACTTAAGAATGCCTGAATCATATCTTTTGAAATTCTAATACAATGTTTATAATGACAAAACACATGATTTTAGTTATGCCCCATTAAATTGTGAACATCGTATTTTTGTGGGTTTCCGTGCAATAACTTAAGAATGCCGGTATCAAATCTTTTGGAAAAAAGCGGGGGACATAAATTTACTGAATTTGCGTGTTGTTGTTGTTGTTATTTAAATACTAAGTCAATCTTTTAATATATGACTATTAAATCAATCAGCTAGGATTAATGTCACATCTTAATACATTTTTACAGCAAACTTTTGAAAAGTTATTGACACATTTGTAATGTAATTGTGTTCATTCAACAGCATAACTTTCCTGTTTAATACATGTGTACTTTTGAAATAAGAAAGTCATTCGGAACACCTCGCCGATTATCTTAATTAATACCGAATGAAGACGGAATTGGCCGAGTATGTACGATTGATAAGAAAGTCTGACCTTTACACATGTAGTTACACCGATATATGACCTACCTAATAAATTTCGAAGAACGCTTTTTATGAATATATTTTCAGTTGGGGTGTCCACGTGCAACAAGTGGACGCCGTGCTGTCTGCAGAAGTTCTGGAACAAAAACTCCTCTCATAAATAAAATAAAACTTAATTAACTGAATTTCATTAACATTTAGATAGGCTTTCATTTTTTATCAAGAGTGTGTGGTAAATTATATAGACTCAATCTAGATTTGTGTCAATGCGCATTATCAAAAAGTTCCGTCTGTATCAAGAAATAATTTATTTCAAACATGATGCCTAAATTCTGTAAAACAAATATTTTATATGAAACGATGAGAACTGTTTGTATTTGATAGCTGAAAAAGAAAATTGCCTTTGGTTAAAGTAGATCGCAGTAGTTCGACTATTTTTATATCGTTGTTTTTGTTTTTAATTTATATACGTATGCTGACGGAATGGGGTTTTACGCAATATTCAACACAAATAAGGTAAAATATGGCAAATCCAGTTATTTTATTGGTGGACAAAGACCTCGGAATGAATCTGAGTAGAACCATCGTCCGTCCGCAAATAACCGTCAAACTTTGACAAGCGGTGAGAGGTAGTGATTTTGACACCGCGCCTTGGACCACTCGGCTGCGAAGGACCCTATACCTATATACTGACGGGAAAATAATTTCAAATTCATTGTCAGTTCAAGGGAAATGCATTACTCAACTTAACAAACATCACGTAATGCCAAGGATTTCATGTTTGACGTCAGCTGGAACATGTACACGCTCAAACAAATTTCAGTACATCATATGACCAACTCTGTGGACAATCTTTAAGTAATCTTCATATCCACTATTCTCTGTGGTAAATTTTATCGTTGCATTTTGAATGACTTCATTTAATTTGTGTGTGAATTCCTGACAGCAAAATACTTATTCTGTACACGTGCTGTTCAATTTCGGTGAAAGAATTACTAGATAGTTAAGCACGAAGTGCACGTGTATATCGTGACACGTTTTGATTGAATGAGCAGATTTAAACCAGTGCGTGTTATTTTCACATGATATATCATTTTATGTAATCGATATATTTTTGACGTCATTATACAAAACTATTTTCTGGCAGTAGTTAACATATTCTTATTATCATTATAAGAAATTTCATTTGAAACATTTTCAGAAATGGACAAAAAGTGTTGTTCAGATTATAGAAGTAGGTTCAAATTCAGTTGTCTAATTTAACACTTGCAAAAAGCTTTCAGCGGTTGATTTTGAACTGAACCCACTCCACACAAATTAGAGAGATTACTAAGGGGAGATAACTTTATATATATTCGTTCTTACCTCTGCCTCAGTAAAGTGGACATTTTCGTGAGAAAACAGATAACAGGAGTCACCAAACACCACCCATCCGTCGGGACAATTTACTTGTACCATGTCTATTGCAAAAGATAAATACAGTAATTATAACCTGGTACCTTTTGTAAGATCTAATCTGATGTAAATATGTACTGGCGAAAAAGAAATAACAAGCGTAAACTGTCGGTCATTCACCACAACAGCATACCACGGCGAAGCATACCATATCTCAGCATAGCATAACACAATACAGCATAGCATAACACAACACAGCACAGCACAGCACAGCACAGCACAGCACAGCACAGCACAGCACAGCACAGCACAGCACAGCACAGCACAGCACAGCACAGCACAGCACAGCACAGCACAGCACAGCACAGCACAGCACAGCACAGCACAGCACAGCACAGCACAGCACAGAACAGCACAGCACAGCACAGCACAGCACAGCACAGCACAGCACAACCCAACACAAGTAGAACTAAAATGAGGTCGCTATCGTGTCTACAAGAAACATTTAACATTTTCCGTATGCCAGTGACAATGACAATGTTATTAATACATAGTTTCATTATGTTATAACAGCGTTACACATATAAAACGTATATAAACAGTTAGATAACAAATGATTTTCATTTGTTTGCATGGTAAGTGATTGGAGAAATAAATTTCTTTTATTAAGTACTTCAAAAACAAATTTACGAAGTGTTTTTAATTGTTGTTCATTTGTTATACTCATTAATCTGTAAACTGAATTTAAATGTATATAAGTAACATTCAAAATATGGTAACGGTTTTCGCTGCGTAAATCTTCACAATAGGAACATTTCATGCATGCATGGCATTCATCCTTAACTTCTCCAGTTGCACACAGTATACACATTCTATCTTAAGTAAGTAACATTATTGTGTCTTCCAGTTTCTACATATAATTTGTGAGCTGAGCATTTCAATTTGGCAATGCAATTTTAAACTTTAGAAGTATGAATGAAGTAAGAAACATTTCAACATTGCAAAAAGATTTAAAGTTTTCATAATGAACAGCTTTGTGTGACTTAGAAAAATCAGACCACCAACAGCACAATCAATAACTCGTTATTTGAATACTGCAACAAACAAATTTTATAATCTGAAATCGAGGCGAAGCTAAACTCATATCCAAATAATAGAGATTGAACCACATGTGTAACCCTAGTGATGCTAGCAACGGCATCAAGTTCTCTTAATATAATAGTTATATAGCATTGTTTAGGGTTTCTTAAAGTTCATAGATGTGCCTTAAAGGGAATTAATCAGGATTTTTTAAAACTTTGCTGAAATATTTTTTCCCAATATATCAGGCCTATATATACTAACTGATTCCGTATTGCCAAATATGTATATATTTAAACCTGTCAAAATAATATATCAAAAAGGGATTTCCTAACTAGGGTTACGCGCCTAAAGTAGATTTCCCGCTTGAAAGGGCAACATATTTTATGACGTATTAAAGGAGTTACAGGATTTCATTTTGATTTCAAATTGATCCGTTATACACAAGGATGGATCAGGATTTCAGTTTAGAGGGAATGGGATGGCAACCCAAAATATGAACGGGCAAACACGTGTTCAGTAGAAATATAATGCATTTAAATAACATAATGTTATGGGAGTTTTGTAGGAAGGGGCGTAAGCTAGATTTTTAAACATGAGTAGATCCGTCATTGATACAGGTTTACAGGTATTAAAATAGTTTCGTCTTAGAAAGAGTCCGAATGACGTCAAGCAGTAGTTAAGTGTTTTCTATTTTTAATTGGGGATTTCGTTTCAAGTTTACCTCTCAAATTTAAATATTGACAGTGTCACGTTTTGGCGGATTTGCCATACCAGACCATTCGGATTGATGATGGATGGTTTTTATCCATTTTGATAGTAATTTTATTTTTTAAGATATTTCTTGCGTGATTTCCTGATATACTCCTTTTAACCATATCCTTGTTCATTTACAATAATAGTTATCATATAACGGGTATCTAACATTGTTTCATTTGCATAATGGCTGTTGTTGTGTAATATGGTTTCATTAGCATAATGGCTGTTGTTGTGTAACATGGTTTCATTAGCATAATTACTGTTGTTGTGTTACATGGTTTCATTAGAATAATGACTGTTGTTGCGTTACATGGTTTCATTAGCATAATAACTGTTGTTGTGTAACATGGTTTCATTAGCATAATTATTACCGTTGTTGTGTAACATGGTTAAATTAGCATAATTACTGTTGTTGTGTAACATGGTTTAATTACCATAATTATTGTTGTTGTGTTACATGGTTTCATAAGCATACTGACTGTTGTTGTGAAACATGGTTTCATAAGCATAATGACTGTTGTTGTTTAACATAGTTTCATTAGTATAATTACTGTTGTTGTGTAACATAGTTTCATTAGTATAATTACTGTTGTTGTGTAACATGGTTTCATTAGTATACTTACTGCTTTAATCAAAACATGGTTTCATGGGTTGTAGAACAAAATTATAAACTTACGTTTTTCACAAATAGGTTGACATTGTCTAGTGCACGGTACGTCTGACCATTGAAACTTATAGTTGTATAACATATTAACACAGTTTGACCCAGCTCCACCATCTGGTTGACCCCGTAACCAGTCGGTAAATGTTGCCGTTGTCATGTCATCACACCATTGCCAAACACTTTCTGCGTCTTTATCAGTCAAACCAAGCCAATGGTGTGCAACTAAACAATATAGATACGGCACGAGTAAAATGAACTGAAAAACGAACTATGTGACCTGCTTGCATATTTAAATCATCTGCAATTGTACGTTTGTTTATAATTGTTCATAACGAATAGAATAATTGTTTTGGATATATGTATATTTTAAATAACTAATATTTCAATCAGCTTCTGTGACCGTATGTCATTCTTTGGTGGCGATATAAAGCCATTGGTCCCGTGTGCAGAGATATATTAATTTCTATGTTTACCTTACAATGTCAACACAATATTTTGATTGTTTGATTTGTAACTGCTTGCTTATATTAGATTAATGAAAAAAAATGAAATTAGGGAATAAAAAGTAGTCCTGTCGCGTATGATCATTTTGGCATTGGTCAACATTGCCTGGTCATATGAGCACGACTTTGCCTTTGGCCTAAAGGCCGGCTAAGAATTAACCCACCTATTAAATTCCCTGAACTACGTGGTTGTGCTGACCTTTCAATTTACTCACAAAGCTCTTAAGAAACAAATTTTCTCCGTAATTGTCCACATGGACCAGATCCGCGCCGTGGTGTAAACAAATGTTCTGAAATAGAAGATGCACTCCTTGCTTAATTTACATATTTAAAATGACGTAATTGGCATAAGCTCGTTTACAAGTAAGTACATCAGAATGTTTAAACTTGTATATTTACATCGATTGTAAGATAAGTGTTTACAATTATGTTAAGTGTTCTCGGGTAAAAGCAGTGTCATTCAAATTGCAAATAGTTCATGAGTTCAGTATTAAAACTCGAGACTCGAACCTATGACCGTAGCGGTGAGATTTAAGTGATATTGACACAGCACTTTGGAACATTCGGTCTAGGAGGACACTTTTTGAGTCATTGATGTTCTTGGTTTTTGCGATTTTAAGGAGCTCATTCAGTGTTGTCGATAGAATATCTCTTTAAGGTCTCATTTACCAATTACCTCCCCTTTGAGGCGGTAGCAAGATTCATGCGCCCAAGAAATTAGAGCTGTGTGAATCATGTTCGCGTTTTTTGTGTTGAATGCTTAAAATAGTCTTGTATATATGAGAACATTGGACTATTTTCACGTGTTTTGCTACGTTTGGATGTCATTGGATACTGTTGAATAAAGATATAACAGTTTAAAGATGCGTAGTGATACACAGCAACAACTGGGAAGAAGTGTTCAAAATGAAGAGTTGTCATCAAACCATCGATATTTTCAAATGGCAGTCAGGTCAATTCCATTTAGCAATGTGTTTAGTGTTCAAGAAGTGCATATCTCTATAAGTTAAACAGTGCAATATGAGTTGGGAGAATATGATAAGTCGGGTGTATGAGGGTCAATACAAACTTAAGTTACACGTCCTCTTGTCTTGTCCTCAAGTCTGCTTGTCATTCAGTGTTGTTAAAACGTGTTATTCTAATGATCGTTTTATGAGATGTCTCTTCCCAACAGCAGATTTACCCACTATGTGACGACTGTAAACAGTAGTACCGTCCTCATTTTCATAACTTAGTATGTATTAACACGTATTATATATATATAATGTTATATTTGATGTTGTATGGTGCTTAGTGTCGCTTTCAACAATGTTTCAGTCATATCGCGACGGTGTCTGCTTGAGATATCATTCTGAGCGCTGCCACACCGTAGTATCATGCCGCAAACACGTGGTATGACACCCCCACCCCCATTATACTGACATCGGCCCGACCAGACATAGAACTATCCTCTAGATGATTTACACCAAGCGATGGAACTTCTAGTACCATTTTTCAAGTCTTTAGTTATGACAGGACCGAGGATCGATCCCACGACCTTCCGCATTCGATGTGGACGCTCTGCCGCTAAACCACCGCTGCTGTACATGGTTACATGTACATTAATTCGCTAGTACAAAATAAAAGAAATAAACAAAAAAAATGAAATAACAATGAAGGTGTTTATTATAATAAATTATATAGTCGCTTACCTCGGCTTCATTGAATTGGACATTTTCATGAGAAAAGAAATAACAGGAGTTGTTATACGCGACCCAAGCGTCGGGACATTGTGCGTGGATGGCACCTATTTCAGAATTTAAATAAAAAACAGTTTAATTTTAACTACATTAAGAATAAAAACGAAAAAAAAGCACATTCAAGTATAATTAAGGAACAAGTATTTCATAAAATGTATTCTCTACTCATAGCGTGTTTTGTTTCCTTTTTGATTTCTTTTTAAAAATCTTTGAATATATTCAATTCATTATTTCGTGTACAAGTAGAAATCAATTTCCGTAAATGACAGCAAAACACAAGAATGGTTATAGATGTAGTAATGAATTAAATAAACTACAAGTACCACCGAATTTGTTTAAGGTAACGTCTATATATAAATTGGTGTTTGACACTATGGTTAGGTTATTATAACATTGGTTGACTGATTGATTGATTTATTGAATATTTAGCGTCATTTTGTTGCCATCGAGAGTTAACAGACGATCAATTAACGTAACCACTGTTTCCTGGGATCCTGGAAGGTTAACCAGTACTCCAGCACACCCAATCTCCGCAAGTAACTGAAAACTATCCCACTTACCGCTTGAATCAGCGGTGAGATATGAATGATAATGAGACGCAATGCCGTATATCAACCACCGCGGAGATTGAGGCTTGGCGGGGATTCGAACTCACGACCCCTGGATTGATAGTCAGACTGAGTTAATCGGGCCCGGTTCATTTTAACATAGCATAACGCTGGATGTATTTTAAAAATCGGCAATACTGAACAAATGAGGTTAAATACCATGTTTGAGACACAATAGTTTGTCATGGTAGAGAGCTGGTTGTTAGGGGTCCTCCGTGACCGAGGGGTCTACGGTGCCGTCTCATGGTCACTTACCCAATGCTGCTAAGGTCATAAGCTCGAGTCCCGCTTGCTTTAAAAACCTTATGTGTGAAAGTTTACCAGTTTATTGCAGAATGACGGTGGTTCTACATAAATTTATTCTGAGGTATCCTTCTACCAATAAAACTGAATATGACATATGTAACCCAAAATGACATTCAATCCCATTCAAAACAAAGAAAGAAAAAGCAACTGGTTGTCCTAACCCTCAGAACCTATAACTTGGTCAGATTCTCAACAACTGAATAGTACGGGTCATACGTTCATTCTATAACATAAAACTTGATTTTAAAGAAGAAAAATGACATATACGTGTGGGCACGTGGTTTCTTTTATTTTTATATATACAGTTTAGAGAATTCTAGGAATTCTAAGAATTATTAATTTATAATTATCGATAAACTCACTGTTTGTATCAGTTAAAGTATCAATGATAATTTTACTGTATTTTTTAAATTTAAATCATAAATACGGGTAAAAACTAAAATTGGCGTTCACATTTCTGAAAATAAAACGTTGCAGTGTTAACTCGTAGAAATACCACATGAAACACTGACACCCCATACATCTTGAAACAATATATGACTGCATAAAGGTGATCAATTTGAAAATACTCAAACACGGATTAGAAGGTTCACCCGCCAACCCACATAGTATATACTCGGTCAAAACCGCCATCCTTCGGTATTAGATTAGGATAAACGGCGACATAGTCCGAATGACGCCGCCCCAAAACCCGCATCCTTTCTTTAAATCGGGAATCAATATAGATATATAATATGATCCTACAGTAAAATCATTTATAACACCATTTTAATTACAGAATGAACAAGAGAGAAGAAACATTGAGATAAGGTGAAATACATACCACAAATAAGTATTAAAATAACCAGTCTGTACATGCCGAATGCTTTAATGTTAGTCCAAACTTGTGCAAATACTGTCTAGTCAATATGCTGCAATAGGCGTTTTATTCTTAAAGATAAGACAGGTAAAGCTAAACCAAAAGTGGAACGAACTGTTACATGTAAAGATAACAAGTTTGAATTTGCAATACATTTTGACATAATGGAGATAAAGTGATAAATAATTAAATAACTATATACAGTTCAATTTTTTTTTTTCGTCGATTGTGAAACACATTCTTACGACTAAGGAAGTTAAAAAACACATTCGAAGTCCTCCTGAGTTGAACCAATACTAAGAATATATCGATAACGTTTCTTGCTCACCCTAAATATAGCTGTGGATGACAATTGGATGTTTCTCACATTTTCTTCCAACCATCAAACCCTCTGTGTTCCAATTCCAACTCAAAAGCTTTTGGGCTTAAGCAATGTCTTGGCATAAATGGTCACAATGGCATATCGAAATGCAAGAGAGAAACTTCCAGCCATGTTGGGTCAAAGACAGTTTCATACCTAGAGGTCAAGCGTGTTAGTATTATGTAGTGTTAGTTTCGTACCTAGAGGTCAAGCGTATTACTATTATGTAGTGTTAGTTTCGTACCTAAAGGTCAAGAGTGTTAGTATTATGTAGTGTTAGTTTCGTACCTAGAGGTCAAGCGTGTTACTATTATGTAGTGTTAGTTTCGTACCTAGAGGTCAAGAGTGTTAGTATTATGTAGTGTTAGTTTCGTACCTAGAGGTCAAGAGTGTTAGTATTATGTAGTGTTAGTTTCGTACCTAGAGGTCAAGCGTGTTAGTATTATGCAGTGTTAGTTTCGTACCTAGAGGTCAAGAATGTTAGTATTATGTAGTGTTAGTTTCGTACCTAGAGGTCAAGAGTGTTAGTATTATGCAGTGTTAGTTTCGTACCTAGAGGTCAAGAGTGTTAGTATTATGTAGTGTTAGTTTCGTACCTAGAGGTCAAGAGTGTTAGTATTATGTAGTGCTAGTTTCGTACCTAGAGATCAAGCGTGTTACTATTATGTAGTGTTAGTTTCGTACCTAGAGGTCAAGTGTGTGAGTATTATGTAGTGTTAGTTTCGTACCTAGAGGTCAAGAGTGTTAGTATTATGTAATGTTAGTTTCGTACCTAGAAGTCAAGAGTGTTAGTATTATGTAGTGTTAGTTTCGTACCTTAAGGTCAAGCGTGTCAGTATTATGTAGTGTTAGTTTCGTACCTAGAGGTCAAGAGTGTCAGTATTATGTAGTGTTAGTTTCGTACCTAGAGGTCAAGAGTGTTAGTATTATGTAGTGTTAGTTTCGTACCTAGAGGTCAAGTGTGTTAGTATTATGTAGTGTTAGTTTCGTACCTAGATGTCAAGAGTGTTAGTATAATGTAGTGTAACACCGCCCCTCCCCCCTTCATGCGTAAACAAGTTATGGAGTAGACCCATTTTATGACTGAGGGACGGACGAATAGCCGGATGAACGCCCTCAGTAAATCGTCTTGATATTGGCAATATTTTTATACCAAATATAAGTCCCCAAAGCGATTAAAAAACATTGAGGAGGCATGAAATTATGCCTATTAGATATTTGATCTCTCAGTATGACGATGATCTTAAACCGACACGACTGGCAGTTGTGCTCTGCAGATCGTCTTAATATGGCAAATATTTGCGCCAGGTAACTTAAAAATCCATTGATGCGTTCAAATGTTACTGAGCGGACACGAATTATGACGGACACATAGACGGACGGACATTCTAGCTAAAACAAACATTTGTCTTTCCCAAATAATAAGATTTAAACAAATTTTGTATGACACAGAAAGAAGTGTGCTGAAACTTCAAAATAGTGCCGACACAAAGTTGGAAAGGTAAGACCACCAACAAAAACATATTATGCATATCACAAAAAAGTAAAACGGAAGAATATTGGAAAATAATTAGAAAAACTAACTTTTAACACATAATGCAAAATCCAACAGAGTATGTGATAACAAGTGTGACAAAATTCTTTCGTACGAACTCCATGAACAGTAAACAGCAAATACAATTTCAGACATTAAGCGTGCTATGAAACGTAACATCTAAGCTGTGCAATAAGTGGAAGAAAATACTGTTACATAAGCAAAACATGAAAAATGACCACAACTTGTGAAATATTAAAATGTATAAATAACTGTAGTCAAGTAGTAAATAATGATTGGGAAGAAGCCACCAGGCAGACAAAACAGAGGAAACAAATTGTACATTGGATATGACGAGAAGGAGGTGGGGAGGAGGTGGTAAAGTTTACAAATCCAAAAATAATCGTCATAAAAACCTCCACAAACTATAAACTTAACTTGTTGGTGTACACAAAGGGAATGAAAACAAAAGTCGGGTCAAGATTATACACGCGTGAAAGGTCGACGATAAAAAATATCACTAATTCTATCAGGGCACTGATTGGCTAAGGAGCGGCTATCACGCCAGTTATATGTGTGTGTTTATCATAGAGTGGTCAGTATGCTCCGAGGTCGTTATAGATTAGATTGAACACGCATGCACACATGTTGTCTACGCGACTCCCTACGCAGTCTGCTCTACAGCTTCCAACATCTTACATTAAAGGTACATGATCACAAATAAATAGTTACAAATTAAAATACAAAGACAAATTTCAAATAAAATTAGATCAGATATGATCACAAATATAAACACATTTATATTTGTTTCACAACATAAATTACTGTTTTATATTTGTTCTCAAAATTATGTACAGATAAAAGTTTTTTCTCTTTGTTCATTTGTGTTGGCAGGCAAAATATAACTCAAGAAAAGATATGATTGAAACATGTCTGACCCGTTTGGGTCAGACGATTTAGTTTTGAAAAAACAAATTTATAAACAAAAACGCACAGGATTGTGCGTTTAAAAAACATTCAGTGATGTCACACTAAATACTGTGTGTTACCTTCAAGACACAGAATTAAGTATGTTCAAATTTAAACAAATTTTGTATGACACAGAAAGAAGTGTGCTGAAACTTCAAAATAGTGCCGACACAAAGTTTGATAGGTAAAACCACCAACAAAAACATCCAACCAAAGAGAAAAAAACAATAAACAATAAAAAAACAAAAAACGCAGAAATGATGACAGGAAATAATGGCACAATGACAAAATCACAACTCCCCCGACGAGTGACTAAGTATATACAGAATGAATGATTAAATGGAATTGAAAAATCATTGACAACTTAGTGAAATGTTTAAATTGGTTTGACTAGGTTTGCAATAGTTAAAAACAAATAGTTCCATAGAAACAGTTAGGGTAAGATCTTAGAATTAACGAAGCATATATTGATGAAAAAGAATTCGTGTACAAAGAATACTTGGATACCTTAGTTTTCTCATTTGTTCACAATGCTGAACATTAAAAACTAAATGCAGATAATAAAAAATACATGATCAGAGGTGAATTGAAAAAACATATTCAAAATTGGCGGATCGTTTAACTTCCGCTATCAATTAAGAAAGACAAGACTACATAATATATACATATAATTTATAAAGTCAGAAATAGTTTAAGATGATGTACTAGAAAAACAAATTTGAATCATAAACATACAAAGGCACACACCCCAATGTGTCCCTGTATAATACTGTAGGAAATAGTAACGTGCTATGAAAACATAATATAGGTCTATACATCCCAATGTGACCCTACGTTCGCATGTTGTCTGTAATACACATCCCAATGTGACCAGCATAATACTGTGGGAAATAGTAACGCGCTATGAAAACATAATATGGGTCTACACACCCCAATGTGACTCTATGTTTGCATGTTGTCTGTAATACACACCTCAATGATGCCCAGCATAATACTGTATGAAAGAGTAACGCGCTATGACAACACAATATGGGTCTACACACCCCAATGTGACCCTATGTTCGCATGTTGTCTGTAATACACACCCCAATGATGCCCAGCATAATACTGTAGGAAATAGGAACGCGCTTTGGAAACATAGTATATGTCTACACACTCCAATGCGACCCTACGTATACATGTTGTCTGTAATACCATGTGCAATGGGTTGATTGAGTGCAAAGGGAAAATTATGAATGAGCTGGTAACCGTACATAACGGCGAAATGCAAATGACCTCCATCTTCCCATCTGCATCACTTTTGCTTAGGGGATCCCCTGCATGATAGCTTTGGTACACGCTCCTATTCGGAAACTGTGGGGTTTGTATTGAGCGGGGGATAAGTTTAAGAATAACAAGGTGTCTCTAAATCGTCATCTGAAACAAACTGAGTGAAACTGGTTGAAGAGCACTGTTTAAAAACAATGGGCCTGGAGAATTACCCCGTAAATGCAAGTAACACTTTAAGCTCCTAACAGGACAGTAAGGTGTCGAGGTTGCTTTAATAATGATGTTGATTGGTTTAGAACCTGTTTGGGTTTTTGAATATCTTAACATTATATTGGCATCTGACCCTTCAAGCACAACACCGCCTAATTGAAACACCCTCGAGGTACAATTTTTTCGAGCTGGGAGAAGTTCCCCATAACGAAAAAAGCCATGAAAGGAAACCAAAAATAAGGTTTGACACAACAATTTTGTGTAAGGGTTAAATAGAACAGTACAGGCATTGCAGAGCTTGTGTAGCAATTCTGGTAGTATAGGCAAACGGTCATCTGATGATGGACGCGACTTCTTACAGCCAGTGAGCATTCGCTGTAATAATGTGGAATCGGAAGGGTCAGGATAATCAGATAATTGGTGCATGAAAACTATAGCCGATAAATGACTGCTTATTGTAGATGGGGACAGTTTATCAATAAAAAGAAACGAAATGAAACCCGCAATAGTTTCAGAAGATGCTGGAATGGGGTGAACACTTATTGCAGCTGTCGCGACAAAAGGTTACAAAACGTTGCCAAAACCGCCGATATGTCTTGCGTGTATTCGACGCCACTGAAGCTTTTAAAGCTTGGTTGTCACAGAAGCAAGGTGTCTGGGCAGAGATCGGTAGGGATTGTTTCCGGGACCCGGGCCAATTGGGTGCGGACTGCAATGCCTCCGTCACCTGCAAGCGAAAAAGCTTATCACATATAACATTTTTCGAAGATGGAATATGTTTTGTAGCAAAACAGAAGTTGTGATCCAAACCGTGAAGCACAATCATTCTTAGAAGCTTTGTGATGAGAGGGTGTTTAGATGATTGTTTATTTATGCAATAAACTATACAGAGATTATCACAAATGAAAAGAATATTCTTGTTTGACCATTTGTGGCCGAATAAAAAGACTGCTAAGACAATAGGGTATAATTCAAGAATATTAATATGTAACATTTTTACCCTTTCAGAAAACGCCCCATAAGCCCATAAATTTGAGTAAACGCAAGCAAATCCCTTTGTACTTGCAGCATCCGTATGCAGGTTTAATGTGACAGACGAGATGAAATGATCTCCCGTCAAAAGGGTACAGCCATTCAAATTGCTTAAAAATGTTGACCAAAGCGTGCTGCTGTTGTGAGCTTAATGAAATGGTTTGGGTTCGTTTTACCTATAGTCAAGTCGTATAACCGACGTACGAAACACCTCTCCAGATTAACGACCTTGCAAGCAAAATTAAGATGGCCCAAAAGACTTTGAAACTGACGTAATCGAACTGTTTTCATTTTCTTAACTTTGTTCAAAAGTATCCGCAATGTAAAGACCTTGTCGTCTGGCAGGGTTGCTGTCAGAGATGTGGTGTCCAGCTCAATCCCATGAACAGCGACTTTTGTACAAGAGTGTACGTTTTTTCAACTTTATTGGGTATTCTTATGACATCACAAAGTTGAAAGAAACGGTGTAGTGCATTTTGACAATTATTTGTGTTGCTTTCCCCAACGAAAATGAAATCGTCAAAAATATGGGAAACTGCTGTGTTGGAAAACTGGTTTTGCAGAATCCACTGGAGAGCGGAAGAGAAGCGTTCAAATATTTGTACAGAACTAGAAGCTCCCATTTGTAAAACTATGTCAAAGTAATAATGGCCGTCATAAGAAAACCCAAGTTTGTGATAATCAAGAGTGGAAATTGGAATTATACGGAACGCATCTTCTATATCAGCTTTAGCAATAAGACAATTTCTGCCTCCTTGAACAACTAAGGAAGCCACCGTATCAAACGTTTCAAGTGAAACATTTGAATTTTCATGTGGAATATGACTGTTGACAGATGAGGCTTGACCGAATGACAAATCATGGATTATTCGGAAGGAATTAGGGGTCTTTTTTGGCACAACTCCTAATAGACTACAAACGAAATTTGGTAGTGGTGGAGTTACGTAAGGCCCTTTTATTCGCCGTATAAGTAGTTCCTTAGACAATTTCCTATTGACAAAATCTGTATGTTGCGAAAAAGATAAGTGATTCTGAGAGAAAGAGGCAGAGATATGGCCTACCGTGCCAAGAGGAAAGCCTTCTGAAAAATCTTTGACCAAAGAACGACGTAGAAAGGGGGCATAACCCTCTAAATGACAGTCTAAAGCACCAGGATCAACGGGTGAATTTATATGGGTTATGGTTTGGAGCAGCTGATGGTGCAACTGATTTGGGGACATTTGCTGTACGGGTCGTAAATTGGGTAGTGATTGGGAATCTGGCGGTCTTTGACAGATGGGTTGGGGAGACGACACCGGTGGACGCCGTGTGGGCCGTCACAGATGGCACATTTGTGTGCGACTGTACACTGCTGCTTATTACAGGTCCCCCAGCGTTGGTAGTCCCAACAGTATCCTTTTTTGAAAAAAAGGGAGGCAGGAATATGCCCTGGGAGTTGCTGCTGTGGATTTTGGTACCCAAAAGGTGTGTTGTACTGACGAAATGGCTGATTAGTATTGCAGGTAGGTTGAGGTGTAGATATTTTTGTCATTGAAGTGAATCGATATGTCTCTGTGTGTATTGAACCCCATGGAAGTTGTTGATATGCACGTAAAGTGCGAAATTTTACATCACATTTTTGCCAGTTTGACATATTGCTGGCAAGGGTCTGAACCAGGGACATGTATTCGAACACTGAGGCAGCTTCAGAGTCGTAGCGTTTGGTGTATATATTGGCATACAGCTGAAAAGCTCTACACCAAGACAGAATGTTGTCGAACGGCTTGGAAGCCTGCCGCTGTAACTGTTTCAGACATTGTTTGATGGATAGCCGTTTTTGTATATGTATCAGACGAGCCATAATACAACTTGAACAAGTCGATAAAATCACGGTTCCAAATGGAGTGGCGCGTTTTTTTCGTTAATGGACGAGTGGATTTGGGAAAATACCCCAAGTCCAGATTGAACTGTAGTGGGAACGTCTATATCCCCACTTGACCCTGAATTTACATTATTTGTTACTGTGGCATCAGACACAGAAATGACTGGTTGGTCAGATGCACAATTAATATCAGTAGTATCATTTCTTGTAGATGCAGATTGTTCCTGCAATATGGCTGTTTGTATTGAAACAGGAACACTTTGAGTATCACTAATAAGTGTTCGTACTTCTTCCAGTACAGCTTGGTCACGAGATATAGCATCAGCTATCACGGATGCCAGTCGTGATGGTTGTGGATTTGATTGGCTGACATCAGACATTGTTCTGGTAGCCGTCCTAGAAGGTCCTTTAGTGGGACCCTTGCGCTTTGCAGAGAGCCCCGAACGTGGGTGAGTTTTAGGCATTATCCTGGAAATAAATAAAAACGATATGTTGAACATAAATATATGCGTAATAGCACAGAATGGTGAATTGGTGTAGTACATATGAGCACAAATGTAAGAAATTGTACGTATCAGCACGAAATGGTGCATTAACATAGTATACGTCAGCACAAAACAGATAACAAAAAATAAAAATATATCCGGGCATTGACATGGTACATTGTTAGGGTATCAGTACAAACGGAAAATGTTCAGCACTAAATGCTGCATTGACCCAGTACATATCAGTAAGAAATGAACACAATATAAAACCAGTGTGTATTAGCAGAAAAATAAAATATGTGTGTATCAGCAAATCGTGTTGCAGTGACCAAAGTATATAACAGCATAAACATAATAAAAACCGTGCATTCAGCACAATATGCGGCATTGGCATTGTAAAAGTTAGCACAAATCACAACAAAAAAGAAGTTATCATGTGCATATCAGCACTAAATTTGGGCACTTACATTATATATCAGTACAAAATGGGCATTAAATAAAACCTCTGTGTATCAGCATAAAATGGTGTATTGACGAAGTACATATCAGCACAAGCTTAAGAAAAAACTTTGCATAATAGCACAAAATTGGCGCACTGACCAGGTACATATCAGTACAAATTAAAAAAAGAAAAACAAACAAAAGAACAAAACAAAACCAAAGCGTATCAGCACAATATAAAACGTGCATATCAGCACAAAATAAAACATGTGCGTATCAGCACAAAATAAAGAATTGTGTATATTAGCACAAAGTTGCACATTGACCCAGTACATATCAGTACAAATAAAACCGACGCATGTCAGCACAAGTTAAAATATATGTGTATCAGCACAAAATAAAACATATGCGTATCAACACAAAAATACATGTGCATATCAGCAAAAATTAGAGCATGTGCATATCAGCACAAAATAAAGCATGTGTGCTTCAGCACATAATACAAACATGTCCATATCAGCACAAAACAGAACATGTGCATATCAGTACAAAATAAAGCATGTGCGCTTCAGCACATAATACAAACATGTGCATATCAGCACATAATACATCATGTGCATATCATCACAAAATAGAACATGTGCGTATCAGCACAAAATAGAACATGTGCGTATCAGCACACAATACAAACATATGCGTATCAGCACAAAATAAAACATGTGTATATCAACACAAAAATAAAATGTGTGCGTATAAGCACATAATAAAAGATCATGTGCGTATCAGCACAAAATACAAACATGTGCGTAACAGTTTTTGTAAGACGTGTATGGTTTTATAAGGATGGTACGGTTTTGTAAGGTCTGTACTGTTTTGTAAGACGTGTATGGTTTTGTACGGATGGTACGGTTTTGTAAGGTTTGTACTGTATTGTAAGACGCGTATGGTTTTGTAAGGATGGTACGGTTTTGTAATGTCTGTTTGGTTGTGTAAGTTTGTTGTCAGGCGTGTACGGTTTTGTAAGAATTGTACGGTTTTGTAATGTTTGTATGATTATGTAAAGTCTGCATAGTTTTAAAGTTTATATCGGTTTGTAAGATGCCATGGTTTTGTAAGGCTTGTATGGTTATGTAAGGTCTGCACCGTTTCGTTAAGGTTGTGAGGTATGTATTGTTTCGTAAGATCTGTTCGGTTTCGTAAGGCTTGTATGGTTTGTTTAATAATTTTATGGTTGTGTAAAACTTCTAAGGTTTTGTTAAGTTTGTACGGTTTGGTAAGGTCTGTACGGTTTTGAAGAATTGTATGGTTTTGCAAGGCCTGTATGGTTTTGTAAGGATTGTATGGTTTTGTAAGGATTGTGTGGTTTTGTAAGGATTGTGTGGATTTGTAAAGATTGTATGCTTTTGAAAGGATTGTGTGGTTTTGTAGGGTTTGTATGGTTTTATAATGTGTGTAAGTTTATATAAGGTTTTGTAAGGATTGTACGGTTTATATGGTTGTGTAACGATTCGATTGTTTTTAAGGCTTGTACAGATTTGTGAAGACCATGATTTTGTACGGGTTGTGTAAGGGTTGTGTAAAGTAAGTAGTTTGTTCTGTTTTGAAAGGTATTGTATGGTTTTGTAAGTAGTATACTGTTGTGTACATGTAAGTCTTGTACAGCTTTGAAAATATTGTAGTGTAAGGTTTGTATAGTAATTAAATGCCACTTATGTCACAAATGCAAAAACTTTAAGTATCTCACAAAGCTTATCATCTAAATGTTTTATTATTAAAACACAATAATAAGTTTAATTGTATACAAAACAATGGACAATGACAAATTCATGAGTAATTTATTTGTCTGTATCAATGAATGCACGTTGTCTATCAGATGTCAGGATCAGCAAACCCTTGTCAACCCACTAAGACTTCTGTTTCGACTCTATTGTAATAAAAATGATAATAAGATAATCATAGTGATAATAATAATAATAATAATAATAACAACACTAATAATAATAATAACAATACTTATTATAATAAATAAATTGAATGACAATAGTAATAATAATATTTGTAATGATAGTGATAATTATAATAATAATAATAATATTAATAAAATTTAATATACTAATAATAATAATATTGCTTATTAATGAAACAGTTAATTTACACAGCAGTGTTTTACATGCATGATCAGTTGGTTGGAGTCACGTGACTTTTATTTCGGCAAAATCTAAATGTGTGGTTAAGGATTCCTGACTGATCCTAATTTTGTCATGCCGACCCTAAAATGTTTTAAGATTTAAAAGAAAGCACACATTACACACACAAAAATATTATGTATATTCATAAAAATCCACAAAGCATTGAGTACATCAAACGAGATTGAATATCATAATATTACCTCTCTATAAATAAATATCCTCTCATTTTCCCTTACATCACGAACAGTACAATCTCAAAATAGAAAAGTAAAACATTTTATTTCAGAATTGTACTAAAATACATCGTCATGATAACATAATTACAGGTCATAATATCACGTAAAATATATCTTTAATAAGTTTATCTTTAGATTCGTCATATTTCATTGCCATTTGATATTATATGATATAAATAATTTATGCTTTAAATGTAAATGTCCTAATCATATAAGGATGTTCTTAAGAAGCAGTAGACACGTTTATTTAACATTTAAATGAATATCATTTTTTGAATGCCTTCGACAACTCGGTCACGAGGGGCCCTGTTTAGATTTTGATCCCAAATAAAAAGCCATACACTCCTAGTCTGATTTATCTCCCTTTTTAACACGACAAAAGTGCCATGTTTTATAATTAGCCATTAAATAACGAAAAGGAATAGTTCGTCTTCCTATGTAAATAGAGTGGTATTTAACAGAGGAACTTTAATCCGCACCGTAACCGGTGTTTACGAGTCCCTCAAAATGGCAATGTTTCATGCAATATAATTCAACCTTTTTTGCAAAATGTTTTTTTTGTTTTATTCATATTATGCAATTGTTTTAAAGACATTTGTAATTTTCCTATATTTTTTGCCATTGTATGTAATTACAACATGGTTTTAACAGTGAAGTAACTCTTGCCACAAGAAAACATTTACAAATAATACTCAAAGTGTACTGGACAATGATCAGAATAGATATCTATGTGTAGCAAGAATGTCTTCATAATAAATAAATACGATAAATATGACAAAAATTTAAAGAAAATGAGCACTAGTTTTAATTTTAAGAAATGTATTTTCATGGCCCGACATTGACGGTCCGTGAACCTGGTCCTTTGTCCAGGTTTAGTAAACGCATTTTAAAGCTTTGTAGGACAGATTTTCTATAAAAAGCAACATTTTTCAAACACCGAAGGACGTCCTGATATACTTCCTGTTGAGTTCCGAAACGTTAATTATTCTAATTTAGTTTAGAGATATATAGCAACTTGCCATGATTTATTTTCTGTATTTTTATTTCTGTTATTGAATAATTGCTTATTTTTGTTTTCATTTTTATTTATCAAATAAGCCGAGAGGTGTGAGAGGAGTGGCAGTGGGTATATAAAGGGTAAGGGGGCGAGGGTATTGGGTGGCGGTCAATGAAATATTATGTTACAGTTAAACAATCGTAACAAATTAAAACATATTATATTGTCTTCTGTGTTTTGTTGTATCCACACATGTACAACAAACAACGGTTGTAAATAGTAATCGTAGACTTCAAACTCACTCTTCATCAGTTTGCTTATATAACGTACCGGGCTTCATCTAACACCAACTTAACCATTAAAGTTCTACTTGACCATTGTTCTCACTTTAATTCGCAGATTGGATGGTAACTTTGGTCACATTGTTCATCAAACCAGATATGTACACCTTGGTGTAGAACAAAAGCTGCACAGTTAGCGACATGGTGTCAATTTGGATCACCTGTATACCAACTCCGTATAAGTGGCTTCTTCATCCGTGTCGTACCACCTCCAATCCTCTTCTATGATCTCGTCCGTTAGTCCCATCCACCAACTGGCATCTGTGTAAAGTTATGAACTCATGACTTATATTAAAAAATGAATGCTTTTCTTAACTTATTTTTACATCGAATGTGAAACAAATTCTTACAACAAATCACGATCGAGGTCTTCCTGGATCAAACCAGTACCTAGCATTTGCAGAGATGTTTTGTTTAATGTCACTACAAAACCCGTGGCGAAGAATTAAACACAAGATCCTCCGATCCTAGGTCCAATACTTTATCACTGGGCCGCGCACTTCATTGTCATTAAACGTGTTTATATAAACCCTAAGCAATAGTTTACTAAAATATATCCGGATTTTGTCTCTATATTAGATCTACATATGACTCCCAACAATCAATTTCTGATTATTACTGGGAGGCAAATTATAAATTATGTTATCAAGTTATGTTAAACTCAAGTATTACGACTTTCGTTGAATTAGATTTTATCTTCATTTAAGTACAGCATAATAATGAAGTCAGCAGTTATGTATTAAATACACGTACATTAGCCTTTTAAATAATCGGATTACAAGAAACTATCACTATAACATACACAATGCAACTGACCTGACGCGAGAACGACTATCGCTCCACGTGGTCGGCCACGTGACAGTGTTTGTCCAAGTAAATACAACGTAGTGTTTACCTAGACATCGCCAGCTTATCTAAGGAAAATGGCGGCGTAGCAACAAGTATCGATCGCTGGTTGGATTAAAAAAAATCTTTTCAACAATCTTTAAATATCGAATACCCCCCCCCCCCCCCCCCCCACCAGGTCAGATCAGAAAAGAACTGACCTTGTAGCGCACACAATGGTTACACAAGTTATAGAAACAAACGCATCACTTTCAAAGAAAGAACGATAACTTTGTCCAAAGAGCTGTAAAGTCCAAGGGGACACAAACAGATGCATACATACTATGACCATACAAATGTCCAGTGTTATCCATGTTGAACAAAGATGTTGAACAACAAAGCGGGGTATCGTAACATCTACGTGTATGAATGTGTTCAAATAACTTTTTCAGTAACGTTTGATCGCTTATACTTTTGTTCAAATTCAGTAACTTTTCGTATTATTGGAGCATGTATGGTACCTTTTAGTTGACCCAGATAGCTCTTGATGGACTTATTTTCGGTCTCCTATTACACATGAGTGACGTGCGATTTGTGCTGAGTACGAAAGTGCTGAAACAAAGATTTAATTGGAATTATCTAGTAATTAAAAAAATATTGTTTACTAGTATTTGAAATAAAATTTTGGAAATTCGATTGTTTTTATTTTCATTTTTTGAGTATGTTCTTTTCGTGAATTTAGGGAAAGTGAGGGGAAATTAACCTATAAAGAGGTAATATTATGATATTTATTTCCGTTTTATGCACTCAATGCTTTGTCGATTATTATGTATATACATTATTGTTTTGTGTGTTTTATGTGTGCTTTTTTTTTAAAAAAAATTCTTTGTTAATACAAATTGTTGCTAGACGATGACTGCACCTACGTAATTAGATATAGAGAATATTAGTTTGTTTTGGTGGAAGTGAGCACCAAAAGTCATATTCTCACAAGTGGCTTGCCACGAGTGCAAATATCATATTTTGGTGATCACGAGATGAAATATAAAAAAATAAGAATATTTTTTTTAAATATTTTTTTTTAAAATGTATTTTTTAAAAATTTATATTCAAAGACAAAAATATTTTTTTCATATTTTCACTGTTTAAATAATTTTTTAACAAGATGTAAGGTATATAGTATTGACAAGACATCACAGAAAGTGTTCAGATGAGACAGTTCTGGCTAAATATACACATCACTGCTTGACTTCATTCTCACGTCATTCTAACTCTTTTCTTTTATTAACCTAATTCATTAAGATGATTAACATCAGTGCTAATTGAATTGCGCGTGTGTAATATACATGCAATAAATTGCGCAATTTCTTTGGATAAACTCATTCTTACTGATTTCTTCATAGAATTTTCAAAACTAAGAATATATAAACAAGTAGACGTGGCAATAAAATAGCATGACTAGTTACTAAAAATATTATCTCTGGATCTCTTTAAGTAATAACCATTGTTCCAATATCCCCAAATGTATTTGCCATAGTTCCCCAAAAGTATTACCCCCAGACCTCTTACATTAGTACTTTGATCCCTGGATCCCTGAAAGTAATGGCCAATGTTACCCAAATCTCGAAATATATCATTGGCCATGTTCCCCAAATCTCCAAAACCCCTGGGATGGCCTCATTATAAACAACAAGCGATGGATTTGTGCTCGTGCTCCAAACCGTCCCACGATTTTTGTTAATTCTCATGCCGAACGCAGGAAATGAAAGAAAAATGCGATGTAACAATGGAATTCCATTACGAAAAATATAAGAGGCTATAAGCCATATTTAATCGGAATTTCTTTTAATTTGTCGCAGTAATCGTATTTATAATTAAAATAAATGACCAATACACATTCCTACATAAAATGTCATTATAGGATATATATATAATTAGTCGTAGTTAAACGTACAATTACAATTACAATTATAATAGGATAAGATAAACCTCCGTTTTCGGTTATATATCAAGGGGGAGACATGCGCTGTTTATAAACAAAAAACATCTGACGGCACGTTTGCAATATGTAGATTCAAATGAATTTACAATTTTGATTCATGTTGTTTAAATAATTTATTATCATATTGTATGTATTCAAACATTCACGTATAAACTGAATCAGCTATTTTGAAGCTATGTCATTCTATTTTTAGATGGAATCTTCCGCATTAGAGGTGTTTGTTGTATGATAGCAAATTTATCTTTTGCATAAACTATAAAATAAACTAGATATCAATATCAAGTGTGTTGTACTAAATATCTGTTCTGATAGTGTAGCGGTAACGGTTTTAACTGTCAACCAAAATGTCTCAAGTTCGAGCCGTAATAAAGACAAAATGTGTTGTTAGCCTCATGTCACAACACAAGTTTTCTATACTCAGTATAAACTGCACGTGGAAATGTTGAATACGGTGTTAAATTTTGTATAAATATGGAACACATGGCCATGCTCGTCAGTTGAACAGTCGTAATACAAGGACGCGAACATCTGTCTAAAACTGCTGAAGTGAAGGCACGGAAAGAAAAAATCGAGGTAAGTTATGTTTTTACTTTTTTATATCTAATTTTGAATACACACAGTTGAATGGGATGTATTAGTTCTAATATTATCGCCTTTTTATACATCCACTGATCGAAGACCTGGAGGGCATATAGTGTTTGAACTGTCTGTCTGTCCTGTCCGTCCGTCCACCTCATAATAGATATGAAAACGCACAATATTTAGAGCACGTGTGTATATATTCATACCCTACAGTTAGTATTGTCTGATGTTATTGGGTCTTTAAATTGATGTTACCGAAAAGCTTGAATTATTATAAACCTGCTAAAATTATTGAATGGAAAGATTTCGTAAAGTTATAGATGCTAATTTGATATTGTAACGTATGGCTTGTATTATGTCGCTTTTTAAATGCTCTACAGATATATTATTTAAGTCGATGTGTATGGAAGAATTGTCTAGGTTATTGAATTATACTCGGCTTTTGTTCTACACGTGGAATGTTTGCAGGTGACCGATTCACGACCATTATTCCTAACAATAACGTTTGCTTCTTCATATGCAGATGCTATACCTTGTATGTGTATTACTGCCGCTGTTGGCAATGGTCCAGTCCGATGTTATGGATAGAAGCCAGTTACAAAGTGAGTTCAATATATATGAAATCTATTTTAAAAGCATGCTTAATGTAAGGTGTTTCACAATCGCTGATATACACCCTACATATAAGTAAACTTTATTTTTTTAAGTGCAATAACTTTTATTTATTTCGACATGTATTTCTTAGACGTGTGCATAAAAATGTCAGTATTGTGTCGGTCTGCATGGCTAGTGGAAACTTATTTATTTAAAAATCCGTGATACTAACCAGCTGTGAATAATTTGCACGTGCCAGGGTCTATAAAGTGGAATTACTCCATGCGTGTGTTATTAACTAAATACTGAATTAAAAAATATGGTAATTTTTGTTTCACAACGATGTCTTACTTTTTTGTGTCTTAAGAATAAACTCTAGCAGTAACAATAACAATGCATAGTTTTGTTTTTGTAAAAAAGACGCTTACTCTCGTAATGTCCCTCGTCCACTAAATTGTTAATTTATGGGTTACACATCTGTATACGGTTTAAATGTTAAATTAAAATGCAGATTCGTTTTAAGCAATATCAACTGACACATTCGTGCTCGTATCGCTGCAGCATTTTGAACAGAAATTTTGAAAACGATAAATAATGGAATATGGAAAATAAAGGTTTTGTTTTGCAAAGTATAGTACATACAATTCTAAATTAAATCGTTACGATGTTATTGACTTCGAACTGTGATAACATACATATTTCGCTTCATTAACATTACACGACACGAGTTCAAACCCCATTACGACGCTTTTCACATTGAAATTGATATCGCATGCACGAATTTATGTAATATATTAAACTGAACGGAACAACTAACCAGCCACCTAACATTTTATTTCTTATTTATTTCATAAGAAAGTCCAGTGCTTTGTCAGATCAATACTTATATCTGTCAAGTGACGTATACACATCAATACTTATATCTGTCAGTGACGTATACACATCAATACTTATATCTATCGGTGACGTATACACATCAATACTTATATCTGTCAAGTGACGTATACACATCAATACTTATATCTGTCAAGTGACGTATACACATCAATACTTATATCTGTCAGTGACGTATACACATCAATACTTATATCTGTCAGTGACGTATACACATCAATACTTATATCTGTCAGTGACGTATACACATCAATACTTATATCTGTCAAGTGACGTGTACACATTTTGATAACGCAACTGGTATCTTTTTCACATGGATTTCAAAAGTGGCGGGTTAGCTGTTCCGTTCAGTACATTAAGCAATACATGCAGCACTGTACAGTAATTTTTAAGATGGATAAAGTAAGTGTATTTTTCAATTGTATGCATTGTGTATTTTTACTTTTTAAGGTTTACAAAGGACAATGCAGACTGCGATTAATAACAAAATACGTGGAGAGTTGGACGAGTCGGTATCGGTGATGGAGACACTCAAGGCAGACTTAGAAACATGTTCGACCGTTGTCGAAACTCGACAGTCTACATGTCAGACTTGTGCTAACCAAAAGTGTCAACCGTAAGTATTCTCTATAAATGTCTTCCTTCTTATTGTTGATTATCACGTTTGTAGCATTGAATTTAACTTTCTTTTTTTCTTTCCTGACACTTGTTTTCTACACATCTCCTAATGCACCAATAGCTGTGCGCAGTTACCGATAATATTCTTCATTTATTCAAATTAGTTGCGGTGACTGCTTCAAATACAACTTTTTAACCCGAATTTATTTGATCTAGCTTTATTCCGAGTACACACTTGATAGGACAGTTTTCTTGCTGTCATATTTGGAAAATATTGTTTTTATTTCCTTTTCTAAACGTGACTTATCGACCCGTGTGAAACTGACATAAACTCAAACGCAAATTGTGCATATTTAGATTTTATTTTCTGAAAATCCAATGATGGAACACATCTTGTGTGGTATCGATTTTTATCATATTCAATTACCTTTCTAACCAATATGTTTATTTTAATTCTTTTGAATTTGGATAAAACGTACGACGCGTCTACGTGGATTAGGGGCTCAAACTAAAAAACGCACAAATAGCCATAGGGATGTTTTCTTTCGTAGATTCATTGTTATTTGTTCTAAAATTATGTAAATATTGCATTAATATCCGTTTTGACCGCCATTCTCTCTAATAATTTCTAAAATACGTCGCCGCATGGTATGTACGTAACGTTGTACCTTTGCCCAGTATCAGTCAGTTGTCGATACGCTGACGTTCTGATAGTCGTGGCATAATCACTGTTAGAAATTTTCAAAATCTCCAGTGTTCTTACAACTATACATATGTGAAAGAATGTAGAGAAAACAAGTTTGATCACTTGTGTACTGATGTATATAGTTCGACTGATTTTTCGTTGTGGCTATAAACCGTAACGATCGATATTATGTGTCAAAAGTTATATGTACATTGAAGCTTAATCTTTTTTTATTAGAAAATAATTATTGTCATGACGCTATCGTCGTCGTCCGTCGATTAACGTTTTTATGTTAAGCTCGGCTTTTTGTTTCTGAATAAACTACTCGTGTTATGTTGACTAATCTTCATAAACCATTTATATTAGTAACTTACCAAATTTCCTTACTTTGGGCCCTGAAACCCTAGGTTAAAGATTTTTGTTATCTCTAGTTTCACCGACTAAAAGGTGTATTCATCACTAACCTTGAGTTATTTAATAGACTTGCATTATCCTGTTAAGGTTTTATGTTGAGTCCAGTTTGTTCTGTTTCTGAACAAACTTAACTTACGTTATAGTGATTAACTTCATAATCACATTCATTAATATACCTTAATACACCCGCTTGTGGTTCTCCTTTTATATACTAACCAATTGTATATACAATATAAAATGATTTTTTTCTCATTGCAGGGGTGTGGCAGCTTTCTTTGGGGTAAGTGTATATTATAAAATTGTCTCGCCTTGATTCTAACATACGAATAGAACGAATAGAACTTTTCAACAATAAATAGTTTTTTGAAGTGATCTGAAGGATCTTGACATATGCTGGTTCTTTTTGTGTAACCAGACTATATACGAATATGAAGAAAAAAAACTCGTTATCTGATTAAGAATAATCTTTAAAAACGTTTAAACTGGAACTTTTCTTGATATTTGACTACTAACTAATCGCAAAATTGAAATTCAAATAAATATTCTTATTTACTTGTCCTACGTGGACTTGAATGGCTGCATGTGTTTGTGCATGCAATATATCTGGCTGTTTTTAGATTTATTTCGTGCATAAAACTGAAAATTCTGATCTAATATATACATCAATTTATCAGTTTACGTAAATGGTTTATCTTATCTGATGTGCGATACCACACGCATAAACACATGTGTCGCGTGCAAAAGCGTTTGCATTCGGGTTTTAGTAAAAAAATATATACGATTAAAATATAGAGGGTCTGTCTTAAAAGTGTAAGTATATAAGGAATCGGAGTGTGTGTCGTTCAAATTTTCTTTATTTAAACATACTAACTGACGTATTTTGAAAAGCCAATTGAAATCGGAAGCCCTTCATTTTTATTGAAATTTCATAATGTTTTCGTTGTTAGCTCATATGTTCATTTTCTATGTTCCGACATTTGTTGTTGCCATGGTCTGCTTCATATGTCACTTGTGGATTTACATATTTTGCTATCGTATGTATCATATTTTACGTGAAAGTTTGGTCTAAAAAAATTGATGAATTATGCCATACAAATCATTCATACACTTGCCTCCAATTGGAACCTTATTATTTCAATTGCATGTCGGAGATTAAAAAAGGGAAATGCACTGTTTCACATAACAATACCATTTCATATTTAATGAAATGTCAAACAAAACATGTTAACTGATATAAAGCATTAAAAAGTGACTACCAAATTACTCTATTTTACAGTCGAAATCGCATGCATTGAACATATTGCATTTTGCGAATCGTCCTTCGGCCTGCCCATATGTTAGTTGATGCTGGTGAATTTGTCTCGTGATGATTCCCAACATATGTAACCATTATTTAGGAAACTACACTTTAGGGTTTCTTTAAGACTAAAACTCCCTGTATATGTCCAGGTATAAGAATAAAATGAGTGTTACTTAAAAAATGAAAATGACGCAAACAACCATTTTGTGAGCACTCATCCGTGTGTGCCTACCGTTCGATAACCAGGGTTCGTTAAGCCAATTTTGTATGGGGTCTGGATGAATCTGCCCAACCTGTATGTAAGACGAATTGTGCGGTATTGTCTCGTAGTGATAATTGAGGTCTGCCTGCACGTGGCCGGTCATGACCAGCTCCTGTTGCTTGTACGCGTATCCGCAAATGTTGATAGTGGACGCTTTGCAGTTTAAACGTCTCGTGACCTTATTTTGCGGTCCCCGCTCATAGCATACCCATTTTTCGCTCGGCATTGTCTAGTATTCGCATGTCGCATAGCACAAAATCTCTTCAATGTTTTTTTTTCTAGTGACTTGTTTGCCAATGATCGAAAATATTTCACATCGATTAACACGTGAAAAAGATGGGATTTTGGTAAAAAAGCCATAGCTTTCATACGGCTCAATAATTTATCAGTATAAATACTTATGGAAGTCGATAAATACCGTAAGGAGACTGGTATGTTTGGATCTTGAAAAAGTGTACTGGATTGAAAAATAAATCGAGGATCGAGTGTTTCTTTTGCGGTTCAGCGTATACGGAGTTCCAAAAGTTCAAATAAAAGCACGTTTTGTCTAGTTAAATAACTGAAACTGTGTAAATGATGAAAAAAAAAACCGCCACAAAATGTAAAACTTGTAAAAAAAACGCATAACGTGGCCTCACTGTATATGCATTCCCTCTTGAAAGTTATTAAATCGGTAAATTACCTCCCTTTACATTGAAAAAAATAAAAAAATAGGATGGCGGTTATCACCTGAATGAAAGTGATATAATCACCGAATCTGTTTATTACAAGTCCAAATTCAATTTCAGACTGCGTCTTCAAAATATCATTTCCATATCCAGGCATACATCCGACTTTTAACTTACCCTATGGAAGTTCCTATGTATTTTTACTAACTAGGCTACATAAGGCTGTGTAGTTTTTTCAACATTTATATGCATTGTTTGATACAATTTTATGTCGTTATGGCTACGTGTCGGATCTTGTCTAAAAAATAAAAATGTTCTGTTCTACTTAACAGGGTATTTGGACAGGCTCGCTTAATTTCTTCAAAGGCATAGGTAGCCAGTTTATCAGCTGGAGCGGTTTTGAAGACATGGGTGACTTCTTCCAAAACGCCGGCAGCTGGTTTTCTGGTGCTGCCAACAGTGCCCTGAATTGGAGCGGATGGAACGCTGCCGGAGACTGGTTCTCAGGTAGGACTGTTATGCAATATATGGTCGAAGATTCGGTTTATATGCAGGGTAAATAATAGACTACTAAACTCATTCATCAAATGCTATTGGCCATATATACGGAACAAAACAAGAAACTTCCGATTTTCATTTATTTTTCATGTAACTTGCGTGCGCATTGGACACATTGATAACGTGATTAATCGTCTTGCTATGTGCATGCACTGATCAGTATAATGTTTCCATAAATTAGACTATTATAGATTTAATTGGCAATAAATATGTTGGAAAATAACTGCTCGGCAGAGACTCGTCCCGCTCTGCAGGTAATTCTGCAGTTTGGAACCCATTTGCCTGAGCAATAACTGCAGGACATGCTGCAACTATTTTAAGATATTTGAAAGTGTAAATTCCTGATATGCACAGGAAACGAGTGCATATAATATACTTACCTTCATAAAAAAGTACCCACTTAGTAATATTGGTGTAAAATACTTTTAAGATCAATGAATCGACTTTAAATTCATTATTTTAATAGATACATTTTAAAACCGATTTTATTACCGAAAACCTGAATTAATTCGAGAGTCGAGTTCTCGCTGTATTGTAACGAGTAGAAGAAGAAACACAAGTCACAAACCTAATACCGTGTATGTCCACCTCTGGCATCTGCGGGCACATACTGTTTATTTAGTGTTGTATACGGTACTGTGGGATAGCATCCCATTCGTCAGTGACGCACTGGACCATCTGCTGACGGTTCTGAATCTGATGACCACTATTGTAAACCATGCGTCCGAGCTAGTCCCACAGATGTTCTATCGGACTAAGGTCCAGTGAAAACGAATGTCATTGTAGCGCGTTTTACGTTGTTGGCTACCATGAATTCTGAGGTAAGTCTAGCAAAGTGTGGCCTGGCGTTATCCTATTTATACAGATTGACGTCGGGATGAGTATCAAGAAATTTCTGGTTGCAGTATCTCCTCTACGTAACGTCGGGCCGTTAGACTTCCGTCGACGACGATGAGTGGTGTTCTATGGTTCCAGGAAATCCCTCCCCATACCATGCCTCCTCCCCACCGCGGTGCCTGGCTAACACAGCAGTCCGCGTAACGTTCACTCTAGCACGTTTTGTCAGGCATATCTAAGCAGAAACGCGACTCGATCTGTAAACAAGGCCCACTTCCAGTGACATTGCATCCACCGCAAATGCTGGCGACACCAAATGACGCGATTTCTACGACGTTCGGGTTAACAGGTTTCCTCGATATGCAATATGGCTACGTATCCCAGATTCCCGGAAGCGGCAACGTATAGTTGACTCACTGACACGTTGTCCATGGACACTCGTATTGTTCGATGTTTGCAATTCATTCGACGCGCAACCAGCCGATATGGCATACCTCCTTCAATCATAACAACGGCTTGGGTACGTTGAACGACCTATGGCGTTTTTCAATAATATCCTTCTACTGTTGGATAACACACAAGAAACATTACAATTGACTCTATAACTTGAGGTATTCCACAAAAGGCCCATTTTACACGTTCACTCCTAGCAAGTCGGCTTGCACCACGTATATATTATTGACCATAAAATAGATATAAACTATTTAAACTTCATGCTCTATTGCTATGCACAAACGGTAAGAGGACTTTCAGAGTGGGTACTTTTTTATGACGGCAAGTATCTTTAAATTATTTATATCATTTGTTAATCAGATGCTGGCGGCTCGATTACGAGTGGATTGAACAGCGTTGGCGATACGTTTTCAGATGTTGGCTCATCCATCGCAGACTCCTTCAGCAGCGTCGGTAACACGATCTCGGGTAATATTATAGTTGGCGTCGGCGTCGGCGTTGGATATCTAAGCAACCACTCGTACGATATGAATGAAACTGTACATGCATAATCAGTGTCGTCAATATGATACAAAGAGATAAGAACCAAAATTCTTGGTTTCTTTTTATGCACCCCCCCCCCCCCAATTTTTTGGGGGTGGCATATTGTAATTACTGCGTACGTCCGTTCTTCCATCTGGTATTTCGTATCCGGCCTGTAACCTTGCAATGCATAGATGGATTTTTTATTTCTTGCTAAAAATGATCATTATAACATGACATGTTGCGAGTAAGATCCACTCCCATACTTTAAAGGACAAGGTCACACTCTCAGTTTGTTTGACAATACTGAATCTGTGAGATTTCGTGTAAAGCCTGTAACTTTGTCATGGATTTTGTTAATACTTGGATCATTTTTATAAACATAAAATGCGACGAAAACATTTGACATTTCTTGTTTTTATAAGTTTAATATTTTAATATTTCAATTATAGTTTCATTTTCATGAACTGGTACCGATATATATATATATAATATATTGCTCTCTGAGATAAAGACCTTTATTGTGTATATGTATTACAACTGTACAACTTTGAATAACTGTTGTATTGGTACAAAACTGATCATCTCAACTCGGCAAATATTACTAAAAGCTTAATTAAATAATAGATAATATTTAAGACGATATGATCTACACGTTCATTTTGATTTAAAAAAACAACTGAAAATGAAAATGTTGGATCATTTTGTTAATTTAACCTTATCAGACGGGCATTATATACAAGTACATGTATAGCTTAATTTTACCACCCCTGAGTTTTATATAAATTGTCTTCCATTTTATACTTATTTCTTGAAAAGGCTGTCGAGAGCGTGCTGTCTTTCCGACAGCTCTTGTTGGATGATGCTATAGTCTAACCATTCCATATATTTTCAACTAATATTGGTGATTAGTTCTAATATTAAATTTCCAAAAATAAATGGGTTGGAGTCCTTCAACATAAGCTTAGGCACGTCCCATTCAATTTTTTCAAGTTTTAAATAAATATCAATCACATATTGTTTTACCAATAACCAGTAACATAACAATACAAAGGACGGACAAAGTGTAAGAATATTTCTCCTGACGTTCTCCAATCGTTCGTACCGGAGTGGAGTTGCAATAATTTGATTTGGGAATTATCGGGATTTTTTCAAAAATAAAATTGACTATAATCATGATTAATCTTCTACAATATATAATACTATTTATATATATATTTAAACATGCAAAAATAATATATTGAAAAGGGATTTCCTGACTTAGGCTACGCGTCCAGGTTAGACTAAAATACATTTCCCACTTAAAATTGCAACATATTTTGTGACGTTTTTAATGAGTCTCGTGATTTCATTTTCGTTTTCAATTTGATAAGTTTTACGTAATAAAAATGATTCATTCGACTCCGAATGACGATGCGATGGTCATCTGGTAGTATTTTAATTCTGTCTATTTTTAGAATGGGGATTTCGTTTCAAACTTTACCACTATGATTTGAATCATTATGGCAATAGTCACATTTTGGTAAGATTTTCCAAGACATTTTATTTTTTTTTGTCCTGATATTCCCGAAGTTGTTCAGTAAACATTTCCTTTGTTCCATTTTAGGTTGGTTTGGCAAGCGCCGTCGTCGTTCAGTGTCAGTTCCACAGATAGATGTCCGAACAGTGAGCGTTCTACGTCGACGATTCGCACAGAAACAGACCCGTGCTCTCGACCCAAAAGTCCGTGATTGTATGTCGAAGTGCGACTCGTGCTCACCGTTCATAACTGAGAATACCAATTATATCATAGGAGAAAGTAAGCATGCGTGTTCGAAACTTCGATACAATAAGTATTGTTTAAACGGATGAAAATCGTGCTTGAAATTGTCCCTGTGTACCTTTCGCACTGACGTATGCAGAGATCGAACTCGTGTAAATGTTTTAATTTGGCGCCCGATGCTTTATCGATTAAACCGTACGTTAGCAGTTACGGCGTTCAGATACACATGATTATACAGTTCACAGCAACAACTGCGATATGAAATCTTCATAAACAACATACATGCATACACACGTTACATTATGTAATACAAACTCGTGTTTGATTTTAAAAATCATTTTTTGCCAAAAAAATTCAATTATCAAAATTTTGCGTTTATCTTCATTCAATTTTAAGATTTCGACATGTACTTCAGCCTGTCCTTGGATTTTAAAAAAATCGCACCAACATTATACGGATTTTGTTATTAAAATAATTGGTTGGCTGTATACTTTTATTTCTATTTCTATTTTATTTTTATCTAATATTTTAACATTATTTTAATGCCCTCTTCCCCAAAGATTTTGTGCATATAATTGCAGCAGTGTCCGTCCTTCCTTCTGTCCGCTTTTTCATGTCCGGCCTGTAACGTTGTCATGCATAGATGGATTGTGTTAATACTTGGCTAGAAATGAACAACATGACGATTTATCGCGCGTAAACCCTAAATCCCACTTCAAAGGTCGAATGTTTAAACTTAACTTTGTTGACGACACTTTCAGTATGAGATTTCGTGTACGGTCTGTAACTGTGTCACCTTGGGCAGATTTCAAAACCGGTTTTAGACCCAGAAACTTACCTCAAAGGTCAAAAAGTCAATTTTAGTTTGTTTGATATTACATGGAGGGATTTTAAAATAGCTTGCCACACATAATCAACATGTCATGATGTGTCGCCTGCATTTACTTGTAGAAATGCCCAGACCTTTACACCAGATGTCAAGGTCACACTTCAATGTAAAAACCTGAAATTTCATGACTCTTGATATTCATGGATACATTGCAATCTATTAAAATATATCGTTTTTTTTGTGGGGGACATGTGACATTTACCAGTGACATTTATTTTTTTTATAAAATATTCAAAGAATTCTCTTGGTTTGATTTTTTTGTTGAGTATAATTTATTTATACTGTTACCCTTATTAAAGTTAGAGTCGTATCCGGTCCTGAATGGATTGTTGGAATTTACAAAATGTATTGTTCTTAATCTGTTACAGTATAGCCAATCACCTACTCCAGATGTTGCCACGTGATCGTACAATATGTAGAAGTTTATTGGACCCAGTCAATTTTCTATTGTAACGTTACAGTTCAAAATGGCGATTGAAAAAGGAATAAATTTAGTAAATTCAAGATAGAAACAAACAACACAAAGTGTTTCGCATTTACGATCGAAACGTTGAAAAAATCCCGACACTGAAACTTTCTTCGTCTGCCGCTTTGAACTAGCGGTTTATTTATCTAAAAAGTACTCGTACATTATATTCCCATAGTATACAAAACACTATGAAATAACCTTTTGTTTAGGCACAAGACCATTCTATACCAACTGGTTTCATGAATAAAGACTTCTTACCGTTTTAGTTTGTGGAGACAAGCTTTTGGTACGAAACCAAACAATGGCCAACACGATGCATGCCCTAGAAGCCTTGTACAACAAGAATGCAGCAGGACCAATGATTACAAGGGTAAGTGTGCAAAATATGTCTGAGAAGAAACGTACAGTGGAACTTAAAGAATATTTTGAGAATAGGAATTGTTTAACGGGTATATATATACTGACAACCAAATGTATCACAAATCATTCATATTTCAATGTAAAGGGAGGTAATTTACCGATGTAAGTTTCAAGAGGGAATGCATGTAGTGATATGTTATGAGTTTTGAGTTTTTTTACACGTTTGACATTCTGTTATGTAATTTCATGTCATTTACAGTTTCTGTTGTTTAATTAAGACTAATTATGCCTTTACTATACAAAATGCTATAGATTATAGAATTAAACTCAATTCAATTTAGCACGAAAGTACCGACTAAACTTGGTTATGGTAACTTGTGTTAACCTTTATATCCGTAGTGTAAGCAAAATGTATCGGATGTTTTTAACTATATTCATATATAAATATATTGATAGTAGTTCACAACTACGTGTATTTAATTTCTTCTTTCTATTTCAAATTGTGAAGTCTGTAACCAGTATCTATTGCATAAAAGGGATATATATTTTTATATTGCAAACCATTACAGATTGAATACAGCATGAGCAACATGAACATGGCCACTTTCTCTGTCAGCCCCATAACAGTAACGGCGGTTTTGCCTGACAACAGCGCGGCAAAATACAGCAGTAATGTCCCCTTCTACCCGATGTCTGTGTCGCGCACAGCTACAGAACTTGCCGACGAGATATACCGCGAGTGGGGCCTATAGACCCTTGTAACGCTTATCGGTACCATGGCATTTTGACATGTTTTGTATTTGTTTTGTATTTGTTTGTTATTAAAGGTACGATTCTACCCGCATATAAATATTGCATCTTCAAATTTGGACCCGTATTCATAATTTTATATCTAATGCATTTCGAAAATGATTTGGAATCTCGTAAAAAATGTTGTGTACATTTTTCTAAACACGAAACGTGAACTATAGTCTAGTATATCCCAGGAATCTTAATTTCTCCTGAATCGGGACTATCAACCCCAACGCAATTGAACGATTAAGAAACTGACGTCATTCGAACCTTCGGAACACTGCTATTTAACGCTCCCGATCGGAAGTTCTACACATGGAACTATGGTCGGAAGATATATATATATATATATATACTCTCGTATATATAGACATAATATATATATATAACCATTGTTTGTTAAAACGCTCTTTAGACTTCTAAAAATAAAAATACCAAACTGTTGCCGCATTTTTTCTAGCTTATATAATCCTTCATAATCGATAGGTGTCAAAATTAATCTACTATAACATATCATTATTTGATGAAGCGTAACGTAAAACGTATACGTTTATTAATCTAAGTCATGTTCATTTCAATATACAAAATATATCGACTTTCAGAAGTATAACCAATCAATCGTACAATATACAGTTTTAACGTCATTGAAGATTCGGTAGTGTCCCGTGAATATTCCGTGTAGGTCCGTCAATTATTTTTCGGTTTCCGAACGTAAATAGTGGTATAACTGTTGATAAACCAATACCACTACATTACTTAATCGGCACCGCATTCACGAATAAATTTTTAGTTTAGGCTTTTATCTTCAAATCTTGAAGTTGTTGGTTAGGTTCTTGATCTATCTAATGGTTAGGTTCTTGATCTATCTAATGGTTAGGTTCTTGATCTATCTAATTATAGACATTTTGGATCTAAAAATAAACTGCTTATCGCAGACGTATGCAAGTATTTCGAGAAAAAGTGAACTAAATTACATAAGGTAAAACGATATATAACCACCAGGAACAATTATATTGCATTAAAAATGCAAAGCAAACAAGTGTTCTAGTCTTTGACTCGAATCTATGGACCCCGATTCTGAGGTACTCTTGAGATATTGCCACTACGCCACCGCGTCATTGGTTGACTTATTTCAGTTGGTATAAATGTTTTCCATTATAATTATCAATTATAAAGAAAGCGATCAAATATCAATTAGTGCCGGTTCCATCCTTACACACGATCCGTAAGGTCATAGGTTCGAGTGCCGCTCGCTCCAAAAACTTTATGTGAAAGTTTCCAGTTACGTGCGGAAGGACGGTGGTTCTACTCGGTCTGAATCGGCCTGTAAAACTATATAGGCCATATATAACCCGAAATGTGTTGAAAATGGCGTTAAAATCCATAAAAATACACTGAATCCTTTTCACGTTATGCGACTGTATGCTTATTTACTCGCTTTGTGTACATATTACTCAACGTAAATCGTCCAGTTCATGTTGACTTCTTATCAAGATCAGTTGGAAAAAAAAAAATTAAAACTATATTTTTTAAGATTTATAAAGGACTACGTTCGTGAGTCCCTAACCAACCCCGCAATCGGGCCCGATTAATGCAATAAAATTACACCTGTTTTTATGTTATTTACACTTCATTCTTTTTAAAATATCATTCTTTAATTACATTATTCGCTTATTACAATTCCATTTTAATAATAATGTACACGTTCAGTGGAAAAATTGATTTATTTACATTTTAATCCATTTTATGTAAATGTATCGTCTCTTTTAACAGTAAAATGTTCTTGCTACAAGAACACATTTAAGCATTTTACTGAGTGTACTAGACGATGATCAAAATAAATATATTTGTGTGGTAAGAATGTTTTCATAGTAATTTTATTCAAATGTGACGCGAATCTAGATCTTTAACAATTAAGGTTGACTTTAATAGCAGTTCAATTCCCGTTATTTGGACGTTTTAATAAAAACACCATTGCATTAATGTTTTATCAATTTTAACCTTACATCTAAAAAACATTTTTAAACTAAAGCTTCTCTAGAACAGCTAATCCCAGTTCAGGAAACCGTTATTTTTTTTCAAATACCTCATCAAATGTTGTCGAATGTTAGTTCAGTAGAATGCATTTAGTGTGTGGTCCTTTACATATTTTAGGAGTATATACAAGTTATAGTAAGAAACTATTCATTAGAATAGACGAAGAGCGCAACCGACTGATAACTCCGTAACGACTGGAATAGTTGTAATTCTAAAATAGAACACTTATATTGGTGTTTATCTATCAAAGCCGATAAAAATAGTTCTACAAAACGGTTACGGTTATTGTGCTCAAGTATATTTACCTGTGTCATTCGTTAATCTTCGCCAATATGTGTGGGCATTGTCGTTATTTTAAGTTGCATAACCAATGCTTTATTTCCTTAAAATCAATAAAAACTGGTAGACTTGTAATATTTCGTATACATTGTGACATCTGAATCGTGTCTGCAAAATACTCTTTATTATGTATAATACATATATATAATTCGGCTCGGTATTATAACCGATATTTGAATTAGACTTAATCCGTGAAATAACGTAAATTATTAATTTTAGTAGTTATACCCGTAAACGGTCGGAAATATCCGACATAGTTTGATATGACCATGCTTTTTGGATTTAAAATAGAAATATTATAACAAATTATAGTTTATATCCAGCGTGTTTCTATTTTCATGACTATTACAATTAGATAACACTCTTTAACTTAACGAAATACATTTTTATCAAATGTTCATTTATTTATGAGATTGTCTTCAACTAAATCCTATCGCTCTCGTTTATGTTTAATTTGGGCAAGCGAACACGTGTGTGCGTGTGCGTGAATGCATGCGTGCGTTCGTTGAGTATACCTATAACCTCCATCAAAATTCAATTTCGTTGACGGCAATATGCACTTAAATGACATTTGGCTTCAATAATACCAATCTTATATAATACATTTACTTCTTTGTTTGTATTAAAGTTGTTATGAAAGTCTTTCGTAACACTATATTGGTTATCAATGCTAATAATAGCCACGTTTATATCCCCTACAACCATTTAATCTGTGTATGATGATAACGATGGTCCGTACAGTAATGTAGACATATATATTCCTAGATATCTGTAAATGAAGCAAGTTTGGACATTAACCATATGTCTATAGGTCTCGCTTTGATCTTTGTTCTAAATAGAGAAACGGTCTAGGCATTCCACAGTAGACTAGAATTCCACATACATTTTTTTTTAAGTATTTTATTTCAGCAGGAATAGATATCCACATAAAAATGCACTCTAATTGGTAGGTTAACCAGCTTGTTTTTACAAAAGAGTTTGCAGGGACACCCTAAGATTTTTTTAAATACATGCATATGTTGAAATCCTATAAAAGTCACTTTTTTACACCAGTGATGTCTTATGCCAGCCTTTGCTCTATTCATCTGCAGCAATAAAATCTCAACCACTATGAACCATTTTGAAAATTGTTCAAAACCAAATTATATAGGACTATTTTAAGCGTAAGAACCGGGTTACCGTGGGTAAAAGGTACTGTGGGTAAATACGGGCCTAACTGTATAGTGAGACGACACATTTTCCAAAACACTGGGTAGCCATGATGAATAGTAAATTGGTTGCCTTTGTGTGCATGATGTAAATATTTAGTTTGTAATTAACAAAGTAAAGTGAACATAGTACCATTATTTGTTTACTCTATAATTTGCACTTTTTAAAGATCAAATATGCCAATTGTATTATTTCAATTAACGCAATAGTTTCAAAACATGCAACTAGTATTGGTCATTAAGAGGTAACCATCACTATATTGACCATCGTCGGATACCCACGCGTAATCCGTTACGATACTCTCCATTAATCACCTGTGGGATTTTACACTAACTTTACGTCGTTTCTACCAAGCCACAATGCAACCATTTGATTGGTTCCTTCACGATTTCATGAAAGGAACGTTATCCAGTCACAACATTAGTTTCATGCTTTGTGACGCCGTTTTGAGAATGAACGAACGAACGAATGAATGAATGAATGAATGAATATGGTTTTACGGCGTACCAACACATAGGTTGTTCGAGGCCAAAAGGAAGGAAGATTCCAGGTTCACTCTACATGTACAAAAACAACAAATTAACATACAGATTTAAAAAAAATACACCAACAAATGAATATGCAGAATGAACCTAGAACCTTGATGCCTTCAGAACTGCAGAGTATCAGCAAATTCTATCGTATTACTCAAATTGTCGCTTCTTACGACATGTATGAGCCACAGTGGTCCTATTCTTGCCATCACTCATATGGCTCCCTGAAACCACACAGGGGTTGATAATTTAACCACAATAGAGAACATGACAAAAAATGATAAAACGAACATGACACCCATTCGGAGGATTCCTACTAGTCTGCAGAGATCGGCAGTGATTCTATTCTTAGCCGGAACCACACGGGCTCCGTTTTGATAAGACGTTGTTTACGTTAGCTGTTTACTCTGTTCTGTTCAAATAAAACGACACAGAGCTAGCGTAATTTTCCACAGGTGATAGATTGAGAGTATCGGAATTGACACCCGTGGGTGTCCGACAATGTATATTACCATATGTGCTTACTCTTTGATGAGAAGGAAATCTATGATGACATTTTCACACCTTCAAACAATAACTTTATCTGAGACGGACTGAAAAATGATTAATAACCTAATATCGTGATAACCTAACTTCGTGATACATGAAGCATAACTTTACGTAACTGGATACAATAAAACATTACATAACTGGATATAACACAATGTAAGTTTAGTAAAAACTCTGTGATTCAGAAATAAAACATGATTTTAAAACAGTAAATTGAAAATTAAAAACTTTATGGACTAAATGAATAGTGACAGTATTAGTTGTGGTGGTAGTAGTGGTGGTAGTAGTGGTGGTATTAGTAGTAGTGGTGGTGGTAGTAGTGGTGGTGGTGGTGGTAGTAGTGGTGGTGGTAGTAGTGGTGGTGGTGGTGGTAGTAGTGGTGGTGGTAGTAGGGTGGTGGTGGTGGTAGTAGTGGTGGTAGTTATATATCAAATGCATGTTTTGAATTTGAATTAGTCAAAGACTGTTTTAGCCGATGCATCATTATGTCAGACAGATGTTATTTCATGTAAACGTACTTTAAGCGTTGGTATTATTTCGTATTATAATTTTATTGGTATATCACCATCATTCTATTTCCTGTCAAAGGATAGATTTTATCATTTTGCAATTTATAGAATATTTTAAAAGTATATGTCGAATGTCCTACCTGAAAGGTCAACAAGTTATTCATATAAAAATAATTGGCAGGAAAATTAAATGTAAATAAAAATGTAAAAATGTAAAATACCACCTTATCGAAACGAAACACAAGTTTGGTTAGTTACATACCGGTAAACATTTAATATTTTTTTGAATACGCCATTGTAATGTTTACAGTTAGTAAATAAAAACTTTAATTTAAGCACTTTTTTTTCATTTTGTACCACTAATTATATTATACACATATTAGTTTACACATATATCATCTATATATCACTATAATAAAAAAAAAAACATTTTAAAGTTTTCATTTTACATAACGCACACCACATGCACATATTGATTGGCAAACACATACTCATTTCTCAACAAGAAAGCTTTATAAACAAACATGCCTAATTTCTTAAAGACGATTGCTATAGTTTTTTGTCACATTTTTCCTATGGATAGAATTTCATGAAACTTCCCAGCATTTAAGTTTAATGTTTGGTCATTCAATATCAGAAATAAAACACACGGACCTAAAATAAGGACTTGAAATATATTTTATTAATTCAACTTAGTGACCAACTGGTACCTAAAAATACTTAGTGAGACTTTATAACTTTATTTGTAAAACCTTCAGTAACACTGTGCATAATTTTGTAAATATTATAGTTGACAACTGGAACATCTTATTAAAAATGGTATCAGTTCATACAGCATTGCATGAATTGTGTTCACATATACAACTACCACAGTCATTAACTGTTAATATCCTTGCGTTAGAAGTGGTCTGTAGTCCACTTATAATATATACCTAACTTTATAATACACAGGTCTATAGACGGTCGGTCAGGTCAGCGTCTGTACATGGCTATACTAGTGTTTGTGTACCGAGCCAGTTCAACCTAGGATCTAATTGAATACACGTGCGTGCGTAAATATTAGCATGTGATTGTAATATAGATTGTTGGTTGCCTTGCCGACTAAAAATCCATAGATCGAACGTGAATAAGGCCGGAACGACAAATAATAAAATAAACAGTTACCTCCCCTATATTAAAAAACGCCATTTACTCTACAAATGTTTGACAATATGATTATAAAAAACTTCTTCTAGATAATCGACGAATATAATTATTGACTGTATTTTGATCAAAAGTAATCCATGCCAGCAGTAAGTTTGTTTTATATTAAAACGATACCAGTGTCTGTTGTATTGTTGACAAAATGCGTCCCATTCTTTTTGTAGATTTTCCTATATATTTCCAACAAACGGCTGTGTTTAATATTTTTCTGATCAAAATCGAATATCATTCTCCGGCTATTGTAAAGCTTTGTATATAAGTGCTTTGTTTAGACACCAATCAGGAGGCGTAACAATTTACATATATTCCAGCAGATGTATATTTATATTGAAATGGCGACTATAAGAATTTGGAACGTTAGATTTGAGGTGTTGATTGGAACATTTTTTTTAAAAAGCAAACGAATTCCACAGATCTATGGAATATATAGAGGATATTACATGAGTTCATAGTTATTATTGAATTTATGAAACGAGTTGAAAAAATATATTGTACGAGACTGTGCCGAGCATTATTTCATTATTCCCAACTCGTTTAATAAATTCAATATCATAACAAATGAGCATAAGTTCAATGTTATAACAAATGAGCACGAATGTAAGATTTGTTTTATCACATAACTCAGGAACCCCCCCCCCCCCCCCCCAATTATTTAACAGATCACCTTTATAAGGAAAGAAAAAATGGGCATATTTGTTTCCGTGGGTCATCATATGGTGCAACATCTCAAAACATGTCAATTAACCACAACAAAACATGTCAATTAACCACAACAAAATAATGTCAATTAACCATGACAAATTGACGTCATTTATATATTCGGGCCAGTGGGAAAGTCCTTCAGCATTTTACATACGAGTACCAAATTATACAGAAAACACTGAGTGATGAGTAGGTTAATATCAAAATTTATGTCATGGGTTAATTACACTCTTGCACCGTTAACTATGTGATAAATATAAATATAACTCTGCTTTGGTAAATGGTCAAGCCTAGGTTATCACATAAACCTGATTGGACATGTTATATTTGATAATGGTTATGTTTTTGTTTGAACATTTAGCAGTATTTTTACCGCGAGCAAACAGATGAGCAGTTAGTCTAACCACTCTTTACTGTGACCCTGTAAAGTTAACCAGTACCCAAACCCACCTATCTCAAATAACTTTGCCAATTGAATTGATGATGAGTGACAATGAGACGAAATGTCATATATCAGTCATCACCAACACTATGACCAGACGGGGATTCAAACTCACGACACCTAGATTGATAGTCATCTGCGCTACTGATTGAGCTCACATTTATTATAAACAAATATTATGTTCAATGAGGCTCTCTGAAAACACACTTAAAATCAGTAATAACAAGATGACAAAATGATTTAGATATACAAATATTTGAATATCGATCCAGAGTTTGTTAGCCCGATTCCCCACTTGATCAAAGTGTCCATGCTTCTTGTGATATACGACATTGCATCTCATTGTCATTCATCTCTCATCGCTGTTTGAAGTTGGAAAGTTATCAATTACTTGCGTAGATAAGTATTGTTTAACCTTTTTCAGGATCACGCGAAAGTTAACTTCTCATCTCTAAGCCCGTAATGGCACAGAAATGAAGCTAAATATTCAAACAAATTAAACTTACATCTTAAATTAAATGCTCCCCCAGTCAGTGGGCAATTTCCTCTATTCCTCTATATTGAACGCCTGCAGTCATTTCCATTATCAAATCCTGCTATTTGGTATCATTAATCAATATTTGCTGAATCGCCTAACGGAAACGATACCATTTACTATTGGTCAATAGCAATCACATGAACCTAGTATTACTAAATTTATAGGGGTTATCCAGTTATCGTCTCACCACTATTGCATTTCCCATAGGGCTCCATTGTAACATTTATATACAAAACACAGTAAAAAAACAAAATATGCAGCATGATACTGGGCCAAATTTTAATAGTTCAATATATGCTATTATAAATGGGAAAAAAAGCATACTTTGACAGGTTTATTTTTTAAAATTCAATGGTTGTGTGATAAATATCAATTTCCAGAGTAATACTTGTAACATGTCAACTATTCGTCCAAATGCGGTTCGAACCAACAATTCTAAAATGACACAGAAATCTGGTATTAGCATCAAACTTCAATGGTTATTTCTAAAATACCGACCATTTAACACATGGAAGGAAAAAAATCACTGCAATACAAAGCCCTGTAAAATAAAAGAAAATGAGAACTCACGTTTTATTTTTACCTCTTTCATCTTTAGGTCGGGAGTACTCGAGGGAGATAATAGTGGTATGATTCCATATGTAAAAGATACACATCAAATGTAAACAAGTTTAAATCCTTTCTATTCAACTTAAGTGTATATACATTTTCTAATAATGAATTAATATATCAAATACCAGGGCCTTAAATGTATACAGCGACCTTCATGATCGTCAAGCACCACGTGTTAATTATTGTATTCTTTCTGGTCAAGCAAAATTTGATTTGCAAATTTTGCATAAAAATAGACACGCTATTATGTGAATATCTACCATCAATAATGTTCACTGATTATTTTCTCACATATTCAGAGGTGACAAAGTTCTTTTTCCAATCATCACATATACTGTAGCCGGATGGGGATTCGAACTCGTGATGCCTGGATCGGAGACAGCGGGGTCGTGCCATTCCTAGGTTTAACAATTGGTTTGATGCTTTAACACCAGCAAATGTGATTTCAACACTAACAGCCGGGCTCGATTAGCTCAGTCGGTTACACGTCTGACTATCAATCCAGGGGTCGTGAATCCCCGCCCGGCAGCAGTCTCCACGATAATTGATATACAACATTGTGTCTCATTATCATTCATCTCTCACCGCTGATTCAAGTGGGAAAGTTATCAGTTACTTGCGAGATGGGTAGTGCTCGAGTTCTGGTTAACCTCTTTCAGGATCCCAGGAAACAGTGGTTAGGTTAACTGATCGTCTGTAAGCCCTCGATGGCATAACAATGACGCTAAATGTTCAATTCAACACTAACAGGTGTCTTCGACATGTACAGAAATATCACTTTCTTTGGAATCATATATTGATTAACATTTTCTGTTGAAAAGTAGGTCTACCTTGTTTCTGTGTTTGTGATGTTTATAATGACTGTTGAAATCGATAATTTCTAGTTGTAACATATACCAATACCCCCATCTTATTCAATACATTAACAGTCAATACTTGTAGATCACAGTGTTATTTACATAATCTGATTTCCATTTCAGATTGTTAACTTGAATAAAACCAGTACTTGAATTGACTTTTAACATTTGTGCCTTTCTGGAATCAACAAATGATGGCATCTAACAGTGATAAAACAGATTCGAGAAAAACTGTATATTTAAAATACGAGTGTCAGATGTGTACTAAGAAATTTGCAAAGCCTTCGTTTCTAAACACTCACATGCGGGTGCATACTGGAGAGAAACCATTTGAGTGCCAGCTGTGTGATAAGAAATTTGCTACTTCTTCAACTCTCATTTGTCACGTGCGGAGACATACTGGAGAGAAACCATTTGAGTGTCCGGTGTGCAATAAGAAATTTACAAAGTCTTCAAATCTTAAAACTCACTTCAAGATACATACTGGAGAGAAACCATTTGAATGTTATATATGTAATAAAAAATTTACGATGTCTGCACATCTGAAAGATCACATACGGGTGCATACTGGAGAAAAACCATTTGAATGCCATGTGTGTAATAAAACTTTTTCACAGTCTAGATCTCTTAATCGTCACAAGCAGTTACATACTGGAGATAAACAATTTGATCTCCATGTTTAAGATAAAATGTACTCTTCAAATCTGAACCATCGCATGCGGACACATAACCATAATCACAATTATGTGAGAAATAAAATATTTATTCACATAAATAAGTTTACAAAGTCATAAAATCTTAAAAGTCATACGCGAATACACACTGGAGATAATATATTTGAGTGCGGGTTGTGTCGTAAGAAATTTACAAAGTATTCAAATCTTAAATCAAATATACATACTGAGGATAAACCATTTAAGTGAAAGGTTGTACAGTTGAGTTAAAGAATCACATTTGGATTCAAATTGGAGATAAACAATTTCAGTGTTAGCTGGACAACTTGGCTCTTGGTATCTGCATTTTCATGCAATAGACATATGTCTAGATGCAGTATTACAGAGAGGACATTTTCTTAAATTAAGAGCAGTTCTGTTCCAGCTCCCAATTTCTACTGGAAATCTAGTGATTCTTGTTCTAAATTTAATTATATATTTTAATCATTTCTTAGGTGTTTTAATGAGGTAATCTCCAAACTAAAAATCATGTTTGAATAATTTATAATTTCTGCATTTACTTGAATTTTCGATCTTTGAGTACCACTTATTTAGAAATAGATCAGTGAGTTTTTGCTTAACATGTGCATAAAGCCATTTATGGTTCGCAAAGTCGTGTTTATTCCAAATATTTATCAGACCACATTTTATCAGTATTGTTTTAACAAATTGCATCCAAATAAATTTGCATCGTCCAGACTGATTTAAATATAAAAAGTTACTGAGGGCAAGTAAGTACATTGCACTGGATAATTTCGGATGACTGGGAATTACAAGTCGTGACCAATACGAAATAATACGTGATTCAATTTCAATAGATAGGAGTTTGACACCAATTTATATTTCCGTATCATCAGGTTTCACAACAATACAAAAGTATTGGTTTTATTGTTCTGTCAAATAAATCGACGATGTGTAGGTCTAAGGGCAAATGAAATTGTTTAGCTTTTTTTAGACAGTACATCGCTTTAGTTGCTTATTTTGCTATGTTGTTTTTAGCATTGAAAAATGACCCACTTCTACTATATAGTATACTCAAATAGTTGTAATTATCCACAATTTTAAAGGTTCATTTTTGTAGGTAAAATCAAATTCCTGCTCTTTACCATTAGCAAAAAGTTAAATTTTTGTTATTGATGTATTTAGAGTGAATTTCAAAATTTCACAATAATTTCAATATGCATTTAGAGCATTTTACAAGTCCTTAGCAGATTCCTAGAAAATCACGGTATCAGCAACATATAACAGTATAAATAATTGTACATATTCGGTTCAACTATTATCCAGTACATGCTTAGAGCAGTTCAAACCTAACACGTCACTGATGGTACAAAATGCATGCAAATCATTTAAGTTTAACGAAAATAAAATTAGTGAAAGGTTTTCACCCTGTCGTACACCATAGTACATGGAAATTAATCTGACGTTTGACTGTTTGAAGAGACACATGCTTTGGCAATGTTATATATATATATATATATATATATTTTTACCAACATTAAAGAATTTACCATCAATATTTTAAGACCATAATCCTGTTCTCCCATTAGTATCAAACGTACTTTTAAAGTCAATAAATGCACAGAAAAGTTTGCATTTACTACTTTTGAATAGTTCAGTTAACATATTTAACACAAACTTGATATCTATAGTGGAGTGACCATTGCGGTATCCAGTTTGTTTTTATTTATAATGTCATTAGTTTTTTTTTTTATCTTGTGTATACTTTTGTAAACGGTCATTTAGGATAGCTGTGAATGTACTACCTAAACAATTAAGCAATATCATATAACTGTAATAAAGTCACCTTTTTACATAGAAATGAAGAATTGGCCGGAAATACTTGGGGTACATGTATGTAATTAAGGTTAATTAACAATTAACACGAGATAAAACATCTCAGTATGCTGATATTTCCTACCGATTATATCAAAGGTGTGACCGTAATTAAATACAATTTCCTGTCAGTTATTGAAATGTGACACGTTAATTATTCCTTCTTTGTTAGACTAATGAGAACCTAGAAACTGACCACTATATAATATGATACAAACCATGTCCAGCGATATCCAACTATGATTACAACATTACTATGTTCTAGTAAAGCATGCTCTGCAACAGAGTAGGGAATCTTTTATCAAGGTATGAAATTGAAGTTTTGAATTTTTCTGCAATTGTAATACTATTTCTATTTTATATATAATAACGTTACGTAGATAAGGATATGGGTATGTGTCCAATCAGTTCAATTGAAATGTAATGACACAATCCTAGGTAAATAAGAAGAACAAAACATATCTATTCAATATATTACAGACGTTAATAGACTTCCGTGCACTCCTTGTTGATTGATATAAATGTCATAGACTAAAACATTGACATGAGCTCACAAAGTCTAAGCTAAATTGAAATGTGGACATCAGTGTGCAGTGGACACATATCTAGTTTCAGTATGCTATGTAACCTTATAACTGTTATCATGTATTATTTACTTGTTCGACATCTAGTTTTTTGTAACTAATAGATTCAGCTTGATTGCGAAGAAGTGCTTATACAAGCCGATCTAGAGTCCGCTTCCTCGATAGAAACAGTATTGTTTTTAGAGATATCGCGTCGAGTTGGGGATCGAACCTGCAACATGTGGCGTATCTAGGCAACACTTAAGTTTTAATAGTTTACAAATGAATTTCTGAACTGTATGTCACGATGGAATTTATAAAATACAATGCACTAATCATATGGTATTTCTGGCAAAGAAATAAACTGTGCTGTTTAGATCAATGGGAAAAAATCAGCTTAATTTTAAGATTTTGGAAAACTAAGCACTAAGCTGTTCTTTGTCAGCATTGGTATAGTTATACACGAATGGCGTCATGAATAAGGTTATTATACAACAGTGAAGAGTTGAGCGTAAATACACGCGTCACTTATATGTAATTTAATACAATTAACGGGAAAATATATCCCTTTTAGATAATTTACATTAAATTTCAACACAATAACTTTTATTTACAATTAACCCAATACGTTAACTTGAAACAACGTCATTCTGTTTTTAGATGTAATCTAACCGTAATAACGATGAAAACATATTTATCTGGTACACAAGTTATGCAACACAATAGATTCAATATTGATGTGTTACCTGTTTTGGACGAGTCTACTAAATACTAAAATTTTCATAATTATTAATTTTATTATTAATATTATTTGTCTTACTCCTTAATATTGTGGCTGAGTTTGACCGTTTCGCTGGGTGATATGTAATGTTCCAATACAACAATGTCATTTTATTTGAACAGGGACAGTCCATATGTTTCAGTTCAGATCATATGTTTAAGCGAAATGGTAATTTTAAACTTAGTTCATGTTTCTTAATACTTTCACTCCATCATTGTATTACTATTTCGTATTACAATAACAACACATGGAACTATTACAAATGGCGTCATATTAATACGAATTAGGTTATTGTACAGCAGTGTAGAGTTGAATTGAAGTACTCGTGTCATGTGTATGTAATTAATACAAGTAACGAAAAAATATATCCCAATGAGGTAATTTACGTTAAAATTCAACACAATAACTTTTATTTACTATAAACCAAATACGCTATTCTGAGACTAGTCATTCTATGTTTAGACGGAATCTACGGTAATAGGGATGACAACATTTTTATCTGTTACATAAACTATGAAACACTATAAATTCAATATGAACGTGTTACCTGTTTTGGACGAGTCTACTAAACAACAATTTTTTATTGGTATTAATATTATTTGTCATTCTCATTAACATAATGGCTGAGTTTGACCGTTTCACTGGGAGATGTGTAATGTCCCAATATAACAATGTCATCTTGTAACAGGGACAGTTCGTATGTTTCAGGTTAAGTTTGGTCCACTTTAGACCATATGTTCAAGCCGAATGTATTTGAAACTAATGAAGTGTTTTTGGGGGGTTTTAGGGGAAAGGGGCCGGGTCGCATCATAGGTAAAATAACGCCGTAATGACAAAAATGGGGAAAACACAAAACCATGAAAAATGTAAATTATGTATATTTAAAACAGTTAAAAGGTCAATATCCCTGTTTTTCATTCTTAAGACAATTTAAATTGGCATTAAAGGGAGTATAATTTATCAGGATTTTTCACATTTCTATATAACATGCGTATATAGACTAATTGACCCTGTATTGCCAAAAGGATAACTTTTAAAACATGCCAAAATAATATAACGAAAATGGGTTGCTTAACTGATTAGATTAAAATAGGTTTTCCGTTTAAAATTGCAACCTATTATTTTGACGTAATAAATAAGTCACGTGATTTCATTTTGATTTCAGTTTGATCCGTTATACAGTAGATATTAACACGTTGCATCAATTTGGTCATCTTAGAAAATAGTCTGAATGACGATATGAAGGTCGTCATGCAGGATTTAAGCCCTCTCTGTCTTTACAATGGGGATTTCGTTAAGAGTTTACTACTTCGATTGAAACATCGATTTGGTCACGTATCTGTGGTTTTTATATAACAAACCATTCGGACTTTATTTATCTAAGATAATAAGATCTTTTTTTTATCCATTTTAAAAGATTTTTTAGCGCGTTGTCGTGATATATTTCCTTTAACTCACATAACAATTAAAATTAGAAAAAATATACTTTTAGGGGGATGCTTTCATAAACTTATGAAAAAAAATGGGGGGAAATTGGACCAAACATCGGTCCCCAAAACGAATCAACTGTTGTGTTACAATTATATATACAGAAATTAGGGATGTGATAAGTAGAGCGAAAGATAGGACTTAAATTTTCATATCTCTACTGTACATTGAAAATGTATTCCAATTAATTGAGCTGCAATAAATTTAAAATGTTAATTTCATTTCAGATTGTGAACATGACTGATATGAGACTATGATAAAAAGTTTACAACGGATGCCCAGTATTGTACTTACTGATATTGGAAAGTAAAGTCAACATGTCCAAGTCTTTGAATCTAAAACTTTCTAATGCGACCGTTACTGCAAATAAACCATTTGAGTGTCAGATATGTAATAATACGTTTACAAAGTCGTCAGTTTTAAAAAGGCACGTGCTGATACATACAGGTGATAAATCTTATGAGTGTCAGGTATGTAATAAGAAGTTTACATATTCTTCACATCTAAAGATTCACATGCTGTTACATACTGGTGATAAACCATTTGAGTGTCAGATATGTCATAAAACGTTTACACAGTCGGCACATCGAAACAGGCATATGTTGATACATACTGGTGATAAACCATTTAAGTGCCAGATGTGTAATAAGAAGTTTAAACATTCGTCAAATCTAGACATTCACGCTCGGATACATACTGGTGATAAACTATTTACGTGTCAGGTGTGTAATAAGAAGTTTACACAGTTGTCAACCCTAAACAGCCACACCCGGATACATACTGGTGATGAACCATTTGAGTGCCAGGTGTGTAATAAGACATTTACATATTCTTCACACCTAAAGATTCACATGCGGATACATACTGGTGTTAAAACATTTGAGTGTCAGATGTGTAATAAGAAGTTTAAACATTCGTCAAATCTAGACAATCACACGCGGATACATACTGGTGATAAACCATATGAGTGTCAGGTGTGTAATAAGAAGTTTTCACAGTCGTCAACTCTAAACAGTCACACCCGGATACATACTGGTGATAAACCATTTGAGTGTCAGGTGTGTAATAAGAAGTTTACACAGTTGTCACAGCTAAACAAGCATATGCTGATACATACTGGTGATAAACCATTTGAGTGCAAAATGTGTAATAAGAGTTTTACTGGTTCGTCAGATTTAAACAGACACACGAGGATTCATACTGGTGATAAACCGTTTGACTGTCAAGTTTGTAGTAAGAAGTTTACCCAACCGTCATCTCTAAAAAATCACATGCGGTTACATACTGATTATAAACCATTTGAGTGTCACGTGTGTAATACGACATTTGCAGATTCATCAGGTTTAAACAGTCACATACAGATACATACTGGAGATAAACCATTTGAGTGTCAGGTGTGTAATAAGAAGTTTACACAGTCGATACATCGAAACAAGCACATGCTGATACATACTGATGATGAACCATTTAAGTGCCAGTTTTGTAATAAGACGTTTACTAATTTGTCAAATCTAAAAACACACATGCGGATTCATACTGGTGATTAACGCTTTGAGTGTCAGATATGTCATAAGAAGTTTACGGTTTCATCAAATCTAAACAGGCACATGCGTATTCATAATGGAGATAAACCATTTGAGTGTTAACTGTGTAATGAGAAGTTTACTGCTTTGTCAAATCTAAACAGGCAGATGCAGATTCATAATGGCGTTAACCCATTTGAGTGTCAGGGGCCGATTGTTCAAAGAAGTGTTAAGTTAACGTAAGCGTTAAAAATAGTAAACATCAACTCTGTTGTTCAAAACAGCATTTACTTAAATGGAGCGTGAAGTTGCTGCCGTAAACGGTGAATTTAATTGTTATATTAAACCACAACACTTTAATTTTAACAGAAGCGTTATCAAAATTCAATATGACTGCTTTATTTCTTGCCAATGTGAACAATGAGAAAGTTTACAGAAAAAGTAAACATTTAGAAAGACTGTCTGAGGAAGAAATGCGGTCCAGATACAGATTTGGAGATGCCAATATAGATTTTTCAAAAGATTGCTTGCTGAGGACCTGACAAGGCCAACATTACGCGGTCATGCTATTTTTACTGTATCCAACGTTTCTTTCATAAACAAACTTTTCCTTGCGTTTTTTTTCCATTTAGGTAAACACGCAACCTGAAGTCTCCAATGTCCGAAAAATACTAAACAATGGCATTATGCTAATAATAATATTAATTTGATACCCCCACCACGCCCCACCCCATCCTATACTTGTCTACCTACCACAAGATCCTCTTTTTAATACCAATTACCCATCAAACAGATTAACATTGATTAGTAATAACAATTTACTTTAAATGTACTAACATCAATATAGAAATAGCATATATTATGTAAAGCAGTTACCTAAACATTTCTCAATAAATATGGCGTATTATTATGTTTAAATGCATGATAAGAGACTTGAAACCGAATATAATTGATAGTGATATGATCTGCATGCCACAGTAGATGAATGATTGTAATATACTCAGTTTGTGTTTAGTTATAGATAGTAGTTTCTTTTTGTTATTTTTTATTTATTTTTCCCCGATTGTGAAACAATTTCTTACAACTTAATCAAATCTTGCTCGAGGGTTTCCTGGATAGAACCAGTACTAAGCGTATGCAGATAAAGTGTATTGCTAAAGGACACCACACTTAGCCTCAGATCCTTGGTCCGGTACTTTACCACTAGAGCACGCGCTCCACAGTGGATCTGTTTGTAGATGATCTTAAATAATACGTTTTATTATCAGAACGAATAATTAAATTACTTGCATATTATGTACTACTTGTATACATGTATTACTAGATGAAATTTACATCATTTATCAATGTTGTCAATATGTTTGTAATTTCAATAACTCAATGTCGCGGAAACTTTTCTCAACCTTCTGTAATGTATACTCATCTGCATACATGTCAATAGACGCAGTTTGAATCGACTTTGAAATGTATTTAACATATAAAAGGAATAAAATTGGTCCAAGGATTTACCCTTGAGGAACACCAGATTCAGTACATAGTTTTTTCGAATAACGTTAACCAACTTTGACAACATGTGCCCTATATTGTCAAGATAGGAAAAGAACCGTTTTAAAACTGATTTGGAAAAATGAACATTCATTATGCTTTTAAGCTAACTCCAGTTTACTCCTTATACGAACTGGAGATAAATCATGTGAGTTCCGAATTCAGTTTCAAAAGTTCAAATATTCTTCATATTTAAATTGTAAAATACAGATACAGAATGGAGATAAACACATTTGGGATGACATGTGTGTAATATTTATGCAGATACATACTAAATATAGACTACTGCTGTATACTTCTGCTGCTCCTACTACTACTATTTCTACTACTGCTGCTACGTGTACGTCTACTATTACTACTACTACTTCTGCTATTACTACTACTACTACTACTACTACTACTACTAATACTAATACTAATACTACTACTGCTACTATTCCTACAACAACACTACTACTACTACTTCTACTACTACTACTACAACACTTTTACTGTAACTACTGCTGTTACTGCTACTACTACTGCTGCTGCTATTACTGCTACTACTACTTTTACTTCTACTACTTTACTTCTACTACAACTACTACTTTTACAACTACGATTACTACTATCACTGCTACTACTGCTGCTGCTATTACTACTACTGTTGTTACTACTTCTACTACTACGTCTACTAATACTACTGTTGTTACTACTACTACTACTACTACTACTATGACTACTACTTCTACTATAACTACATTTGTTCTACTACTACTACTACTACTACTACTACTACTACTACTACTACTACTATTGTTATCATATTGGTCCTTTATAAACATTGTGAATTGCATGTCCCTGGATCTCACGGTTTTGCCCCGGGTTGGGCCTAATAAAATCTAGTGCATCCATAAAAAATCACTTTTTCGACTTCTTCTCAAAAACCGTTACTCAATTGTAACGAAATGTTGTATGCAGCTTTGGTACCTAAATGTGAATCAAAATGGTGAATTGCATGATCCCAACCCTTTGGGGCATTGGAGTGGGGCCAAAACAGTACAATTCAATGTAAACTACAAAAGTCTTCGTTTTACTATCGTAAGCACTGAGAAACAAATGGTAAGCATGATTATGAACACACATGGGTCCCTTAAAAATGTGATTTGCATGTCCCTGAGTCACACGGTTTGGCCCCGGGGTGACGCCTATAAAAATTAAAGGTAACTTTTAAAAATCTCTTTTGTTTTATAGGAAGCAGTTAGAAACTAATTGTGAGCATGATTATTGACGCCTATGGATCCTTAATATAAGAGGAAACGACTGAATTGACTTAATATGTGAATGTTTATTTGGTGTGATTTGTTGTTGCTGACATGACGGTTAATACATATGTGAATTTCATGGTCCCAATCCCCATGAGGTCTTAGAGACGGGGCTGGGCCAAAACAGTTAAATTTAAGGTAAACTTTAAGAATATTCTTATTATTGAAAGAAGCATTCAGAAACAAATTGTGAGCAAAATTATTAACGACTATGGGTCCTTTATAAAATTTGTGATTTTCATGTTCCTGGGTCTAACGGCCTACTTTACTAAATCAATATAAGATAAATTGACAATAAACGTTATTTCTTTTGACTGAATAGACATGTGTGAATGCTTTTTGGATACTCAGGTGACCGTTAAGGCCCGTGGGACTCTTGTTATGTTAGCAGTCCATATAAGTTTGATATAAATACATAAACTTACCATTTTGTAATATGGCACATCTCTGTTTATGTGTTAAATATGAACATGTATAGTATAGTTTATTACAACTACCCAAAAGGCACACAGACCCATATGACAGACAGTGGTTTAGTAATATTATGTGTATTGATATGTCAGCATGAAGTTTTTAGTCGCCTGTTTTAAGAATTTTGTTCAAATCTGTTTCTCAGTTAAGTCACAATGACCAAAATTGGTAAAATGTATTATTTCAGCACTTATGGTACAAACACAATTACATGTGTATTTCTTGGAAGAAGCAGTCTGAGACTAATCATAAGTGAGATATATGAGGACATTTAATGCTGAGATAATTAGCACATGTTTATATATGATTTATATACTTGTAAATGTAAGGAATGTTACAAATTTTCTGCCTCTGTGTGGTCATTATTTAATACCATTATAAAAATTTCACTATTCACTACTAGTATCCAATATTGCAAATGTTGTTACAGTTACAAAATGATATGATCATAAAACGGGGTGGTAGTGCAGTGAGCCAAATGTTGGCTGCTCAAGGCAGTGTTCGCGGATTTGATCCATCGATATACTTGCTGATTTCTCAAAAGCAACATTCAGTATTGATATACCTTGGAAACGGACTCGAAAGCGGCTCAAATAAACTCTTTCTTCGCAGTCAATGTTAAATACACTAATTTATAATTAAATAGATTATTGCAATTAAAAGAAATACTTGAAGAAAAAAAAAAACTTGTATTTTAGTATCTTGTTATTTCGTATAACCTTTCTTCTTTGATATATTAACAAAATAAACCGTTTATACGTCGCCGACTAATGATTCCAATTTAGATACAAGGTTGTATCTATCGTAAAATAATGTACATACAGATCATATATAATAGGAAATACATATTATTTTACCACTTGCATGCTGGTGCGCATTTTTTCTCGATACACAAACCTTATTCATCATTATTACGTCGGAGACAGACGATTCAAATTTAGATGTAGCTTACCGCAAAATAATGCATATACAATCATAAAGGTTAGGTTGAAGCATTTGATCTCCATTTACTGTCTATTTAATTGGCACATAAACCCTCATGCACCTAACAACGTCGAAATACATGTTCAGCGTCTGAGGTTACGTCTTTATAGGTTTCAAATATATAGCGTCTAATAACATAAATTAAGATTTTGTAGTTTATTTCGGATTATAACACACTCTGTATACAATGAATTAGTAATTGTTATGCCTTTGTTTTATGTATGAAATTATTTGTATAAATGACGTTTAAACTCGTGAACTTGATATCAAATAAAATATAAAATTCTCATTATGCCCTTTTATAATATTTATTCAAGCAATTTATTATAAAGGTCTAGTTAAAATATTATTGTCATAATATGTCATACATTCTTAAGTATTCGCATTTTAGTCAAGACTTGGAAACCAATTAAACGATCCCGATTGCGAACGTGAGTAGGACCGAAACAACCGCGAATAATTGGAAAGTTAGCTCCCCTATATAACATATCGCCATTTACTTGATAAAATGTTGGTCAACAGCGTATCAATGATTTCTTTAAATTATCGATTATTCTGATTAGTGGTACATTATTTTGATGTTAAGAGCTTTGATCGATAGTAAATACTACAAGAGGTAAGTGTTTTAAAGGATAAATACTCCTTACTTGGATATATGGGATGTTTCAAACATAAATGTAGAATCTAACCTACCGTTCTGTTTATCCACTATTTATCATGTATAAACACACAGTTTGTGTCTTGGATAAACATGTCTAAGCATGTCTTTCACTGACATGAATAAGTCTACCAAACTTAGTGGAGTTATTTTTTCAAGAAAAAGGGTCATGGCACAAAAGATGGCTCTTACAACAGCCTCGCTGTTAATCTGGCTTTTATAATTTACATGAATGAAGTGTATTTGTAGTGGTTCGTGTCAATGTGACAATGTGTCGCGCATTAAATCCAGACAACCACTTCAAAGGTCAAGGTCACCATTTAACTTTGATGACACTTTCAGTCTAATTGAAATTTCGTGTCAGTTCTGTAACTTTGTCAACTTAAAATAAATTTCAAAAGCATTTGACTCAGTTGATCAACATGGCATAATTAAATGTCGCATGTAAGACCCAATACCTTACCTCAAAGGTCAAGGTCACACTTTCAATTTGTTTAATATTGCGTGTTTGGTCTGTAACTTTGTCTTTAACTAGACTCAATTGATCAATTTACATGACGACTTGTCACACGTAAGACCTAGGCCAGTACCTAAAAGGTCAAGGTCACACTTTGAGTTTGTATGACAATTCTTTCAAGTTTGTTCTGTAATTTTATCATAAATGGATGGATTTCAAAAACACTTTGCTCAATTTATTAATTGATCAACATGACATGACGACGTGTAACGTTAAGACTCATAACCTTACCTCAAGGTCACACTTTCAGTTTGTTTGATATTTTATTTCATTTCTGTAACATTGTCTTACATGGAGAGATTTTAAAACAGCTTGACACAAGTGATCAGCATGCCATAGTGATGTGTCACCTGCATTTACATGTAGAAATACCGAGACCGTTACATCAAATGTCATGGTCAAGGTTACACAAATGTCAAGGTCACGCTTTAATGTAAAACATATGAAATTGCATGTCTAGCCTGAAACGTCAGCCCATTACTCTTGATATTCATGGATACATATTATAGCATTTTTTTTTTTCACGTACCATTTGGGAGACGTGCGACACTTACCCGTACCATTTCTTGTTTCAAAAATAAATCGTGGTGCCTGCCTGTATTTCCACTATTACTCGTTTATATTTACACTTATGTCTTTGATCAGCATGTCCAAATGTGTCTTTCAATTATCTGATTTAGTCCTCCGGTATTGGTGTGGAATTATATTTCCCAGATAAACGTTATGGCACAACAGCATGTCAACAAATATAAGGAGTGTAACTAACAGGTGTGACAGTTCACAAAAACTTATCCCTAAAATGACTTCTGTTTTAGAATAGCTACATCAGTGATATAAACTTCATTTTAAATGGAAATCAATTAGTTTACTATATTTTTGACAAGAAATTCTTTAAAATACACGGCAACTAATGCTTTTCTTTATATATTCTGAAAGTGCTTACATTCAACCAAAGGTAATTAAAATATAAAATAGTCTAATTATCCCAACATATAATTTATGATTTGGTTAAAAAAAAACATATAAAAAAATGGATGGGATATATTATAGCCAATATTTTTTTTTTCTAAAGCAAAAATATAGAAAAGAAAGTTAATCTTTTTTTAGTGTATTTTTTCAAAGATTAAATTTTTGTTATACTGATTTTTATTAAGTTCTATTTCCTATTTAAGATACAAGGATATAATGATATCTTTATGACCCCATTTTTATCCAAATTAACTAAATATATATTTTGTAGTAGGTATCATTTTAAAATTAAATAGCACAAACATAGCACGGTAACATACCTTTTTTGTTATCAATTTCATCTTAGGTAGTAATACAAATAATCCTTAAGATGCATCATCGATAGCTTTCAGTCAGTAAGGATGGAAAGTTTATTGAACACAAAGAGGAAGGTTCCATTTGAATATAATGGTTGATTATATCCTTGTAGTTTAGCTTATTTATGAGAACTTCGTTAATTCACAGGTCGGCATTTTCATTTTATTCGTCATAGTTTTAGCATAACACGATACTGGCCTTGAGTGGCTTTAAACATATAACAACAAAATTAAAAAAAAAATAGACCACAAAGTGTAAAATAAATATGTGTTACAGACTATCCATTATATATGATATTTGATATAAATGTGCAGGTTTACTGATAAGATCTAAATATATATCGGCAATATGGATGAGTCTTGTTGTCTTGCTATACTAAAACATAGCTTAGTAGTGGCTGTAATAAAGTTGATGTGTATTAATAACCAGATTCATTTGTAAGTAATAAATACGTGCTTATTAAAGACAAGTTGGGCAAGGTTTACAGACACAACATGATATCGATGGTGTTTATCAGGATGGCTATAGTATAGGTGTACAGACACAACATGATATTGATGATGTTTATCAGGATTGGTGTAGTATAGGTGTACATACACAATATGATACCGATGGTGTTTATCAATATCGGTGTAGTATAGGTGTACATACACAACATGATAGCGATGATGTATTTCAGGATCGGTGTAGTAAAGCTGTACATGCACAACATGATATCAATGGTGTTTATCAGGATCGGTGTAGTATAGGTGTACATACACAACATGATATCGATGGTGTTTATCAGAATCGGTGTAGTATAGGTGTACATGCACAACATGATATCTATTGTGTTTATCAGAATCGGTGTAGTATAGGTGTACATACACAACATGATATCGATGGTGTTTATCAGAATCGGTGTAGTATAGGTGTACATACACAACATAATATCGATGGTGTTTATCAGGATTGGTGTAGTATAGGTGTGCATGCACAACATGATATCTATTGTGTTTTTCAAGATTGGTGTAGTATAGGTGAACATACACAACATGATATCGATGGTGTTTAACAGGATTGGTGTAGTATAGGTGTACATACACAACATGGTATCGAAGGTGTTTATCAGGATTGGTGTAGTATAGCTGTACATACACAACATGATATTGATGGTGTTTATCAAGATTGGTGTAGTATAGGTGTACATACACAACATGATATCGATGGTGTTGATCAGGATTGGTGTAGTATAGCTGTACATACACAACATGATATCGATGGTGTTTATCAGGATCGGTGTAGTGTAGGTGTACATACACAACATGATATCGATGGTGTTTATCAGGATTGGTGTAGTATAGCTGGACATACATAACATGATATCGATAGTGTTGATCAGGATTGGTCCAGCGCTGTAGATAAGAAATGAATAGGGTTAAAACTCTTAAAAATTAACATATTTAAGTGAAATCTTATAATTGAAGAATTAATTGGTTGATTTTCACTCAGTAAGTTTACAACAATTGAGTTAAACATGGTGTATTGTCTAAATGAACCTAGTTGAAATGCCTTACATTGATTTAACTAATCTGTATTTAATGCACAATACTGTAAAAAGGTTGACTCTTGCAACTTTCGATTGCCACTATCAGTAATGTATTAAATGTTGCTGTCTGCAACTCATAAATGAACTAATAGGTTTGATAGCTTTTTGAATAAATCATACTAAATAACTATTTAACATGACAATAACTAGTATATTTCTAGATATTTATTTAACAATCTTTCTTGGTCATTTTTCTAGGCACATAGTCCTGGATTAATCTTCCCTTCCTTCTTTTTCTAGCCACCATTTGCATTTCTGGACCACACTTTGTTATATTCAGTATAATATCTACCTTTTCAGAGAAAATCTAAATTTACTCTTCAGGCGATTTTGGTAGCTAAAGCTTGTCACTATCAAACACAGTGCAGCTGTTTTGGCAAGTTCAGCTGTGTTTGGAAAATAGTCAGGGCTACTTTCGAGCAGTATCATCCTTCTACATACTGAACTGACAGACATACTAGAAAATGTGCTCTTAATCATCGAGGAGAACCCAGCATATTCTTTGATCAACCATTTTGTATCCAACAATGGGACAATACTGTGTTTAATTTCGTGTAGTCCTTCATCTTGCAGAGTACCTTCGTGTTTATTTTTCTTTCATCTTACAAATCAGCTTCGTATTTACTTATTTTTCACTTCTGAAATAGACAGCAAAAGCCTAAACCTTTTGTGAATGTTCTGAATGATGTTGTCTATGTATTCAGTGTTCAGTTGTGTGTTTGCATCCTTACCATAATTTGTCAGTTGCTCACCATTTAATGTTGCTTGCTCATCTTTGATTATAATGGCATGCTTCATTTCAGTTAAACACTCTCTATCATTATTTTTTTAGGAACTCCAACCTACCCAAGATACTAAAAACCTCAGGAAGTACTTCACTGAATAATAAATCATAAGTTTTCAGTTACTCCAACCTTCGCAAGATACTATCAACCCCAGGAAGTACTTCACTGAATAATAAATCATAAGTTTTCAGTTACTCCAACCTACCAGAGATACTATCAACCCCAGGAAGTACTTCACTGAATAATAAATCATAAGTTTTCAGGTACTCCAACCTACCCAAGATACTATCAACCCCAGGAAGTACTTCACTGAATAATAAATCATTCTTTTTCAGTTACTACAACCTACCCAAGATACTATCAACCCCAGGAAGTACTTCACTGAATAATAAATCATAAGTTTTCAGTTACTCCAACCTACCCAAGATACTATCAACCCCAGGAAGTACTTCACTGAATAATAAATCATACGTTTTATGTTACTCCAACCTACCCAAGATACTATCAACCCTAGGAAGTACTTCACTGAATAATAAATCATTAGTTTTCAGTTACTTCAACCTACCTAAGATACTATCAACCCCAGGAAGTACTTCACTGAATAATAAATCATACATTTTATGTTACTCCAACCTACCCAAGATACTATCAACCCCAGGAAGTACTTCACTGAATAATAAATCATTTGTTTTCAGTTACTTCAACCAACCCAAGATACTATCAACCCCAGGAAATACTTCACTGAATATTAATCATTAGTTTTCAGGTATTCCAACCTACGAAAGATACTATCAACCTCAAGAAGTACTTCACTGAATAATAAATCATAAGTTTTCAGTTACTCCAACCTACCCAAGATATTATCAACCTCAGGAAGTACTTCACTGAATAATAAATCATTAGTTTTCAGTTACTTCAACCTACCCAAGATACAATCAACCACAGGAAGTACTTCACTGAATAATAAATCATAAGTTTTCAGGTATTCTAACCTACCCAAGATATTATCAACGTTAGGAAGTACTTCACTGAATAATAAATCATTAGTTTTCAGGTATTACAACCTACGAAAGATACTATCAACCTCAGGAAGTACTTCACTGAATAATAAATCATAGGTTTTCAGTTAACCCAACCTACCAGAGATACTATGAACCCCAGGAAGTACTTCACTGAATAATAAATCATTAGTTTTCAGTTACTCCAACCTACCAAAGATATTATCAACCTCAGGAAGTACTTCACTGAATAATAAATCATAAGTTTTCAGTTACTCCAACCTACCCAATATACTATCAACCTTAGGAAGTACTTCACTGAATAATAAATCATTAGTTTTCAGGTATTCCAACCTACGCAATATACTATCAATCCCAGGAAGTACTTCACTGAATAATAAATCATAAGTTTTCAGTTACTCCAACCTACCCAAGATACTATCAACCCCAGGAAGTACTTCACTGAATAATAAATCATAAGTTTTCAGTGACTCCAACCTACCCAAGTTACTATCAACCTCAGGAAGTACTTTACTGAATAATAAATCATTAGTTTTCAGTGACTCCAACTTACCCAAGATACTATCAACCCCAGGAAGTACTTCACTGAATAATAAATCATAAGTTTTCAGGTATTCCAACCTACCCAAGATACTATCGACCTCAGGGAGTACTTCACTGAATTATAAATCATTAGTTTTCAGTTACTCCAACCTACCAGAGATACTATCAACCCCAGGAAGTACTTCACTGAATAATAAATCATTAGTTTTCAGTTACTCCAACCTACCCAAGATACTATCAACCCCAGGAAGTACTTTACTGAATAATAAATCATACTTTTTCAGTTACTCCAACCTACCCAAGATACTATCAACCCCAGGAAGTACTTCACTGAATAATAAATCATACGTTTTATGTTACTCCAACCTACCCAAGATACTATCAACCCCAGGAAGTACTTCACTGAATAATAAATCATTAGTTTTCAGTTACTTCAATCTACCCAAGATACTATCAACCCCAGGAAGTACTTCACTGAATAATAAATCATACGTTTTATGTTACTCCAACCTACCCAAGATACTATCAACCCCAAGAAGTACTTCACTGAATAATAAATCATTAGTTTTCAGTTACTTCAACCTACCCAAGATACTATCAACCCCAGGAAATACTTCACTGAATAATAAATCATTAGTTTTCAGGCATTCCAACCTACGAAAGATACTATCAACCTCAAGAAGTTCTTCACTGAATAATAAATTATAAGTTTTCAGTTACTCCAACCTACCCAAGATACTATCAACCTCAGGAAGTACTTCACTGAATAATAAATCATAATTTTCAGTTACTTCAACCTACCCAAGATACTATTAACCCCAGGAAGTACTTCACTGAATAATAAATCATTAGTTTTCAGGTATTCCAACCTACCCAAGATATTATCAACGTTAGGAAGTACTTCACTGAATAATAAATCATTAGTTTTCAGGTATTCCAACCTATGAAAGATACTATCAACCTCAGGAAGTACTTCACTGAATAATAAATCATAAGTTTTCAGTTACTCCAACTTACCATAGATACTATCAACCCCAGGAAGTACTTCACTGAATAATAAATCATAAGTTTTCAGTTACTTCAACCTACCAAAGATATTATCAACCTCAGGAAGTACTTCACTGAATAATAAATCATAAGTTTTCAGTTACTCCAACCTACCCAAGATACTATCAACCTTAGGAAGTACTTCACTGAATAATAAATCATTAGTTTTCAGGTATTCCAACCTACGCAAGATACTATCAACCCCAGGAAGTACTTCACTGAATAATAAATCATAAGTTTTCAGTTACTCCAACCTACCGAAGATACTATCAACCCCAGGAAATACTTCACTGAATAATAAATCATTAATTTTCAGTTACTCCAACCTACCCAAGATACTATCAACCCCAGGAAATACTTCACTGAATAATAAATCATACTTTTTCAGTGTTTCCAACCTACCCAAGATACTATCAACCCCAGGAAGTACTTCACTGAATAATAAATCATAAGTTTTCAGTTACTCCAACCTACCCAAGATACTATAAACCCCAGGAAGTACTTCACTGAATAATAAATCATTAGTTTTATGTTACTCCAACCTACCCAAGATACTATCAACCGAAGGAAGTACTTCACTGAATAATAAATCATTAGTTTTCAGTTACTTCAACCTACCCAAGATACTATCAACCCCAGGAAGTAATTCACTGAATAATAAATCATACGTTTTATGTTACTCCAACCTACCCAAGATACTATCAACCCCAGGAAGTACTTCATTGAATAATAAATAATTTGTTTTCAGTTACTTCAACCTACCCAAGATACTATCAACCCCAGGAAATATTTCACTGAATAATAAATCATTAGTTTTCAGGTATTCCAACCTACGAAAGATACTATCAACCTCAAGAAGTACTTCACTGAATAATAAATCATAAGTTTTCAGTTACTCCAACCTACCCAAGATACTATCAACCTCAGAGAGTACTTCACTGAATAATAAATCATAAGTTTTCAGTTACTTCAACCTACCCAAGATACTATCAACCCCAGGAAGTACTTCACTGAATAATAAACCATTAGTTTTCAGATATTCCAACCTACCCAAGATATTATCAACCTTAGGAAGTACTTCACTGAATAATAAATCATTAGTTTTCAGGTATTCCAACCTACGAAAGATATATCAACCTCAGGAAGTACTTCACTGAATAATAAATCATAAGTTTTCAGTAACCCCAACCTACCAGAGATACTATGAATCCCAGGAAGTACTTCACTGAATAATAAATCATTAGTTTTCAGTTACTCCAACCTACCAAAGATACTATCAACCTTAGGAAGTACTTCACTGAATAATAAATCATTAGTATTCAGGTATTCCAACCTACGCAAGATACTATCAACCCCAAGAAGTACTTCACTGAATAATAAATCATAAGTTTTCTGTTACTCCAACCTACCCAAGATACTATCAACCCCAGGAAGTACTTCACTGAATAATAAATCATAAGTTTTCAGTTACTCCAACCTACCCAAGTTATTATCAACCTCAGGAAGTACTTCACTGAATAATAAATCATAAGTTTTCAGTTACTCCAACTTACCCAAGATACTATCAACCCCAGGAAGTACTTCACTGAATAATAAATCATTAGTTTTCAGGTATTCCAACCTACCCAAGATACTATCAACCCCAGGTAGTACTTCACTGAATAATAAATCATAAGTTTTCAGGTATTCCAGCCTACCCAAGATACTATCAACCCTAGGAAGAACTTCACTGAATAATAAATCATAAGTTTTCAGGTATTCCAACCTACCCAAGATACTATCAACCCCAGGAAGTACTTCACTGAATAATAAATCATAAGTTTTCAGTTACTCCAACCTACCCAAGTTACTATCAACCTGAGGAAGTACTTCACTGAATAATAAATCATACGTTTTATGTTACTCCAACTTACCCAAGATACTATCAACCCCAGGAAGTACTTCACTGAATAATCAATCATTAGTTTTCAGGTATTCCAACCTACCCAAGATACTATCAACCCCAGGTAGTACTTCACTGAATAATAAATCATAAGTTTTCAGTTACTCCAACCTACCCAAGATACTATCAACCCCAGGAAGTACTTCACTGAATAATAAATCATACGTTTTATGTTACTCCAACCTACCCAAGATACTATCAACCCCAGGAAGTACTTCACTGAATAATAAATCATAAGTTTTCAGTTACTCCAACCTACCCAAGTTATTATCAACCTCAGGAAGTACTTCACTGAATAATAAATCATAAGTTTTCAGTTACTCCAACTTACCCAAGATACTATCAACCCCAGGAAGTACTTCACTGAATAATAAATCATTAGTTTTCAGGTATTCCAACCTACCCAAGATACTATCAACCCCAGGTAGTACTTCACTGAATAATAAATCATAAGTTTTCAGGTATTCCAGCCTACCCAAGATACTATCAACCCTAGGAAGAACTTCACTGAATAATAAATCATAAGTTTTCAGGTATTCCAACCTACCCAAGATACTATCAACCCCAGGAAGTACTTCACTGAATAATAAATCATTAGTTTTATGTTACTCCAACCTACCCAAGATACTATCAACCGAAGGAAGTACTTCACTGAATAATAAATCATTAGTTTTCAGTTACTTCAACCTACCCAAGATACTATCAACCCCAGGAAGTAATTCACTGAATAATAAATCATACGTTTTATGTTACTCCAACCTACCCAAGATACTATCAACCCCAGGAAGTACTTCATTGAATAATAAATAATTTGTTTTCAGTTACTTCAACCTACCCAAGATACTATCAACCCCAGGAAATATTTCACTGAATAATAAATCATTAGTTTTCAGGTATTCCAACCTACGAAAGATACTATCAACCTCAAGAAGTACTTCACTGAATAATAAATCATAAGTTTTCAGTTACTCCAACCTACCCAAGATACTATCAACCTCAGAGAGTACTTCACTGAATAATAAATCATAAGTTTTCAGTTACTTCAACCTACCCAAGATACTATCAACCCCAGGAAGTACTTCACTGAATAATAAACCATTAGTTTTCAGATATTCCAACCTACCCAAGATATTATCAACCTTAGGAAGTACTTCACTGAATAATAAATCATTAGTTTTCAGGTATTCCAACCTACGAAAGATATATCAACCTCAGGAAGTACTTCACTGAATAATAAATCATAAGTTTTCAGTAACCCCAACCTACCAGAGATACTATGAATCCCAGGAAGTACTTCACTGAATAATAAATCATTAGTTTTCAGTTACTCCAACCTACCAAAGATACTATCAACCTTAGGAAGTACTTCACTGAATAATAAATCATTAGTATTCAGGTATTCCAACCTACGCAAGATACTATCAACCCCAAGAAGTACTTCACTGAATAATAAATCATAAGTTTTCTGTTACTCCAACCTACCCAAGATACTATCAACCCCAGGAAGTACTTCACTGAATAATAAATCATAAGTTTTCAGTTACTCCAACCTACCCAAGTTATTATCAACCTCAGGAAGTACTTCACTGAATAATAAATCATAAGTTTTCAGTTACTCCAACTTACCCAAGATACTATCAACCCCAGGAAGTACTTCACTGAATAATAAATCATTAGTTTTCAGGTATTCCAACCTACCCAAGATACTATCAACCCCAGGTAGTACTTCACTGAATAATAAATCATAAGTTTTCAGGTATTCCAGCCTACCCAAGATACTATCAACCCTAGGAAGAACTTCACTGAATAATAAATCATAAGTTTTCAGGTATTCCAACCTACCCAAGATACTATCAACCCCAGGAAGTACTTCACTGAATAATAAATCATAAGTTTTCAGTTACTCCAACCTACCCAAGTTACTATCAACCTGAGGAAGTACTTCACTGAATAATAAATCATACGTTTTATGTTACTCCAACTTACCCAAGATACTATCAACCCCAGGAAGTACTTCACTGAATAATCAATCATTAGTTTTCAGGTATTCCAACCTACCCAAGATACTATCAACCCCAGGTAGTACTTCACTGAATAATAAATCATAAGTTTTCAGTTACTCCAACCTACCCAAGATACTATCAACCCCAGGAAGTACTTCACTGAATAATAAATCATACGTTTTATGTTACTCCAACCTACCCAAGATACTATCAACCCCAGGAAGTACTTCACTGAATAATAAATCATAAGTTTTCAGTTACTCCAACCTACCCAAGTTATTATCAACCTCAGGAAGTACTTCACTGAATAATAAATCATAAGTTTTCAGTTACTCCAACTTACCCAAGATACTATCAACCCCAGGAAGTACTTCACTGAATAATAAATCATTAGTTTTCAGGTATTCCAACCTACCCAAGATACTATCAACCCCAGGTAGTACTTCACTGAATAATAAATCATAAGTTTTCAGGTATTCCAGCCTACCCAAGATACTATCAACCCTAGGAAGAACTTCACTGAATAATAAATCATAAGTTTTCAGGTATTCCAACCTACCCAAGATACTATCAACCCCAGGAAGTACTTCACTGAATAATAAATCATAAGTTTTCAGTTACTCCAACCTACCCAAGTTACTATCAACCTGAGGAAGTACTTCACTGAATAATAAATCATAAGTTTTCAGTTACTCCAACTTACCCAAGATACTATCAACCCCAGGAAGTACTTCACTGAATAATCAATCATTAGTTTTCAGGTATTCCAACCTACCCAAGATACTATCAACCCCAGGTAGTACTTCACTGAATAATAAATCATAAGTTTTCAGTTACTCCAACCTACCCAAGATACTATCAACCCCAGGAAGTACTTCACTGAATAATAAATCATACGTTTTATGTTACTCCAACCTACCCAAGATACTATCAACCCCAGGAAGTACTTCACTGAATAATAAATCATTAGTTTTCAGTTACTTCAACCTACCTAAGATACTATCAACCCCAGGAAGTACTTCACTGAATAATAAATCATACGTTTTATGTTACTCCAACCTACCCAAGATACTATCAACCCCAGGAAGTACTTCACTGAATAATAAATCATTTGTTTTCAGTTACTTCAACCAACCCAAGATACTATCAACCCCAGGAAATACTTCACTGAATATTAATAATTAGTTTTCAGGTATTCCAACCTACGAAAGATACTATCAACCCCAGGTAGTACTTCACTGAATAATAAATCATTAGTTTTCAGGTATTCCAACCTACCCAAGATACTATCAACCCTAGGAAGTACTTCAGTGAATAATAAATCATTAGTTTTCTGGTATTCCAACCTAAGCAAGATACTATCAACCCCACGAAACCCCTACGAAAGATACTATCAACCTCAAGAAGTACTTCACTGAATAATAAATCATTATTTTTCAGGTATTCAAACCTACCCAAGATAATGTCAACCTCAAGAAGTACTTCACTGAATAATAAATCATTAGTTTTCAGGTACTCCAAACGTATCTATCATATACTATATACACATCCATGATAGCAATACAGACGTACCCAACATGCTATTATACTCACACCACCATGGTACAATACACACACCCATTATAGCAATATAAACGTACCTATCATGTACTATATACACACCCATAATAGCAATACAGATGTACCCAAATGGTATTATAAACACATCACCATGGCACATAACACATCCATAACAGCAATACAAACCTGTCTATCATGTACTATATACACAATTATGACAGCAATACAGACGTACTCACCATGGTATTATATACGGATCCATGAGAGCAATACAGACGTACCCATTATGTCCTTTTATACACATCTATCATATCAATATAGACGTACAATTGTTGTACAATATTCATACAATATATATGTACACCTCATTACACTATACACATCATCATGGCGCAATATACACACAATGCATTATGTACCCATGTCACAAAAGACACACTCATCACAACAATACAGACGTACCCATTGCATAATCGTGGCATAATTTAAACACCCAACATAGTAATACAGATGTTCACACCATAGCGCAATAAACACCCATAATAGCAATAAAGACGTACCCATTATGTCATTTTATACACATCTATCATATAAATATAGACGTGCCATCGTTGCGCAATATTCGAACAATATAGACGAACAATATAGATGTACCAAGTTTCACTACGCGGAAACCTGTATAACGGATCATATTAATACGTCACAAAATATGTTGCAATTTTAAGCTTTACTCTAACCTAAAAGCGTAGTCAAAGTTAGGAAACCCCTTTGCAATATGTTATTGTTGCATGTTTAAATAGATATCCGTTTGGCAATCCAGGGTCAATGAGTATCAATTTATAGGCAGGATGTGTTTGGAAAAAAATGCTTTTGCAAATTTTAGAATTGTGAAAAATCCTGATAAATTCGGTTCAAGTTTGCTCAATGAAAATGTTAAAAATGTCTTAAATATGAATATCTACAGGTTCGTAAATTAGTTGACCGTGACGTTCAAAAGTCATTTTGAAGCGTGTTCATTGGTAGTCATTACATAATGAGATACTTAGTTCAAGTTTCATCTGTCTGGCGTCAATGTATTATTGACCCTATACCCAAGTCTTCTACTGTGGATTCAAATAGCCGCTTAAGTAATTTTTTTGAACACGTGTATAAAATAGTTGACCAGCAGAACGGTATAAGAAAAAGGGTAGTACCATAGATAATATCTCTTCACTTAGTAGTAGTAGTATTGATATACAAGGAAAAGAAGTCTACACTTTGTGCTTTCATAGATTTTCGAAAAACCTTAATACGGAGCAATTTGATGTATTTTGTTGGTTAACTTACAGTATTTACAGTATATCGCAATTCTAGACAGTCCAAGTTTTCATGCGATTGACTCCGAATGTAGTATATCATGTGAAAACGATATAAATGTTTAAAAAGAAAATTACTTCAACATTGATACAAAACAACTCATTATCATTGATTAATAAATGACCAATGGTTTGGTTAAATCCCTCAAATCGGAGTTGTTTAATTGAAACGAATTCCCCAATCTAAAAATAGACAGACACCTCGTCATTTTGACTATTTGTAATTTGCAACAAATTCTACAATATGTCAAGCAGTATAACGGATCAAACAAAAATCAGAATGAAACCACGTGACTCATTTGATATGTCATTACATATTGCAAATTTAGCAGGAAATATGTTTTAGCCTAACCTGAGCACATAAGATAAGAAAACACTTGTTTGATACAGTATAATATATCTTATGGAAATACGAGCTCAGTGTGTATCATACATTGGAAAGAATGTTTTTAATCAATAAAGATCCTTATATACTTCCTTTAAACTGTGTATATATTCAATTTAGCTGCAGTAAGTTTGATATTAATTCATTTCAGATTGGTAACACAAGTAACAAGAATATAATTAAAAATTGTCTCGAAGGGAAACCAGTATTGTACTTGCTGATATTGATAAGTAAAGTCAACATTTCTGAGACCTATCTGGTGAGATGAATACTGGAAACGACCTATCTGAGCGTCAGGTGGGCATTTCACATTTTACACAGTCGTCAACTCCAAACAGTCATATGCGGATACATACTGATAAAAACCAACCCGAGCGTCAGATGTTTAATAAGAAGTTTTCAATATTGCCAACTCTAAACATCCACATGCGGACATATTCTGGTGATAAATTAATTAAGTGTCACGTGTGTAATAAGCGGTTTATAGATTCATCAGATCTAAACAGGCACATGCGTGTACATACCGGCGATAAACCATATGAGTGTCAGGTATGTAATAAGACGTTTACAGAGTCATCATCTTTAAACAGGCACATGCGAATACATACTGGTGATAAACCATTTGAGTGCCAGATTTGTTATAAAAAGTTTACAGTGTCGTCAAATCTTAAAAATCACATGCGGATACATACTGGCGATAAACCATTTGAGTGTCAAGTGTGTAATAAGTTATTTACACGTTCGTCAAGTATAACCAGTCACATGCGAATACATACTGGTTATAAACCCTTTGAGTGCCAGGTTTGTTATAAGAAGTTTACAGTGTCGTCAAATCTAAACAGTCACATGCGGATACATACTGGCAATAAACCATTTGAGTGTCAGGTGTGTAATAAGAAGTTTACAATGTCGTCAAATCTAAACAGTCACATGCGGATACATACTGGAGATAAATCATTTGAGTGTCAGGTGTGTAATAAGACGTTTACAATGTCGTCAACTTTAAAGAAGCACACGCGTATACATACTGGTGATAAACCATTTGAGTGTAAGATGTGTTTTATGATGTTTCCACATTCGTCAACTCTAAAAAGGCACATGTGGATACATACTGATGATAAACCATTTCAATGCCAGGTGTGTAATAAGAAGTTTGTACGGTCTTTCCATCTAAGGAGGCACATGCGTGCACATACTTGTGAAAAACCATTTGGGTGTCAGATGTGTTATAAGAAGTTTACATATTTGTCAACTCTAAAGAGGCACATGCGTATACATACAGGTGATAAAGCATTTGAGTGTTAGGTGTGTCATAAGACGTTAACAGAGTCGTCCCATCTAAAGAATCACATCCGAATACAAATTAGTGATAAATATTTGAGTGTCAGTTGTGTAATAAGTTTATACATCCATCACATCTAAAGAGGCATATGCGTTTACATACTGGTGACAAACCATTTGGGTGTCAGGAGTGTAAAAAGACGTTTACAAGTCGTCAAGTCTAAAAAGTCATGCGGATACATACTGGTGATAAACCATTTGAGGGTCAGGAGTGTAATAAGACGTTTTAAAGTCGTCATCAATGAACAGGCACAGACGAAGACATTCTAGTTATAAACCAGTGCCAGATTTGTTATAAGATGTTCGTCAGCTCTGAAAAGGCATATGCGGGTACATACTTGCCATTAACCATTTGAGTTTTAGGTGTTTAAAACGATAAATATACAGTCGTCACATGTAAACAAGCACATGTGTAAACATACCGTCTAGTGATAAGCCATTAGAGTGTAAAGTATGTACAAATAATTACGCGGTCTTCATGTGTAAGAAGACATGTAGATACAAACTGGAGATTATCAATTTGAGTGTCTCGTGTGTTACAATAGTTTACATTCTTTGTGTCTATATCGCCGCATATAAAAACATACTAAGCATAGTCCATGTCAATTTTAGTTGTGTCATTAGAGTTTTACTGTTTTCTCATATCAAATACTTTCCGCCATTATAGGATTAAATGCATTTTTTCTGGTTTTTATGCATGTGTAAAGAATGTCGAATCACGTACGAATCAAATGAAGACCAAAAGACTTTATGTCAGATTTATGCGTGATTCGATATTCTTTACACATGCATAAAAACAGAAAAAAATGAATTTAATCCTTATAATTCCAATCCTGATGATTATATTTAATTTGAGACTACGCAATTGAATGAAAAAACAACAAACATAACTACACGCTGCAAAGTAAGCGCGTAAGTATACATCACCTCTGTCCTGGTTGACATCAAATTCTGTAATATAAAATAATATCGTAACAGCTATTGTTTCCACTATCAGTTGAACTCTGTAACATTCGTTGGTTTATTGTAAAACGACGAAATATTTTGCGTTGAAAATATTAAACACCCGCCTTTTATCTCTCGATTTAGACAAATAAAAAAACAATAATTCCAGGAAATACCAACACAGTGTAGACACTGACGTCATCGTTTAGTTTTTGTCTACACGCTTGTTTTTAAAAAATGTGTCAATATTTACGAAGGTCATATAAATCAACGCTCATTGATGGAGAATCCGAATTTGGAACGTTTTCAACGTCTTTTACGTGCAAGGTATTTACATTGTCTCACGATCGTTTGCTTCTGAACTTCAACTACATGTACATGTTTTTACTTCATTTTTCCAGTAGAATAAATTAGTGTGTGGAAGTTTTTGTCAACGACTAGTATTCACGTTCGGTAAACCAGGGTTATGTTCAATGGTATACTATACATCTCAAATATGAACATTTGATGAGCTACTTTGATTCTCAACACAACTTATGTCTGATTGTGACGCCCGGTTAAATCGTTGAACCAAAGAAATCTATAAAACAATAAACCGATGAAAACAGCTAGGACTAGATTTGTTTTTGTTGTATTTTATTATTAAAATAAGCATGGAACCGTAGTGAACGTCATTTAAGTTCGTATATTGTTAAACCGACCATCAAGATGTCGATGCTTTTTTGTTTACGCAAGAAATGTAAAAGTAGTCCGGTTCAAGGGTTTTATCGAAAAATAAAAGTCTTTAAAAGATTGACGTTGTCCAATGAAAATGCTTTAAATACATATATGATATTGCGATTGGAATTATATGCAGATACATATTTGCGATAAACATTTGACTTTCGTGTGTAATAAATAATTTACGCCGTCTTAAAGTATAAGTAGTAACATGCAGATACATACTGCTGATGATGCATTTACAGCGACATATGTAATCCAAAACGGACAATATACCTTTATTGTGCCAGATGTATTGAAATATAAATAATGAGAGTTTCGAATTCAGTTTCTGAAGTTCAAACATTCTTTGGATTTATATCGTAAATGCAGATACAAGAATGGGGATAAAAACAATTTGAGTGACATGTGTGTAATAACAACCAGACTGTCGTTCTGTCTACACTATCTCATGTAGATACATACTGGAGATAAACTATTCAAATGTGGTGTATTTATTCAGAGGTTTGTATATGTGTTTACTTTTAAACAGTAAGACATGCAGTCACCGGATGAATCGTTTGTGTATACATACGGGAGATTAAATGTTTGATACAAAATGTGCAGTCGTTCCGTCTAAACTCTCAGATACTTGATATTAATTGTTCCTAAATTTAACTAATACTACTACTTCTGCTGCTACTACTACTACTACTACTACTACTACTACTACTACTACTACTGCTACTGCTACTTCTACCGCTACTACTACCGCTACTACTACTGCTACTACTACTCCTACTACTCTTACTACTACTACTACTACTACTTCTACTACTACTACTACTACTACTACTACTGCTCCTACTGCTACTAATACTACTACTACTACAACTACTACTACTACATGTACTACTTCTACTGCTACTGCTCCTACTGTTACTACTACTACCAATAATTATAATAATAGTATCACATATATTGTTTTAAATATTAATATATTTATGTCTATTCTTCATATACATACTTCTAAACAATTTGTAGAATTACTTTTCATATATTGACATAATATTTTTTTTCATTTGATTTCAATAAATAAAGATTTATGTAATATTTATATATAGTATAAGAAAGTTTGTAAAATTCCCGTTTATATTTTGCCTAAACTGTCAAAATACATTTTTGTTGTTCAGTGTTGGAAACTGGTAAATATGTAATCATTGTTTACTATACAGTGAAACTTGTCTTAAGCAACAACTTAAGGGAAGGAGTAAAAGTGTTTTAAGACAGGTTGTTGCTTAATACAGGTAAATTTGCTCTGAAAATATAGAAATGGGAAATAGCGAATGTGACTGCTTAAGTCAATTGGCTGCTTACAGGTGACCACTTATACAGGTTTTACTGTATTAATAAACTGTAAATTTCATTCAAAACTATTATGTAAAAGACGTTCCATAATAAACAACCAATAAGTGTTTTTTCTTCTTTGATATTGAATATTTTATAACTAATATAGAACATAATAAAACTAATCTTCTGATGTAATTGAGATTAAATCAATAAAATTACTTATTCATATTAACTATAGTTACATTATCGGATGCATTGTTATGGTCTATGTTATCTTTGGTAGTATTATAATTGACGTCATACAAGTATAAATAAGGTCATTATACCCTAGTGTAGAGTTGGACGAAAATTCTCGCGTCACCTGTATGTTATTAATGCAATTAACGAAAGAACATATCCCGGTTTACTGATATTGTCTACTGATTATATCAGTGGTGTGATTATAAGTATACACAATTTCCTTTTATAAATTGATGAAATGTGATATGGTAATTATTCATTCTTTGAAGAATAAGCCAGACGAAAAAGGCCACTATATAGCACGGTAAAATCAATGGCCAGTTACATTCAACACTTGTTTGTTCAATGGATAAGATAGAGTAAAGTACATTTAAGATGAATGTTAAAACTATACATTAAGAAATAAGAAAAGTTTTAATCAGAAGTCTTCATATCATTATAACACCTATATGACTTATAGTGAGTCGTAAATAAGTAAGTTTAAAATAATGAAATGGAAGTGAAATGGATACATATACATCATGGAACAAAATAATAATTTTGATATTTCTATCAAGAAATAAATTTGTTCAATGAGAAGTTTTAGTATTTTCTGCTTGTAAATAAAACTATTGACAAACTTAAAATTAAAATACATATTTACATAACTTTAATTGGCTTAGACGCCTTGACAATTAATAATTATTAACGAGGTGTATTGAAGACAATATTATGCATTTTTTATTATAGGTACCATTAGGGATGTAAATCTCTGGATTTGACTTTTATGATGGTTTGCATTTCGCTGTTGGTTCTATTTTTATTAATATGTGCCATATACAAGCTTACATTACTACGTTAAAGCTAAGTATCTTCATCGAGGTGACATCCAGAATTTTATTTTAGGTACTAACTGTTGCGAATGTATATATCGTGATAACCGGACCCGATGAACTGCAGACAGTAGTGCGACTGACCATCATTCAAGTGGTCGTAATTTCGAATCCCCGCCCGGCCACTTTCTTTGTTATAACTGATTAACGACATTGTATTGAGTCTCATTGTCATCCGTCGTTGACAACTGTCAAATTATACAGTTACCAAATACTTACAGGGATGTTTGTACTCGTTTACTGGTAAACTGATCGTCTTTTTAGTTTTGATAGCATTAAAATGACGCTATATATTCACGCAAAATCAATTTCTAAGTTTGGAATGCTTCACCCTACTTAAACATTCTAAACCCTAGTTATACATTGTTACCTGCTTGTGTCCATCAAACCAGACCCCTGCATATTTATTCGGTATATTACCTCAATTATGATTAATTTCAGGCCCAATTTTGGATGTTGGTACATTCATGATCTAGGGTTTGAGTTAACACTTCTATTCCTCTGTTAGCGGAATCAAGAGAAGCTATATGTTGGTTTGACCTTAAACTTCTATTCCTCTGTTAGCGGAATCAAGAGAAGCTATATGTGGCTTTGAGTTAACACTTATATTCCTCTGTTAGCGGAATCAAGAGAAGCTATATGTTGTTTTGACCTTAAACTTCTATTCCTCTGTTAGCGGAATCAAGAGAAGCTATATGTTGGTTTGACCTACAACTTCTATTCCTCTGTTAGCGGAATCAAGAGAAGCTATATGTGGGTTTGACCTAAAACTTCTATTCCTCTGTTAGCGGAATCAAGAAAGGCTATATGTGGTTTGATCTAAAACTTCTATTCCTCTGCTACCTGGATGAAGAGAAGCTGTATGTGGGTTTGATTTAAAACTTCTATTCCTCTGTTAGCGGGATCAAGAAGAGCTATATGTGAGTTTGACCTAAAACTTCTATTCCTCTGCTAGCGAAATCAAGAGAAGCTATATGTTGGTTTAACCTAAAACTTCTATTCCACTTTAAGCAGAATCAAGAAAAGCTATTTGTTGGTTTGACTAAAAACTTCTATTGATCTGTTAGCGGGATCAATAGAAGCTAAATGTGGGTTTGACCTATAACTTATATTCATCTATTAACGGGATCAAGAGAAGATGAGTGTGACCTAATTTGCTATTCTTCTGATAGCGATATCAAAAATTGAACTATAATTTAAATGTTTCTGTTAGCAAAGCAAGCCAAGATGGGGTTGGCGTCCTAGTCTTTTATTGACGAAATCAAAAGGAAATATGTATGACCTGGAGATTGAACGTATGAAAAAACAAGGTTAAAAATAAAAGATCATTTCAAATTTCATATATTTAATATTTCATCTGTTGTTTAAGTTACAGAATTATATCATTACTATACAAATGTTGTTATAGATACAAAATAATAAAATCATTTAACGGGGTGGTAATGCAGTGGATAACATTTCGGCTACTCATGGCAGAGTTCGCTGGTTCGATCCCACACTATACTTGATGATTTCTCAAAAGCAACATTCAGTACTTATTAACCTTGGAAACGTCTTGTAAGCGGATCAAATGAACTCAGAGCTTTCTTCTCAGTCAAGGTAAAATACACTAATAAATGATTAAATAGATTATTGTAGCTAAAAGAAATACTTCAAGATATTTTAGTTTAAGTTATTTAAATTTAACAAAATTTTCTCCGATACATAAAACTGGCACACCGTTTATACGCCGTATTCAGACGATTCTAATTTAGATACAATGTATCTTGCTGTAAAGATAGTACACATTATTAGGTTGAAACATTTCATCTCAATTTACAACTTAAGTACGCACATAAACCCCAATCACCTTACAACAGTGTACATTATGAGGTTGAAACATTTCATCTCAATTTACTACCTTCTAAGTTAGCACATAAACCCCAATCACCTTACAACGTTGATGTACAGCACGTCGCCTGAGGTTACATTGTCATGGAGTTTGAATATATAGCGTACAACTATAATTTGTGTTTTGTCTAACAACATAAATTAAAATTTCGGAGTTTATTTTGCATTATTACAGATCTTGTACAAAATTAATTAGTTATTGCTGTGCCTTTGGTATATATAAACAGTTATTTGTATTAATGACGTTTTAAATGGTGAACGTGATATCAAATTACATAATAGAATATAAAATTCTGCTTATGACTGTTTATAATATTTATTCAAAACAATTAATAATAAAGGTCTATATTAAATATTATTGTCATAATAAGCCTTCCTTTTTTAAATTATTGCATTTTAATCAAAACATGATAATTCTAGACGTTTATACGTCGTAGACAGACCATTCACATTCGGTAACAATGTTGTATCTTGCCGTAAAATAATGTATATAAAGATCATAAATATAAAGTAAACACGTTTCATCTCAATGTACAAGCTCTGTAGTTTGGTCTGTAATACTCCATGTACCTTACAACGTCGAAGTTCACATTCGGTGTCTGAGGGTACGTCGTTGAAAGTTTCAAATAAATAGCGTATACCTGATCTGATATGAAACGTCTACTAGGTAAAAAATTATTGTCATAATAAATTATACATTTTTAAATTCTTGCATTTAGGTAAAACATAATAATCTAATAGGCAATCTTAATGAAGAGCGTTGCGTCAGCCCTGAGCAGTATCGAAGTAGAAGTAGAAGTAGTTAGTTGGATCGAAACGGCTGCGAATAATTAAAAAGCTAACTCCCCTGTCAAACATATCGCCATTTACTTGATTAAACATAGATCAACACCGTTTCAACGATTTCCAGTAATTATTGGTTAGTCATCGTTTTTGCATGGCACAAATTCCAGTCCAATCAGTAATTCTTTATCTAAGTACTTTTTGTTTATCTGAGTTTCAATTAATTATGTATTAAAATAACGTTTTATGTAACTTTTAATTGATACAATACGATAATGTTTCGCCAGGAGCTGCTCAGCTATACTTGAAAGATAAAAGCAAAGACATTCTTCTATATTTCTAACTGAATCACAATAACTCTGTCATCGTTAGGTTTAACATTGCCTAGTGCCCCTTTAAATAAACTAAAACTAAATTAACTTTTATACAATCTTGGATTATTAGGTAACTTTGTTTTGTTATATAAATTACATTCACGTTCTTTGGTGTATTTTTGTGTTATAGTTTCCTGTTTACCGTTTCAACTGTATCTTACCTCATGTAACTTTACTAAATTCTCCTGATTACAGAAATGTGAAATTAGCCGGAAATACTAGGGTCACATGTTCTACTACTACTACTACTACTACTACTGCTGCTGCTTACTACTACTACTTCTACTGATACTACTGCTGCTGCTGCTAATACTACTACTACTACTACTGCTACTGCTTCAACTACTACTACTACTACTGCTGCTGCTGTTGCTGCTACAAATACTACTATTACTACTACTACAACTACTACTGCTACTTTTACTGATACTACTGCTACTACTACTACTACTACTACTACTACGACTAATAGTAATACTACTACTACTACTACTTCTATTACTACTACTACTACTACTACTACTACTACTACTTCTAGTACTAAATCCATAAACGTTTGATAAAAACACATAAAGTGACCATTTTGTAATATGGCACATCTCTTTTTATGTGTTTAATATGTACATTTATAGTATAGTTTATT